>JBBBDQ010001978.1:0-67500 GCA_037127315.1 Ascarosepion bandense
TATATATATATAGAGAGAGAGGGAGGGACACGAACGCGCAAGACTCTAAGCATTAGTCCTCCCTAATCAAAAGAACTGGGAATAGCTCGTTTCCTAATTCTTCCATGTTCTTTAATCATCTATGAGCCAATATAAGCAGTAGCACTTGGTCTGATGATTCGCATTGAGACGTGATTCGCATTATGCATGTTTTATGAAAAGACAATCTTTCATGGGGTTACTCATTTTTTCAGTGAGACAGCTGTCATAATGACCAAGCAAGTACTTTTCATGTGGTGTGTGTGTGTGTTTTTTCTCCCCTCTCTCTTTTTTTACAAAACATTCAATCACTCAGATCTGTCAGCCTCTCTATGGCTGGTATTTGGTACCCTATGAATTCTGGCTTTTGATAGGACTAAAATTGCTACTGAAACATTGTGGATGAGATTAAGGAGACTACAACTACTTATGATGAAGAATCCTGCAGAATATTTTGTAAAGTGGAAGGGATACTGAGATACATGTGTGAGATCCATCTATCACCCGGTTCACACTCCACCCACGTCTATTGAACAGGTTAAGAGGCTCATCCCTTGTTCCCTGTTTAGGATGTGGTTTCCGGCTTTCTCTTTTCCAATCTTCTCACTTTGTTTTTTTTTTTTTTTTTTTTTTTTTTTTCAATTGGAGTAGATAGATCTATCTATCGCCCGGTTCACACTCCACCCACATCTATTGAACAGGTTAAGAGGCTCATCCCTTGTTCCCTGTTTAGGATGTGGTTTCCGGCTTTCTCTTTTCCAATTTTCTCACTTTGTTTTTTTTTTTTTTTTCAATTGGAGTAGATAGATCTATCTATCACCCGGTTCACACTCCACCCACGTCTATTGAACAGGTTAAGAGGCTCATCCCTTGTTCCCTGTTTAGGATGTGGTTTCCGGCTTTCTCTTTTCCAATCCTTTCACTATTACGTAGCCCCCTGCACATCAGTGGCGTTACCGCCTTGCTTGGGGTGATACGATTAAAAAAAAAAAAAAAATTCCAATGTTCACACTGCTTATATATATATATATATATATATATATATATATATATATATATATATTATTTTTATTGTGTCATTTTTCATCATATTTCGATTTCTGCTATGGTCACACTACCAATCAGGTCTGCAGGAAGACCTAAGGCAGGTCGTGGCGTGTTGTTATGGCTCCATTTCATTTTATTTTCTATCTCCCCTACCATCCCTAGCGTTACATAGACAAAGTTCTCTTTAGTGTTCGGCCTGTACTTAATAAGACAATTTTTTGTATATCTCTTAAGCTGGGGTTTCCAGGGATTATTTCAATGTGTTGTTTTGTTCCATTTTTTATCATTCAAGTGCACCCACTATCACTGGCACAACTCTTGTTTTCAATTTCCACATTTTTTTTTATTTCAATTTCCAGGTTTTTTATATTTTGACAGTTTTTTAAATTCCTTGGTTGCTATGTTACAATCTGCTGGACAAGCCATATCAATTAATAGACAAGTTTCTCCTTTCTGGTTTTTAACAATAATGTCCGGCCTATTTGCTTCAATTTTTCTGTCTATGTAGATGGTGTAATCCCATAGAATGGTGACATATTCTATTTCTGTAACCGGTGCTGGGTGATGTTCATACCAGTGTTTGTTTACAGATTTTCCATAGTGTTTGCACATTGTCCAATGTAAATATTGCCCAACTCTATCGTGGCGATTTTTATATTCATTTGGTGAAAGTACAGAACAGTAATTCAATTTGAGGTCGTTTGAGAGAGTGAGGCCAAGGTGTGTATTGCTCTCTAGGAGGCTAGCGTCGTCTATTCTGATGGTAGGTAGGAAAGTTTAGCTGTGGGGATTAAAGTTTCTAAATATTTTAAAATTACATATATGTATATATATATATATATATATATATATATATCCGAGTGAATACAGAACGAAGAAAGAATACTTACAACGTCCAAAACATTAATTTAAAACAGTGCTCGATATATAATATATAGAGCTGTGAATATTTATAATAAATTATATTTTAGAAGATGTACAGCTCCACACACACACACACACACACACACACACACACACACACACACATATATATATATATATATATATATATACTCTGTGTGTGTGTGTGTGTGTGTGTGTGTGGAATTGTCGAGTCGATTTCAAATCTCCATTCGATTGTTTCATTTTCTTTGATACTACTACTCTTGGAAAAGGCATTAATCCGTCTTTTTCCATCTATAAGTTAAATTGCAGGACGAAATGTGATCTCTCACGCTGAATGACAGTGTAGATGAAGGGAAACTCTGAATTCAGACTTCAGGATGCCGGTTTAGAAAATTTCGTTGGAAACAAAGAAGAGAGTACTGGATTGTTATGTGATGTCTGTCCTTCAATATGGCAGCGAACACTGGACAATCTCATCAAAGATGACGGAAAGACTTGAAGCAACCGAAATGTGGTTCCAAAGAAGGATGCTGAGGGTACCATGGACCGAATATGTTAGCAACGACGAGGTTTTGGAGAGAATAGAAACGAAAAGGAAACTCATACTTTACGTCAGGAAAAGACAGCTAAAGTTTCTGGAGACATGTAATGAGGAAGGAGAGCTTGGGGAATCTGATACTCACGGGACAGATAGAAGGAAAGAGAGACAGGGGAAAGCAACGCAGCACATTCTTGATGGGATTTAGCAAATGGATGGCAGAGTAGTGTTTGAAAGTAGTAACAAGAGAAAGGGTGTTAAGAGCTGCAACAAATATGAAGATGTGGAATGCCATAATCGCCCACGTCTTGAAGAGACACGGCACATAGCAGAAGTTCAGAGGCTTCATGGCACACTGTGCACAATTTTGCTGTTATCAGAAAGTGTCACTGGTTTTATACAAACGTTTACCATTAGAATCAAACAATATGTGTGGTTAGTCTAGCTGTTCAGTTTTAAAACATAATTGCTGTGTCTTCATCCGTCAAAATCAATGGGAGAGTCCTGTATATGCACATAAAACTGCAGAGATATCGACATCAGTTTATTCTTTACGTTTAGTTTAAGTTTATACTACTTATTTAACGGTCGTAGAATGACGATATGGGACTTGTAATAAAACAACAAAAATAAAATGAAAGAAAGGTG
Organism: Ascarosepion bandense; assembly: GCA_037127315.1. Lineage (NCBI taxonomy): Eukaryota > Metazoa > Mollusca > Cephalopoda > Sepiida > Sepiidae > Ascarosepion > Ascarosepion bandense. The sequence continues at coordinate 3,140 of JBBBDQ010001978.1, forward strand.
GGTTGAAAATTCATTAAAATAAGTATCTATTAATTTAAAAAAAAATAGAGAAATGTGGGACAGTCACGCTTACTTGCTTTATTAATCTCAAAGACAATGAATTTCATAACGATTTACCTTGTGTAACTTATAAGACTATTTGTGAAATATTATTTTCTCTTCTTTTTTGCAGTCAATTGTCGAAATATTGAAAGCAAGATTTAATTTTAGCAAGAAGTATCGTCTTTGCTTTTAGAATTTTTTCTTTATTAGAAACCTATTTGTTTTAATCATAACATACGATTTTAATGTGTCTAGAAAGAAATATAGTGGAATAAAATCGATCGATTGATAGGAACAGATATAAACAGAATCACACACACACACACACACACACACACACACACACACACACAATTAAACCAGCGTTTCCTTCACAATGTGCTCATTCCTAAGCATATTTTGCAAATTTATGAAAATATTATGTAAATATATAAGTCTCCACTTAGCTTGGCATAGGGTCATGTAGACGAGTAAATATTGTATTGTGTTGTGTTCATTTTCAAAGTTAGAAAAATTTTGTCTACCTTAGAAATCAGTATTCAAAATGACCGTATTTCGCTACTTATAAGACGACCCGATGCATTAGCCCCCACCTAAAGAAAAATTTGAAAGAAGAAATCGGATGTTTTTGGTACTTCCTAATCCTCCCCACTCTCCCCAGTTTTACCAACTGAATAACATATTTCAGCATGAAAGCTTAATTAATCATTACAAATTCATCGCACAAACGTACCAAATTTATGGTAACTACTTACAATGTTATAATTAAAAGAAAGTTAGAATGCATAATACCAATGAAACCTAACCTTAGGTGTTACTGCAGCAGAAATTTAATTTCCTGTCAATATCCCAGTATCCTTAATGCATAAAATAGCTTCTCACAAAACGTTGTAAATTTAATTTTTAAACACTAGACTTTAGATGTAACTAAAGCTCACCCTACACTCTAAACTTATAATAGCTGTCACTGACCTTCGATTTAAAGAACGCAGGTTGGTTTTTGGATATATTTTATAGGAAAAAAATAATCAGCAAAATACCGTATATTCTTTTTAATATTTTAATAATCAGCAAAATATTTTTAATATTTTACACTAAATTGAGGTGATAACTAATAACTTTAATTTCTGAATAATTTTACAAAACTTACAGGAAAATATAATGTAAAGATAGATTTCAACTTACCTTTCAGGTTCACATGCTTCTACAAAATGCTGGTTCTTTTTTTCGTTTCTGTCTTCGTATTACTATTTAAATATCTTTAATTTATTTTTTTTTATTTATACGCATCTGTGTGTGTGTGTGTGTGTGTGTGTGTGTGTGTGTGTGTGTGTGTGTGTGTGTGTGTGTGTGATTAAGTCGTGTTATTTTTTCTTTTTTTTTTCAACGGCATCATTTACCAAATTGTAAACCCAAAATTTCTCCTCACGTATTCAGAAAAGCAATGTCCAAAGATTATACAAACGAAACTCAATTCGGGCGTGAGTCTTTAGCCTTCAACAATGTAATTGCATATAGTCGGGAACTAGGTTACATGAAGATATTTCCAGATACAAATAAATAAATGCTTAACGTCACCAACCATAACACAGCGGTTTATATTTCATTCTTTTTCACACGCACGCACACATACACAGACACAGACACACATGCACACACACACACACACACACACATATCTATATCTATATATATATATATATATATAAATATATATATCATTAATATGTATATAATTAATTTATATATTTGTATATATATATTAATATATATATATTGCTATACAGATATAATTACAATATAAATATAATAAATAAATATGTTATTTATATATATGCTATTATTATAATGAATATATACACTATTAATATAAATTTACAAATAATTAATTAATATATTTACTATATATAAAATATATACTATAGATATAAATGCGTATAAAATTAATTAATTAATATATATACTCTTAAAATAAATGTATAATTTATATAATATTACATGTATTTTTCTTTTGTAAATGAATTATTAGGCGACCTAAGTTTCTACAATGTGGTGTCTTCAGGCAATCTGCAATAACTGATTTCAGCGTTTACCGTTTTTTTTAGAACGTTCACATAACGGTGGGGTTTTTTTTTGGTTTTTTTAAAACGCTCACGTGACGGGAAATATTTGAACGCACAATTTTTAAAATTACAAGAAATTATAACGTTTTTATCCATGGTTGTATGAACCTATTTTCTTAGTATGGTTACATTTAGTCATAATTTCTGTTCTTTTATTCAATAGCTCATTTTTGTTTGGGAATAGCATAATCGCTACGTTTTCTTCTTGGCACAGTCTACATTTTTGCTACCCTTATAAGGCTTGGCTGTTCTCACTATACTCCACGTTATTGTCTGGGTCTTTTTCATCTTTTGATTTCAATTGTACAGTTTTTAAGTTTTTCTATTTTGATGGTCAAAATAAAATATGTTTGGAATCAATCAAAGACACCTTTAAGACCAGGTGGTTCAATCACAAGTCTATATATATATAGTAGTCATCCGCAGACAGATCTGTTTCACTGTATCACAGCTCATCAGTATGGTTAGACGTCCGATTGCTTTTAGCCAGGATTGAAACCTAACCGAATTGACATCAGTCGGAAATTCTACCTCTAAGCTTTGAGCGCTTGGTAGAGGAAGGCGGACTTTAGGATGATATCCAATGTAAACACACGCCGGTAGCCGAGAGTGTTCAAATTCATTATTGAATGAACGATGCGTGAATGGGTGAGTAGCTACTGTTTTTATAAAATCTACCATTCCTCCGTAGTGCTTGATCAGGGTGTGAGAGCGTAAGTATATATATATATATATATATATATATATATATATATGTGTGTGTGCGTGTGTGTGTGTGTGTGTGTATCCTCTCTATTATAATAAAAAACATTATATATATATATATATATATATATATATATATATATATATATATATATTGCTTTCTGTCATGCTCAGGATGCGTGGGGAAACAGCTAATAATCCTCTCTTATTATCTGCCTTCATTTTTTACGGCAGAGGTACACTCGTAAATATATACAGTTAATATAAATTAATGCATATTATTAATATATAATTATTATATATTAATATGTATATTATTAATATACATATATATAGGCTATCAAATCGGTCGAGTTTCGATCCTGGCCAGAAGCAAGTGGATGTGTCTAGCCACACAGATGAGCTGTGATACAGCGAAACAGGCTTGTATGTGGATGACTAATATAGCATTAATATATATATTTTATCATACAACGTGTGAAAGCACGTGCGATACCCTGTCCTCATCAGCCGCCAACCAGGGTGATAACAGTTTCGGTAGCTCAAGGCGGTACTGCCACTCCTGGCGCTACCAAGCAGCTTTTGCCACCGGACAGGGTATTAAGAGAATTATATATATATATATATATATATATATACGCCAGATCAAATAAAAGCAGAGACTACATTGGACATTAATCTTGTGATTTGAAATTTTTAAAAAACGCGTTTAATTTCGGCCGTTGTGTTATTACGCGTTTACAGTAACCGTTTCCTACGTAATCACACGGGAATGCTAATTCCGCGTGTATTTGCTCCATGCTGAAAACTTCTTGCTTTCGACCAAATCCAACTTGATGCATATTGTGCCGCGGTCTGAAGACGATTTGAGGCAACTTTCAAACTGCGGCCAGTGATTCCTATTTTAGAAAGAAACGAAATGACTGAGTGTCCTATAAAACCACGGCAACCAAGCTCAATAGGGATCACATGGCATATGCAACCCTTTTCCACGCAGTCGGCATATATATCTTATTAATATTTTCCATTTTTAAACGAGTTACTTCGCTACCCAGGTTTGTACTATGAGTGGTGTCTTCAGGCGAAGACACCACTCATGGTAGAAACCTGGGTAGCGAAATAACTCGTTTAAAAATGGAAAACTTTCAAAAGTTCTACAATGTAATTGCATCGAACACTTTTTAATACAAATGTGTCCTGGTCTAACCCTATTAGGACCAAAAACTAAATATTAAACAATTATATCTTATTAATATATATATATATATATATATATATATAAAATCCAAAAAAAAAATAGTAAATAGGTAAAATCCCAGAAACCATATCCTGTTAATATTCATTTTTTTATTAATAATATTAAAAATGATCCAGGTGGAGGGCCCGATATAAATAATATTATCTATTTACAGAGCCATTCTACTGACACGGTTTCATTTTTTATTTTTAATACAGACGTAAGTCTTCTATAATCGAGTCTTGAATTCCCTTCTCTGTCCTTTTTCCTGTAATTCCTCTATCAATGTCTGTACGACAAATTTTAACTTAATTTGTTTTCTTTTTTAACTCCCCCCCCCACCCCTTTTTATGCAAAATTCCTTATGTATAGAAATGCTTTTGAGTAATCTTCCGGTAATGTGAATTTTTTGTGCCATATTTGAAATAAAATTTTGTTTCCGATCTTTGCTGAGGAGGCGAGATTTTCTCGCCGAAATGGCTATTCAACGAATGTAGTATTCGGAATATATATATATATATATATATATATATATATATATATATATATATATATATATCTTAAGTACCTCCACCTTCACTCATTTCCGATAACTAACGTTTAAACTATTTTTTTTAATAAAAACGTTTTCTTGAATTTTTTTTAGTTTTAATTGAAAGCAAAATGATTAACTTTACAATTTTTAGTAAACCAAAATATTTTCGTGTATTTCAAACAGAAATTATATTCATTAGAATCTAAAATTTTGAGATTTTTAAAAAAATTTTAATTTTCGGCCATTTTTGAGAGATCGACACATTCGTAAACAAATGTTAATTCTCGATTTTAAAATCTTTCAAAAATAAAATATACATTTGTTACACATTTATTTTGGAAAATTACCAAATTTAATGTTAAATTAATCTGATTTACACAATTGTTACTTATTTATAGCATGAAATTTACAATAATACTGTTTATTAAACCCAGAGTTGAACTTTTTGATCTTTTCCCTGTGTTTGAAATGTAATGACAGCTCGACAGATGCGAGATAAGTGTATGGCGATCACAAGTGACATAATTGCACAATTCTTTCTGTAAGGGAAAGAAACCCTGAAACATATGACTTTCTAATGTACACGTAGAAATTACTGTACAAAAAAAAATTGAAATTCACAAAAAAAATTTAAATTATTTTAAAAATACGAAGGGACGATGATATGTATTAAACTTTTCAAATTTTCGATGAGTAAGTATAATCTTCACTCAATAAGTTAATAAACTAACGACAACAAAACTCGACCGATTTGATAGATAATAATAAAGGCAAAAGGTTTCAAAAATATGATAAACGATTTAATTTCCCCATTGAGTTTTGCGTTGAACTAATAAGACTAATTTTCCCAACAAAATTTTATTGCTTAAACTTTCATAAATTTATGTTGAGTGGGGTAACATATATACAAAAAAAGTATTTTTACCAAGATGTTTTAAAATAATAATTTCAAAAATAATTTAGTTCTGAAAGTTCCATTAAAATTATAAATTTTGTTGTGTCATCCAGAATAGATAGAAATTTTCAGTTGTAATCTTGTCGTTTGAGTACTTCATAATTACTGGTTTTGTCAGCACATCTGTTATTGGAATTGTTGCGTAACTGTTTTTCAACTGATTTGTGTCTCCCTGTCAAGATTTTTTTGTCTGCTGTGAGGGGAACGGTTTTTCAAACCTTCCACTTTCAGAAGATCTCTCAAATTAGGGTGCACCTTGATTATTTTTTCTGGTGTTAGCTGTTGTTTTGATCGACAGAGTATTTCGATTTCGGTTTTCTTTTGAATGTGGTCATATCTAGGTTGGGGTGACAATTCTGGCCGATATTCAAGAGTTCTATTAGGTCGTGAGTGAGTTTGTAATTGGACTATTTTAGGAAGTTACATTTACCATTTGATAGTACAATTTTATCATTGTATAAGTTGCAGAGTATTTTAGTAAATTGTTGGTTGAGTTCTAACGTACTATTAGGTGGTTCATATGACATTCAGTAGTTACTAGTTCTGTTGCACTCATTGTATTTGGAAGTATAACCTTGTAACTTTAAATTTCAGTTCTAAGATGCAATATCTTCTCTTTGGCTATTGTTAGTTATCGTTCCACATGGTTTTTTCGGTGTAACAATATTTAGCGGAACGGAAGTAATTAATTTTATTAATTGTTTATTAACTGTAATTGGAATGTTTTTAAACAGAAGAACTTACTATTATAGATCAGAAGGAAATGTACTAAAAGGATTTTTTTATTCTCCGAATATGAGCGAAAGTAAAAGAAACGAAAGGCAACAAGCTTTGTTTTCTTTGCTGTTATTCTAAACCTAAGAAAGAAAGAAAGAAAGAAAGAAAGAAAGAAAGAAAGAAAGAAAGAAAGAAAAATAAATTTGTTTTTGTTTCCGAGGTTAAATAAAACACAGAACAATAGACATTGATAATTTGATTAAAAACGTAAAAACAATCCAGATGCCCTAGACAAAGGTTGAAACGGAAAATTAAGAAAACCAAGCCCACCCACGAAAGGTGACAAGTGAAATGAAGGAATTGACTGGCTAGCATCAGTTAGGGAAAAGAAATTGATAACAAAATATCTTTCTGTCATCAACGGAATGCTCTAAAATATCTGTGACCGAAAATACAGATATTGGAAACGCAGATGCGAAAATTCTTATCTAAGTGATAATGTAAACAGACACGCCTGTCTGTCTGTTTGTCTGTTTGTTCCAGGTGAAAAGGGAAAAGTTTAGTCATACAGGCTATATGACAAGTTCAAAAGGTTGATAGTGATTGATTAAAAATCCCCAAAATTATTTCGTCAGAAAGAAAATTCGCCGGATAAGTCCATCCCAGAAAAGGGTTATAGGAAGATGACGTCATAAGACTGAGAGACATCTCATTGGTTCCGTGAACCAGCGCCTCAAAAGGGGGAGACGACCAGCAATTGACGTCATGGAAATAAGACTAATACCCATTGAGTAAATCAAAGGCAACAACGAGTAGCAGCTAACCTCAGCATTCTATTGGTTGCCGAGATGAGGGGTCTGACACCCAGCGTCCGTCAGCCCCGCACCATGGCATAGGCATAAGAAGCATATGCATACAGAAGCCCCGAGGGACCAAAAACAGATCGAGTTGGAGCGAGCAGTTGGAGTTGGAGTTCCCGGCCCAGAGACATAATGACAAAGAGATAATTGCCACGCAGTTAAGTACCAACCATAGAAAAATCGCCGTCTGCCAAAAATAGTTCCCAGCTGAAGAAGTAAAGAGACAGAGAGATAATTGCCATGCCGTTAGGTGCCGACTGCAGAGAAGCCTGTCGCCAATCAACCAACCAGAGTTAAAGGCAGACACGAAGAGATTTTGCAGACAAAGTTTGAAATTGCCAACTGAACAGAGTGATCCAGCCCGGAACAAGAAATCCACCTCGATTCCGATTCCGAAGACGAACCGCGCCAACCTACCCATAACCCAGCACTTCGGCAATTTCCTCAACATTCCGCAGAAAAAGAACAAAAGTCGACTAGACTTGCTGCGAACTTAGAACTCCGTTCGGAGTAAAGCGCTGCGACTAACCAGATTTTTCGATTATTGCTTAGGAGGATAATTCGATTTACTTAAGAGACTTCCGTTCCGTTACCAGCTTCATAGGAACAAGGATTGGGAATTATCCAAATGATTATTATGTGAATTATTTTCTGTATATAAAGATTTTATTTTATAACACTTTAGACATCGGTTCATTTATGGTGCCATATTTGTTTCTTTTATTATCCACTTGTGTGCACGCTTCCCGGTTTGGTTTAGTTAGGCAGAGAGACAGCTAGTGAGAAAGTCACGTTACTGCCTTGTGATCATCCAACACAACGTGGGACAAGGCAGATCATCGTGAACAGAGTCAATCTACGACCAGTTATCTAGATCGAATCCAACAGCGTAGTATCATAGCGGAATGTGATGGTGTTATGTTCCTTGTTGGCTTCTGGGTCATATAAACCGGCAGCCAAATTTTCATTTCAAACATCTTTCATTAAATATGGCCGACAAATAAAATTTAATTAGTTTTCATTAAGTTTTTCCAGCATCTTAACATTTTTTCGTTTTGTTAGAGATAAGAAATATAAAAATTGTCCATAATTTTTATCGTCCCAATCACTTTCGGTCACTTCTATAGCCATTTTCAATTTCTCTGGTGTTGTTATTTTTTTTTTTTTAGGGATCGTTCATTCCCAGCTGTTATATGCCACACCCGACTTGAATTCAAGTGAGCATCTTTATATTTTAAAAGACTTTCAATACCAATACTCCATTTCCATCATTAAAGAATGTAAGATTGATGGTAGGAGAGAGATGTTTGAGATGTAGGGCCTATCGAATCGCGAGATGTTTTTCATATAGTAATTTATATAGAAATATTACGTTTTCAATCAGAATTTTCCTTAAGGTTTCTTAAGAAAAAATTATGGGTTAATAAATATTTTTATGGCACTTTGTTCGATAATTTACACGACCAAACGACATGGATACGTACGAAAATGCATGAAAATATTGACACAATGAGAAGAAATTAAACCTGATCATCTACAACAAATTGACATTACGCAATCATCAGATCTTTTCAACAACTTTTTTTCAAACACGTGTCATCGGAAAATTTGGTTATATACCAAATACACCACGCTTCACACTTCCAACTCACCAGAGGTGACTACCAAATCTTTTATCAGATTTTCATAAACATTTTCAAAGTTTATTTAATCTTATTGGGGTATTTTCGGATTTAGTAAACTTTAATTACACAGAAAATCTGAACTTACACACACCTAGACATTTACATGACTCAATAAAAAGCGTATACATTTATACATTCATAGAAAAATAATATTTAAAAGACAATTTTAAGGGTATAAAATCTTTGACGGGAAATTCTAGATTTTTTTTCAAAATCATATTTTTAGGTTTAACTTCGATCTTGTTATGTAATCCTACATCTATTTTAATGTCTACATTTAAAAAATTAGTTCATTCCTTTGGTTTAAAGTTCATTAGGGTTTTTATATTCAGACGTAGAATACTATGTTCATTTCGAGGAAGTCATTCTCTCATTAAACAAACCTGAAATTAACAACGAGAGTAAATTTATCTTTTGTTCCATGCTTTACACGACTATAACGTCATTTTTAATCATTCACAACTCAACTACATCCTTCAACTCTTTTTTCAGCCTACGTGTGGAACAGAGCAGAACTTTCTAATCAAGCTCATTCAATATTTTGCCAAACAAAACCAGAAAAATTTCGACCGACTAAGAAAAAGTAGGCAAAAACGTACGCAACCCTCACAACAATGGTAAACTAGTACGTACTATCTAACCACAATGATAGGTCCGTATGTAACAAGCTTAAACACAACAAGCGCCCCATCTCTGAATAACAAATGATCGTGACTAACGGACACAATGACGACTACCAAATATCCGCAAAACTCTTGATACCTGGAACATGCAGAATATTCAACAAGATATATTTCAGACGTAGAATACTATGTTCATTTCGAGGAAGTCATTCTCTCATTAAACAAACCTGAAATTAACAACGAGAGTAAATTCATCTTTTGTTCCATGCTTTACACGACTATAACGACATGGATACCTAGAAACGTGTCTGAACATTGACACATACAAAGAGAAGAAATTAATGCGGACGATCAATTACAAATTGGCATAAAGCAGTCACCAGATTTTTCAGCAACTTTTTTCAAACGTGGCGTCGAAAAATTTGGTTACATACCAAATACACCACAATTTACACTTCCAATTCACCGGAGGTGACTACCAAATCTTTTATCAGATTTTCGTAAACATTTTCAAAGTTTCCTCAATTGTGGAGGGAGGGAGCATTGTCGAATTTCTCAATATTTGATTGCTTAATAAATCCGACTTTACACACATCTATACCCTTGCAGGAGCTAATGAAAAGAACACTTATATTTACGAATTAACCAATAGAAAATCCCTTTTCATCAGATAATTGGCTAACATACTTTTCCCATATGCGGACGTAGTCGAGGGCCAAAACTTAATACGGTATCTTATTTATTGACCAATGAGAAAACAGAAAAATATATTCAAAGTTTATCATATTCTTGGTCGTCAACACGAATAAATACGCGTGATGTTGCTTTTTCTCTTCAGAGGGACTCAAGCCGTCTCCCTAATGGCGTCTGGGTGACCAGCATTTTCTTAACCGCTCAACTTCTCTTTTGAGCTGTGTTTATTGATTCTCCTTCTTCCTCTTGCCTCGTCATCAACGAAAGAAAGAACAAATATAGAGCCACGTATCGTCTGTCTAAACGAAATTTATAATAGTGGAATAACACCAGACGACCTATGCAAGTCGATATTTATAGCACTGTCGAAGAAACCAAGTACAAACGATTGCGAACTACAAAGGACTATCAGCTTAATGAGTCACATTACAAAACTGATTGTCAAAATCCTGATGAATAGAACGATAAGCAGAATCAGGCCAGAGATAGGACAGGAACAGTGCGGGTTCGTCAAAGACACTGGAACAAGGAACGCCATATTTATGATTGGGATGCTCTCCGAAAGGTCAATACAAATGAAGGAAGATGTGTACCTATGTTTTATTGATTATGCGAATGCATTCGACAAGATATGACACAAAGAATTGATGGAGATGTTCAGCAGCCTCGACATGTTTGGGAAAGACATCAGAGTAATCAAGAATCTCTACTGGCAGCAAACGGCTTGCATACCGACAGGTAACGATTTCAGCAGATTTACAAAGATAGAAAGAGGCGTAAGACAAGGATGTGTCTTTTCACCGAGTGTGTTCATCTTGTACAGCGAGAATATTTTGAGGACCCTAGATGACATGCCAGGATTTGTTTTGGAGGCCAAAACTTGAACAACATAAGGTATGCAGATGATACAGTGCTGATTGCAAACACGGAAAGGAAACTATAAGACCTCCTACAGAAGGTATTGGTGGAGAGTGACAAAAAAGGACTACAAATAAACTTTAAGAAAACTGAATACATGGTCATCAGCAAAAGGTGCAACCCAAAATGCCAAATACAGGTGGGGGATACCAGAATCAAACAAGTACAAAAATTTAAATACCTAGGAAGTGTTCTAACAGGAGATGGAAAGTGCGACACAGAGATCAGAAGGCGAATTGGCATGGCAAAGGACGCGTTCCAGAAGCTGAGTAAAGTACTAACACACAGGAAACTTTCACTAGAAACAAAGAAAAGAGTGCCGGATTGCTATGTGATGTCAGTTCTTCAATACGGCAGTGAATACTGGACAATATCACCGAAAATGAGGACAAAACTGGAAGCAGCGGAAATGTGGTTCTACAGAAGGATGCTGCGGATATCGTGGACTGAGCATGAAAGCAAAGATGAGGTGTTGGAAAAAATGGCAACAAAAAGGAAATAAATACTGAGCATCAGGAAGAGACAACTGAAGTTCCTGAGACATGCAATAAGGAAGGAGAGCTTGGAGAACCTAATACTGACTGGCCAGATAGGAAAGAGAGACAGAGGAAGGCAGCGGATAACATATTTGCAAGCCTGATCAGGTGGATGCCGGAACGGGGGTTGCGTGGGGCAACAGGAGCAAACATACTAAGAGCCACAAGGGATAGAGAGGCGTGGAGAACCACGATCGCCTTCGTCCTGAAGGGATAGAGCACATAGAAAAAGAAGAAGATACATCCAAGAAAATCAAACGACACATATCTCTCTCTCTCTCTCTCTCTCTCTCTCTCTCTCTCTCTCTCTTTCACCTTGACATTCCTTCTTCCTCATAATTGTCCATCAGCAATAGAAAGAGAGGAACAAACAATCAACGTACAAATGTTTGCTACTATCGTACACGCATTAAAAACATCAAGTACACAATTCACGCTTAAGTACAATTCTTAGTAATAACAAAATGTACATATCATTTCTATTATTATAAAAAAAAAAAGATAACTTTTTATCCTTTTATGCTTGTTCAACCTTCTGATTTTTTAAATATAGGGAGTTCGATTGTTTCACACTGGGCCATCTTCGCTGGTATGGTCGAGCCCCCATACAATAGGTTTAGCTTAATTAGCTTCCCATATACTCACTCCCCTCGAATTCTTCTCGAAAATATAACTAATTTTCTGTTTAGATTTTCCCGCTCTATAACCTATATTCCCTTATTGTTTATAACATAAACTTTCCCCAACTCTCTTTCCATTTATTCATTACGTCCTTTTATCTTTGTTTTAATATTATTTTTAAATTCTCTTGTTATTCTTCTTTTATAATATATTTTTATATTAATATTTAATTCTTAATATCACTTAATTAGGTCAATATTAAAGTTGAATTCTATAAAACTTCTTCCCTTTAAGACAATTACATTCCACCTTCTCTTGGCTCTTGTCTCGTGCCTTTCGGCTGGCCGAAATTTCTATTTCCGACGTGAACTCAGTCCACACAGGGGTTGACAAGAAAGACAACGTCGTCTGCCAAAAGTTATATGAAGTGATTTTAATGTTTAATATATATATATATATATATATATATATATATATAACCAGTTACTGGGCAGAGTCAAATTAGAACAGCAAGTAGTTGTATCAAAAAGTGCTCAATACATATTTATTGTAGAGCTTTTGATTTGGAAGATCAACCTATTCCGCTACCTTGGTTTTAAGCTTTCAGTATCTTCAGAAGATACTTTGTCACTTTAACTAAACAGGTTCATGCCGACTATGGAGTTTCGTGGGGACACCATTATAAAGTCGTCACTCATCAGGGCTGGGTTTTTTTTTCGATCTGCTGTTATGTCCCAGTTTTTTCTTATTTATATGGAACTTGGTGTAAATTTATATTTTGTGGGAGAGGTCTTATTTACGAGTACTTGATTTTATTTTTATTTTTATTGTGCGTATGTTTGGTTTCTTTTTATTGCTTTTTTATGTATGCGTGAATGGATGTCCGTTTAATTGCTTTATTAGTATAAAGCAATTACGCAGGCATCCTTTCATGCGTACATTAAAAAGCAATTATAAGAAATCAAACACCTTAACTGCTTTTTAGTTGAACTGTGCTTGTCATTTAGGTTGACATCTTTTCATTGTATTCGCCTCTTTTTATTGGCTTGATTGTTTTCTTACCGTTTTGGTATATTTGACAACTTAACAGTTTCTTTTTTAGGTCGTGATTGAGTGTGTTCTTCTGTGTATTTGTCTTTGTGGGCATCATGTCTGATTTTTCTGTTTGATGGTTGTTATATTATTTTCTGTTTTTTGTCATGATTAATGGTTATATATATATATATATATATATATATATATATATATATATATATATTGTAACTAAGTTGTTGAACTCGTAGGTTTATTTACCTTTTTGTTCATGCATTTACTTTTATAAAGAGTGCTCGATACAAATGTAGAGCGTTATACTGGTGTTGGGGTTAAGTGTTTGTTTTTGGCAGAGTTCATGATAGGTTTAATCTATTAATCTTGAAAGGGCTGGTGCTAATGGCGCCTTTGGTTTAGGGGTTGGTAGGTGTTGTTTTGTTTTGGGGTTGGTTTCTCCTTAATTTAATGTATGTTATTTTGTATTGGGGTGTGTGCTTTTTTTTTCTTTTTTTTACTCTCCTGCCCTTTATAAAATATATTTTCCACAAAATATATCTTTCACAAAAAACAAAAAATAGCCTTTTGTTTATAGATATACATATATGTTTGATGTACATTGGAAGGGTGGTTGGAATTTTTATTGGTATATATGGGGTTGGGTTTTTCTGTATGATTTGCATGTATTGTTGTTTAAGTTGGGTATTATGTCTAAGAATTTTACAATTTTTAGATTTTTTATGTGAATTACTAATCCTAGAAGATTTTTGTGATTTGTTTCCTTATATTTTCCGTAGTTTTACCGTTTCAGTTTCTTAAGATTATTAGTTTGTAATCTCTGTATAAACCTATATCTTTTTGTTGACAATTTTTGTTAGTTTGTTAATGATTCTGTGCCTATTATTTCGCATATTTCTGCGCCGTCGTAGCTTCTCATTGTTACGTTAAAATTGTAGTCATTGTTAGTACTGCTGTTGTTGGTTTTACGGGGTTTTTTTGTTTTTGTTTTTTTGTGTTTTTTTGTTTTTCTTTTTTCATAATATTTTGTTTGTATGGTAAATGGACTTTCTGCAGTTTTTGAAAATGTTTCGGTTTTTTCTGAGATGTTTATATACTGTTTCACCAAGTTTAGTGCATTATTTAATGTTTGTTTGTCGATGGATGGGTAGATGTCTTTTGTATCTAATTACATGAATGAGCATTCCTTTTTGTTGGTAATATTGTTGAACCAGTTGTTTTTTTTTTTTTAGTTTTTTTTTTTTTTTTAGTGTCTATCCATTGGTCTATTTTTAGTGTACGCTTTGTTTTGGGATATATATTTTTCTACTATCGGTTTGCTTATTTTTTCAATGTTAGATTTTGATGGTTTATGAATCTACATATTGTTTGTTTAAGAAGTTATCTTTGTGGTCTTTTAGTTTAATGAATGGTTCTACTTTCGGTAGTTGTTTAAGTCTGTTGCCTATTTTTAGTTTGACGTCTATGATTTTTGCTTCCTTGTTTATGTTGCTTTCCATGTTATTTGTTATGGTTTTATGGATTTTGGTAATTTTCTTTTTCAGCTAGGGTTTTGTAGTCGTTGGTGTTCATTCTATAATATTTTCTAGATTTATCACCTTTTCTGAGTTATCATTTTTTTTTTTTTTTGTTTTTGTACTTAGGTTTGAAATTTATTTTTCTTGTTTCTGTTTTGTTTATAATGTTTATTATATTGTTTTCAAATGGGATAAGTTCACTCAGTTATGGTGAGCATTTTGCAAATGCAAATCTGAAGTTGTCATTGTTGCTGTTGGATTTTTCTTTGTTGAGTTAATAAAATACTTTCCATTTTATGCATTTTATGAAGTGTTCTATATCTTCTTTAAGACTTTGATTTTGAAGGCGTACATATTTGCTGTGGATGTTTTTTAATGAGTAATTAAATTGTATTTGCTCCATGTTGGTGTTTGGTAGTTCTGTTATGGTTGTAGTGAACAGTTGGTTGGACTTTGGTAGAAAGTGGCTGTATAAAGACAAGTTTCTGCGAAAATACTCGAATGGGAATATTTTTTCTTTTCGCCTGGAGCCTGAATAGTGTTGAGTTATGATAATGCTTGGCGCCAAATCGAACACATATATCCGATCTATTGCTGATCAGGGTTAGGTTTTGGTTGATTGGGCGTTGGTAGAAAGTGGCTGTATAAAGACAAGTTTCTGCGAAAATGCTCGAATGGGGATTTTTTTCTTTCCGCCTGGAGCTTGAACAGTGCTGAGTTGTAATAATGTTTAGTGCTTAGATTGTTGTTGTTTTATGTTTTGTTTTGTGTTTTTGTAGTTTTACTGATTAAAGGTATTTTGGCAAACAGTTTTTTTTTTATCGTAAAGTGTTCTATATCTGGGTGGAAATAGAGCGTTGATAGGTTTAATGCAAAAAATTTGTCACTTTAACTAAGCAGGTTTATGTCGATTCGAAGTGTCGAGAAGATACTGTCACTATGTCGTCACTCATCAGGGCTAGTGGGGTTTTTTATTTGCTGTCATATCCCGGTCTTTTCTTATTTATGTGGAGCTTGGTGTAATTTGATATTTTGTGGGAGTGGTCTTATACCAGATTTGATTTTAGAAGAGTGGTTTAAATAGAAGCTGCTCAGGTCGTTTTTGTTAATAGATTTTCTGTAGATATCAAAATTGAGTTCGTTATTGTTTGTGTAACACTATATCTAGGAAAGGATGAGTATTGTTGGTTTCAGTTTTAAAGTAAACTCTATTGTAGGTTCAACACTGTTAAGTTGGTTGACAAGATCTGTCATATTAATATTTTGTGGATATATTTGTAGGGAGTCATTTATGTATATGAAATAGGAAGAGTTTAATCGTAGAATGTTTTTGAATAAGTCTCTTTTTAAAAACTCTAAAAATTAACAAGTGAGGACGCCACTGAGAGACGATCCCATTAGTAAACCAAATTTTTATCTATGGAAGTGGTCATCGAAAGTAAAGAAACATTGCTTAGTTATTAGATGGCGTAGTTTATGATTTTATGTGCAGGGAGAGGTAATTTTGTTTTTGTTAAGTGCGGTTTTAGTAGATTCGGACACTTCTATATAGGGACATTAGATTTTATATCTAAACTGGGCATATATTTGTCTTTGAGGTTTATGTTAATTTGTTTAAGAGGTCACCCGATTTTTTTTTCGTCTTTTTTTTTTTTGTTTTTGTTTTTTGTTATTTTTTTTTATGATGGTTTGATTGTGCCGAGGGATGATATTTGTTTTTTTTTTAACTATTAAATCCCTTTGATATTGTTGTGGAGTAGTTTTCGCACTGAAGGTTATAATCGTGCTATGTCGGTTGCTAATCGACTTAACGCACCCAAAATGTTAGGAACTTGGTAATGTTCCACTGAAAGCTGACTCCTTAGTATTCGGCTAACTGCCGACTAATATCAACTGCCTAGTAGTTCTACTGAACTCCAATAGAAGTCTAAAGAACTCCCATGAACTTCCCAGATATTTCCTGTTAACTCTTATTAATATAGGAGGGAGAGTCCATTATCTGAGAAATAGGTGTGTTTCCCCATAACACATATTAGCAAATCTCTAAAGAAACTTAAAGTGAAACATGTTAGATTAAAAACACTTTTCTTAACTGTTCTTTACTTATTCCATTCATCTTGTCGGATTTCCACCCATATTTTCAAATATATATATATATATATATATATATGTGTGTGTGTGTGTGTGTGTGTGTGGTCATCCGCAGACAGATCTGCTTCGCTGTATCACAGCTCATCAGTACGGTTAGACTTGCTCTTACCCAGGATTGAAACCCAGCCGAATTGGCGTCAGTTGACGAATCTACCTCTGAGCTATGGGCGCTCGGTAGAAGGAGGCAGACTGTTTAGCGTGTATATTATCATTATACACGCCCAATAGCTGAGAGTGTTCTAATTCATTGCTGAATGAACGATGCGTAGATGCTAGAGAAGCTACTGTTTTTCAAAGTCTACCATTCTTCCACAGTGCTTAATCAGGGTGTGAGAGTGTAAATAGTCATCTGTAGGTAAGCCAGTTTCGCCTGTATAACAGCGCTTCAGTACAGCTAGATAAACCATTTGCTTCAAGCCAAGATCGAAATCCGACTGATTCATCGTCAGACGGATATCTTTCCACTGCGCTAAATTTAGAAGTGTGTGTCTTTTCTAATTCAAGTCTTGCATGTCATTGTATTTATGAGAAACGTTTGAAAATAATTGACAGCCGCTTAAACAACAAAGAATTATGAAGGAAATGAAATAATAAAGGAAGAAGAACAGCTGTGAAAATATATATGATGAATAAAAGACTCACTGATAGGATTATTAATATGAATGGGAGTTGGTAAGGGTTTGAAGAAAGGGGGAGAAAGAGAGAGAAAACGCAGAAAAAAAACAAGAGAAAGTGAAGAAAACAGATAAGAGAAAAATGATAAAAAAAGAGCTTGACAAGGAGAAAAAGAGAGAAAAAAAGAGAAAAAGAGAGAAAAAGAGAGAAAGTGGCATAGAAAGAAAGAAAAGAAGCAAATTTTGTTTGATAAATTACTAATAAAATAACTTTTTTTTTTTTCATAAACGTGTATCAATGTGAGACTATATGCGCATTCATATCTATTCATAATTCATGGGAACGAATAGATTGACCATTAGTTAATGTGCTATTTTAATTGTGAGTTTGAGTTCAAGTGTAAGTTTTGTTATCTGGCGTGTGGTCAGTTGTCCCACAATACAAAAGTCCTTCAAATTTTGTCGCTTTTTACAAGATGCTTTATTTCTGAGTAGTATCGATACATTTGTTGTATTGTGTGTGTGCATTATATATATATATGGTGTCTGGGTAGGTATTAGAAGGCTCTCAGAGTACATTCAGTATAATAAAAGAAAGTAAAGAAGGTGCTGGGTATTACCTATTTATTATTCATTAATATTTCGAGATCAGAATATTTCAAGTTGTCCACCGCTGGACCGTGTCTTTAAACGTTTTAAGGCACGGTCCAGCGGCGGACAACTTGAAACCAAGCTCCCCTCTCATTCTGAAGATGAGATTCTGATCTCGAAATATTAATGAATAATAAATAGGTAATACCCAACATCTTCTTTACCTTCCTTTATTATACTAAACGCATTGTGATAGTCTTCTAATAACTACCCATACACCTTATATACACAATGCTTCAAGCAAATTACAAAACCCTCATATATATAACTTTAATCCACCATTGAGCCCGAACCATCTAATATCAAAATTAAAATTATTGTAGAAAAAGAAAGGTAATTTGGTTTAACTCTCCATACTACAAACTAACCAATATTAATATAAGTAAATATTTTCTCAGGGTAATAGATAAACATTTCAATAACAACAATCCCCTACGGAAAATCTTTAATAGGAACACATTAAAAATTAGCTATTCCTGTACCCTAAATATGGACGACATCATTAATTCTCACAATAGGCAGATTCTTAAGGATTTATATCACACCGACTCTAGGTCTAGAATTTCTTATGAATGCAACTGTAGCTCCGTGAGTATCTGCCTGGTGGAAGGCAAATGTAAATCCACCCAGGTAATCTATGAAGCTCACATTTCACCATCCAAAACAGGAAAAATTACCGTACCTATATTGGTATATCCGCGGGGGTCTTTAAGCAACGTTATTACAATCTCAGGTATTCCTTTTCCAACCCAAATCAGAAATACAAAACAGTCCTTTCACGAAGATTTTGGAAAATGAAGGAAGAAGGGCTAAACCTTATAGTTAGTTGGAAACTGATAGGTTCAGCTCGTATCCCGAAGAATTTTCACGATAGATGCGATCTGTGTCTACAGGAAAAAACACAAATATTAAAGTACCCTAATCAACACCTACTCTTGAATTTAAGGAAAGAATTCATTAATAAATGCCGCCATAAGGCGAAATTTGTGAACGTTTATACTTAGAAATAAAATTTAAATTTTAAATTTAATCTAGGAAAATAAATTAATTTTAATTGATTAATTAATAAATTAATTAATTTATTAAATTTTTAACTAGTAAATTTGAACCCCACTACCAATGACTGATCCCAGCCTAATAGATTCCTTTTTCTTCCTTTTCTCCCATTAATATCTACCATTTAACGAGTAAGAATACTTGGACTAATTTAACCACCAGTTTTTCTTGCACCTTTAATTTTTTTGTTTTTGTTTTGGAAAAAATTTTTTACCAGTGCCCTTACATTAAATTTAATAAAATGTAATAAAAAATTTTTCGTTCCTATCGTACCAATCCACCTTTAATTAGTTTCTTAAAATCTTCAAATATAATTAGAACTAAACTTAATTCATGTTGCGATTATCCTTTATCTTTTTAAGTAACTTGTGTTCAGGAATGTGTATGTGCGTATATATAAGTTTATGTATGGATGTCTTTTGTACGTGTGTGGTTGTGGTTGTGTGTGTGTGTGTGTGTGTGTGTAGTGTGTTTTTTGTATATATATTTGTATGTGTATGTATGTATATATATGTATATATGTTGAATATAAGTATGTATAAGTATATATATGTATATATATATATGTGTGTGTGTGTGTGTGTGTGTGTGTGTGTGTATGTGTGTGTATGTGTGTGTACATTTATTGATTTAATATACTCCTGAGTTAATTTTTTTATATTTATTTTATACTTTATATTTTTTTTATAAATTTTATTAATTTTCTATTAATTTTTATATATTTTTTAATTTAAATCTAGATTTATATTTAAATTTAAATTGTATGTCAAGGTTTTCCAAAAAAAATTTTTTCTATAACCTTCATCCTATTTATTTAAACCAAAAACCGCTATGAGTTATTTGTCAACACGTTTGTTTCTACGGAGAATTTTGTTCTTTTTTCTTTTCTTTCTTTTCTTTTCTTTGCTTAGCTTACTTCCCTGTCAACCACCCCTTCGCACCTTTTTATTTTCTCCCTTTACTTCTTTCTTCCCCCTTCCATTTCTTAGAGCCAGACAAGGCTAAATTTCCACTTTCAACTCTCGACTCAGTTTAAAAGTTAGGGTTTTCAAAAAATCTAAAAATAAAAATAGACATAGATTTCTGTCTGCTTTCTTATTAATTCCACCCCTTTAATTTTTCCGTGATGAATATTTTTTTAACTTCCGCCGGCAAAATATCTCTGTTCATTTTTTAAATTGGCTTTTGTAATAAAAGTTGTTGATGATACGCGAACTTTCTCTTAGAAATTTCTCGTAGAAATGGCCATACAACTGATTTGAACATCGGAATTTATTTTATTATATATATATATATATAATAAATTATTATAAATATTATACTATGTATATGTTATAATATCACTACAAAAGTAGCTATTTTGTTTCGACACTTCTTGTGTCATGTCAAGTGATGTGGTTTATTTTAAATTGAATGGTTTTAAAAGGTTAAAAACAAGCAAAACCCCTTCAATCAGGGAGGCATTGTTGGACCAATCAGAGTAAAGCAACTTCTAATTTGGAGAATATGTGGGCAGACTTAAAAATAATTTTTGGGGGTGGCATTAGCATTAATATTTGATTAAATTGAGATCAGCATTATTAATTAATTATTATATCTACTTTATTATTGTTGCAAAATTTTTTAAAAATTTCTAAGTTTAACAATTTATTAGATTTAAAAAGTTATTCATATATTAAACGAGGAAGAGAAAGAACGCATACATAAATAAACCTACAAACATCCACACATGGAAAAATAGGCGAGTATATTCATAAACACTGGCAAATAGACACATATACAGATTAATATACGCACGCATATATACATACACAAATTACAAAATTTAGCTTTTATCGACTTGTCAATTTGTCTGTTAAATTTTAAAGCTCTACTTGTACACAGAATAAATTGCTACATATTGGATACAGTCAAGGCAAATTTGTAATGTGACCAGACCTGAATGAATGAGGTCGGGACAGATATAATCATATTTCTATGCATTAATATATAAACATAATTAGATATATACTTACGTAAATACACAAGTGCGAGTGATGCATATATATGCTAAGCCCCACATCGTTCATATGAAGTTATGCCTGTGTGAGCCCCAGTTCTCTAGCTCGCGTGTGCGTGTGTCTCTGCGCACGTCAATGGATGTACAAGTGTTAATTTATATCTGTGTTTGTATAAAAGGCGTCACGACAACAAATATTCCTCCCAATGTTCATCCCACCTTCACAAAATTCATCAATATACGCATCTCTACATATATCCAGTATTATAATAAAAAAATTAAGTTTGTTTGACGATAGAAAAAGCGTGAAACCCAGGACAACAAACTTACACCCATCTAACTAAATATCTAGCTATCTATCTATATATATATATACATACACATACATACGTACATACATATATACATATACACCTACAAATATATAAATATATATATACACATATACATACATACATACACGCACATACACATATACACATACATACAAATACATACGTATATATATATATATACACACATATACACATACATATACTCACACATACGCAAACATATATATGTATAGATATAGACATGCATACATGGACATCTGAACATACATACATATACATATACACATATACCCATACAAGCACATACAGACATACATGTAAGACATACACACACATACAAGTAAATGCATACAACTACATACATATCAGTAAGTAAAGCAAATATCAATATGTCTACTAGTACAAAAGAACAGATGTACGCTTATATATATATACATATATATATATATATATATACACACACACACACTAATATTTAGACATTAATCTGCCTATATTTGATGGGTACCTTCATCCGACTCGGACGCTCTAACAAATTCTTCCTTAGGTACACAATCCAACACATATCACCACAATAACACTTGGCAAGCACCAAACCCAACACCAAACGCCAACCTAAATAGCCATGAGGCATCTAATCCGACATCGATTATGACGCCAACATACGACAGAGCACATTACAAATCGTCCGGCCAAAGCCCAACACGTTTCCCCACAGCACCGACTGTCAAAACCAACAACTAATAACCATGATATTCAAAGCCCACGTCCCACACAGTTTCCTAACTATTTATAAATCCCCGACCCCGCGAAAACCAATGTCGGGTAGAACACCACATAACCATACAACCCGCCCATCAGTATCGTTCAGAACGTCCAACCCGAATAAAAACATCCATCAAAAAGACAGTTAAAGATATTTTCTTTAATTTTTCAATATTACAACCCGGGTTTTAATGTAAATACTGAATTATGCTTACAATGAACAGTGAGCTCATTTCTTTGGTTTAACAGTTTAACCTTGCCCCTAAATTTGATAATTTCTAATTTTTCGTTGAGACAGAGGTAGCAAGGTGCACTGAGGGAGTTACAAGTTCGGGCCTTTGTAAGGATTTTCCATTTAACAGTGGGCGTTTTGTCTTTTTCCTTTAAAGACCAATAGTATTTGGATAATGAAGTGCTGTATTTATAAGAACTATATATATATATATATATATATATATATATATATATATAAATTCATTAATTACTTAGCTGTTGGTCATAATAAAATTAGACTAGTACACATTTGTATTAAAAAATGTTCAATACAATTATATTTTAGAACTTTTGAATATTCTTCATTTGTAAACGAGTTATTACACGACCTAGGTTTCTACCATGTGGTGTCTTCAGGTGATTTGCAATAACTGATTTTACCGCTTCAGGTCGCGTAATAACTCGTTTACACGCACACACACACACACACATATATATATATATATATATATATATATATATATATGTGTGTGTGTGTGTGTGACTTGTTTTCAAAGTAGATCTGTCTGATAAAACGCCTATTCAATCCCTGTTGCAGACGCTTGCTCAAGCACATTTGTGCTTGTTCAAAATCTAGAGTTCATCTGTGGTCTATAGTGCAACCATGCTTAATAGACGTTGGTCACAGTTTCTGGAAGAGAGTGCATAATCTATCATGATCAGTAATCCGAACGACAATACGCTCAAAACTATGATGACTTATGACTGAGATCGCACAGCCATCACTTTCAAAACAGTTGTCTACCCAATTTCAGTCATAAAGCTTTGGTCAAACGGTGGTATGATTTTTAAACACTTTCCGATTTGCTCTTTCTGACATTGAGATTCGAACTCTGGTCTCATCATGGAAAAGCAAATATTTAAAGCAGACAGCTACTTGCTAATGAACACCATTCTCTGCATATCAACTTCAGTTACAAGTTTTTAACCAAGAATTGTCCTTCCCTTAGACTGATTGACACTGAAATTTGAAAAGCTTAGCCTTCCCCATTATTTAAACCATAACTGGAGGAGAAAGAGATTCATATCATTCCCAAGGATATTTACATGAAAGTGAATGTAACGAAATCGGCAGGAAACCTCAGTCATGATGACTTGTGACTTCGTATAAGTTCCTACCACCATAGTTCACTCACAAGGGTTAGTCCAATTTGTGTTATGGCTTTTCAGACACTTTCCAAATATGATGCACGCTCAGAACAGCATTCCACTACCAAAATTCACATTCCTAACAAATCGGCCATGGTGACATATATACAAAGAAATAATAAAATTCCCTTAATTAAATCTGTACTCAGAGTTTTGGTATTTTTTTTTTCCACTTTCTATCCTCTACAGATGTTATGGCGATTTAAGTTTATTTTCAAATCGTATATTTTTTTTTCTCTTTTATATTTATATATATATGTGTGTGTGTGTGTGTGTGTGTGTGTGTGTGTGTACAAATGAATAAGAACGAAGAATAAAATTGTAACGTTCAAAGCATTAATTTAAACTGGTACTCAATATAAAAACAGAATAATGAATATTCATTATTAATAATCATTTTTTCTTAATGCCAAAATATTCGAGCCGCAGCATTGTAACCTATGTCAATATCTGTCTGAAATCCATTTCCGCTACAAATTTTAAATTTCACTTTTAGCCATTTTTATTCGCTCTTCCCTCTCCATTTTTTATTTTTCTCTTCAGTTTCTATTTCTTCTGTATCTTTTTCCTTTTCTTAAGTATTTTTTTTTAGTTTCTTCCCTCTTTCTTTCTTTTTTTTAATATCTTATCTCATACGGAGAACTTTTTTTTCAAAAGACAAAGCCAAGTATTGTTTCCATATAATCAAAACGAATTTTTTTAAAAAATAAAATCGTTCATTAGCATCATTGTTAACTACCTGATGATATATTGTACAATTTGTTTCAACATTGAAAGAACAATTTTATAGTAGTTTGTAGTTGTTCACGTTCTAACACACACACACATTGATACATATATTTCTGTATTTCTATTTATGCACACTGTGGTGCAATGGATATCAGCTTCGAATGAGAAATCAGAGAGTTGAATTCCCTGCATTCATTTACGCACAAATGCCCTTGGAAAAGGATTTAATCCATCTCTTCTCCATCCAGCTATGGGTTGAATAGCAGGGAAGATTGGGTTCTACAGCTTTAGTTGGCAACCAGTTTACCACAGAAAGTAATGGCAACCTACTGCAGGAAAATCTTCTGAATAGTCATGCCTCGAAAGAGACATCATCGCCCAAGCATGCATCACATATGGCAGTTAACTGATGTGCATATTAAGGAATGATGAAAAGTTCTTAGCCCAACCAAACACTCTACACACAGATTTTGGTAGGTTCAGGCCTAGAAATTTTCAAACCCCTTTGTCCTTATGCATATACAGAGGTGTCTACGTGTACACATCTTTAAAGGCATTTAGTGAAAAGAATGTTTCCAATAAAAATAAATGAAATAGAAGTAAAGTCATAAAAGGGAGAGAAAAATGAGTGAAAATAGAATACATTACAACTGGAATCATCTGCAAAATTAACTTGCTATTATTTCTTTCCTTACGATTAATCTTTTCAAGTTTGAGTGGAACTTAAGCCTTTTATTGGGTGAACAATAGTATAAAAATCTATGTAAATCCAGTTGTTGTTTTGAGCTGTGCTAACAGTAACAAAAATAGTAATTCAACAAGGAGTAAGTCTAGAAAGGCATTAATTCTTTTCTGCCCAATACAAGACCCAATGGCCACTCAAGATAGAGGATTACTGAGTGAGATTGTAAGTGGGGAATTAAGAGGATTGGTATTGTTTTATCCTGGACTTAAAAGAGACCAAGGGTGTAGTTGCTAGGAAAGCATTCTCTCAGTAGTCTGTTCCACAAAGTAACAGTTCTCAAGAATAAACTGTCAGAAAAGAACTTACTTTTTATTAAAGGAACACTAAGGAAATAGGGACAGTTGCTACTATGAATAGAGCATGATGGGTACTAGCTGTGAAGGTCTGAACTCCACATTTTGTTTGTGGGATAAGGGTTGCAGGATAGAGAATAATCACCCACAAGACCACATAAGGGCTTTTGAAGAATACCAAACCAGCACCCTTTGTTTTCAACAAATTTGAGGCCTTTTTAATCATGGCATGCTTTTTTCTTTTAAGCAAATTTTTGGAGGTACCTAAATTAAATCTCTTGAATATTTAATTGTTTAAAAAAAAAAATAAATAAATAAAAAAAAAAAAAAAGAGTAGACAGATTTTCACATTCAAAAACTGGATCTTGAATTATTTGATGAGATTTAATTACTTTAAAACTTCACTATATAAATCATCACATAGAAATTGAAGAACCTTTCAATTAGCCATTTTTTATCAGAAGAGATAAAACATTATCATTGATTGGAAAAGATTAACAGAACTTTCAAATTTAAGGAAAATAAACTCTCAGAATATAATTTTATAATCATTAATCTAATGTTTAATATAGAGCTTAAACTACCAAATTTACTTGCTTATTAAGAGACATTTTAAATAAATAAGATAATCAACATTTTTGTGATATGTATAGGAGGCCAAGCAGCAAAAGTTTGTGTATGTGTGTATTTTAAAGATACCAGTCATTGACTTGAGTGGGGGGAAGAATTGGTGGAAAATATACTTCAGTATAAAACAAACATTTCACATGATCCCATAACTCGGTTATTTTGAATGTCGTTCATTGTTAACTGAAGTAACAGTATGAACAAAATTGACAATTTGATATTTAACTAAACACAAAAACACACCTCCAAATGCAAAAGAAAAAAAAGCAAAAGAGAAAGACAAAAAAAAAAAAATCAAAGACCTTTTAGTAAAATTTTGTTTAATTTGATCCAGCACACATTTACAAATATGATAAACAAAAAACTCTGTAGGAACAAATATCTCAGAAGTCATTCTACAGATGCTCTCTGGAATTGATTACTGTCACACAAGATAACCACAAGGCAATTAACACCACACAAGCAAGGAGACAGAATCTGACCCAAGGATAATTTGGGTAACATACAGGGAACTTAAGCTCTGATCTGGAAATCAGAGTTGTCACAAGTACCATTAGTAGTTAATATTGTTGCTATTATTATTATTTAATAATGTGGTGAGGGTCTAAAGATACTTTTTAACCCTCTTAATAACAATTAAGAATGTCAGAATGAGATGAAGTTCATTCAGTCAATAATCGATCATTTGATATTTTTTCATAAAAGCTATTTTGTATAATGAAAATAAAAATAGTAATTCAAGCAACAAGATTTTCTATTTGAAGAGTAATATACAAGAATATACTTGCATTGATTTGCAAGACTAGCACATAAGCTTACACCACAAGGTCTTGCCAGATGACAAATTTTTTTTTTTTTTTTTTTAGTTACAAGGTAGATATCATGTCTCAACCACATTAAATACTTCAATTCTTCACTGTATACTTTCCTTCACTCCTGACAAAGTTACTTGAACTGTTATCCATTTGTTTTGAGTTTTCATTGTGTCTATATAAAATATAGAATTGTGTTTACAAAATTTGAAATGTAACGTAAATATATCTCTTCTAAAGGATATTTTTATTATACTGAACAGAATATTTGAACTCAAAATTCATAAGCGGAATATCACAATCTGCAGGAATAAATTCAAAATAATCTTAGAAAAAAAAAAACACAACATTTTGATATTGCTGAATGTAATCTTTTATAATAGATACTTGCTCAAGGAAAATAAAATCAGTTTCATTCATTTAACAAAATTATATATGCGTTTTTTTTATTATTTGGAAATTAGTTATATTTTTTTTTTATTTATTTTTAGTTCCTAAACTTAGGTTTTGAGAAATAAATCCAATTTTTTTTGTTTGTTTTTTTTTCAAAAATAAATCTAACAATGTCATTTTATAAAACATTTTTATAATGTGATTGGCATGAATTAACATGTTAGCAAAAAAAAGTCAAACAGATTTAGTAAGATTTGAACTGACAACCAATTGAGGTCTAACAATTATTTATTCAGTAATCAACCAAACCATAAGGATTACAAACAAATGGAAAAAATGTTCATCTGAATGTTTGAATTCAACTCCAAATACTTGACAATTTCTATTTTTGATTTTTCAAACATTCAAATAAGATTTTAGAAAGGTTTTCATTTTATATTAACTAATCTACTTTTATTTATGATTAAAAAAATCTTGTTTAATATTAAAAACTGCAGCAAGCTACTCATATGAATAGGTAACGTGATTTGTAATTAGCTCACTATCTGCATTTGTGCCCATTTCTATTTTTGTGCAGAACAATGGAGAAAAACAGAAAATATCTGAGTGACAAAGACAATATTCAAGCAATAAAGATGCAGCATTAAGCAATTAACTGTTCTAATCAAAATAATGAAATTTTATATTAAGTACTATCTGAAGAATACTTACAAATTGAATTATGAAACAAGTACCTATGACAAATGCATTGATGTAACCCTTTTTAGAACTAATACGTAAATATTTATATCACATTTTCAAACATCATTCAACACTAGTTTTCATCTTCATTGTTTTTTCTGCTTTTTATTGCAATGCTAAATATTTTTTTTTTACATTCTTGTTCAGCAACAGGTTTGAAAATAAATTAGCTTCCAAGAATTATTTCCACCCATATGCTATTTATTTAATCATCATTGAATCTAAAAAACTAAAATTGTTATAAAATAAATTTCAAATAAAGCAGCCACAAAAACAGGAAGAAAATAATTAACGTTTTATCCAAGAATCTTGAATAACAAAACTTCTAATAGAGATATCTTAACTTCTTTCTATAAAACTTTTTTGACAAATATTGTTGGATAGCAGCAGCAATGCCTTCAACATAATGGTAAGACATTAGCCAGATGAGTACACCATTGCTACTAATGGGTTACCATTATGTGGAAAGTATTTCTGCCACACCCTGTATTATTATTATTATAGCATAACCTGTGTAGGTTAACTTGAATATCAAGTCTTTTTTTTTTTTTAATAGTACACTAAAATGTGCTACAAAAAGAATCAACACGTTGAGTTGTAAAATGTAAGTATAAATTTGCACAAGAGTAGATTATTTACACTTCCCATTTTTTTTTTCATTTCTAAATTTTGAATGATTTTAAACAATTTCCCCAAGAAATGAATCTCCCAAAACAACTTCTATTTCTATGAAAATAACATTGCATAGGACTGTCACATTTTGTAATCAAAGAAAAAAATAATTCTAAAGCAAACAGTTTACATTTTTATTGGGTCATGCATCCAATTCCATATTAAGATTAAATTAAATAAAGGAATAAAATCCCCTCATTTAATTAATGAAAAAAAAAAAAAAGCATTTGACAGAATTTGGTAGACTTTAACAGCATCACATTTATTCTATTCCATTATCTCTTAAAATGGCCAAGTTCTATGAAGACTACATGGTCACAAAAAAAGACCAAACTATTTTTCTTTTCCAGAAAAAAAAATATTAAAAAAATAAAACTTGTTATTTATATTTAGACTTATGTCCTCGTCTTTTTCATTATCACATTTCAGCAGTTTTAGCCTCCAGTCTACAAGTGTTTGTTGATCAAGATGATTTTAAGGTAAATGGTTTCTATTTGGCTGTTCATGTCTAGGGATATCTCATCTTAATTGCTTAATTATTGCTAGTTTTGTTTCCAACAAGGCTGAGTATACCTATACAACCCACTCCAGGAACTGAATTCCTAATTACTAATCACCAAATTCACTCCTCTGCCATTCTCTTTTAGCCTAATAGATTAAAACATTGGTAAATAAATAAATTTGGTAGCAAAGTAATTGTGAGTTCAATCCATTGGATGGGAAGTATAAATATATTCAGCTTCAATAAGTTCTAGAAACAGAACAGAAATGAGGAGTACTAAAAGGACAATTAACAAGATGAACAGTAGAATCAGAACAATCTATCCCTGTATATCGAATAAAGGGCTCCGTTCGAAATTCCTTGAAGATCACCCAGATCAACAGACACCTGAACAAGGCTGGAAATCTTGTAATAACAAAGGTGAAGACATTAGTCTAAATGTAAATAACGATAACTCTGCATCTCAGAAGTTCTGACAAAAAAAAAAAAAATTTGTCAGTTTGTCATTTTTATTTGGATGGACACAGAATATTAACTGCTGAAAAGTACTCAGCCCAACCAAGAAAGAGTTTTTTTTTTTATTCTAATATTTGAACAGAGTTTGGAAAGTGAGTCAGACAGGGAACTTTTTAGCATCCACTTCATATATTACTGCGAGTCACTTCAAATAACCTAAAACACTAACATAAAATAAAAATTCTAATAGTCAAATAGAAAACTTTAAGATAAAAATTTTACCATTTACCTAAAAATATAAAAATCAAGTACATTAAAATTATTCAAATGAAAATTTTAAAATAGAATTGCAATCAATAGAAAGGTGCAAGTTTTCATTATAAATGGAATAAAAGAATTTAATTTGAAAGAAGAGAATTATGGCTTATTAGTACATTGAATAGCAGATATTTCAGTTTCTTCAGTATCCAATGCAGCAAAATATTTACATTAGACTTCAAAATGAAACTGAAATTTTCCTATGAAGCTTTCAAGTTTTTAAATTCAAAAAGCCATGCAATGAATATTGATGCAAAGTTAAAATTCAAAGTGAAATTTCCAGACTTTCTGTAGATTTATGCATAATTTCGCAATTATTTACACAAATCTTTTTTACCTGTTTTAAATATTTACTAATTTCAGTCCAATGCTGACAATTTTTCAAAATATAGACTATAAGGCAACAAAATTTATCAGTATATTGTGTTATGCGCATCAAAATCATTGACATGCTAATGTAATCTTTTCAAAAGAAACGCATAGTTGTCTCCCTTGTTAATAAAGGAAACGATTTCTTTCTGCAAAAATAGGCCAGGTATTTCTCCAGAAAAGTGAGCTAGTCAACATTCACATAGAGAAAATTTCTTAAACAGTTTATCTTTACACTGTTTTAAATTGAACCTATTTTGCATCCACTTAAATTGGTGAAAAAAAAAAAAAAATTATGGGGAGGATGGGTAGACATAACTGAAACAAGTGTGTAGTGGGAAACCTGAAGCAACAATCCCCTCCACACACTAGGTTTGAAATTAAGAAAACAATGGAAGTAGGGCTGCTGCAGTAGATAACATTATTTTTATTTATATATATATATATATATATATATATATATATAAAGGGAATGTTACCAATAACAAAATGACAATGAAAACAGCTGACGTTGCTATGACAATGAGTGACTACGCAGACTTTGGTGACTACAGTGGAATTTTTGTGCTGAATATACTAAGAGGAATATCCAGGTGATGTCACATAGCGGTAAAGTAGAGCTACGGCAAGTGCGATTCCTATAGGAACAATCCAATTGGTCCAACTGCTGCAAAAGACAAAGAAAAAAACAATTGATTAAAAGAAAAGGTATTATACTATAAATTATTGTAATGATGACAGGTCTATTATTTTCTCCATCAGCTTTTGAGAAGTCATCTGATAAAATTTGACTTCTAGACATTCATCAGATGAAGACCAAAGGAGAATTAAGTCAGGTGAAGTTTGACTAGAATTTGAAAATAATTTCTAACTTACTTTGCAATAAATAGCTTCTTTAAAAAAAAAATTTCAAAAATTTCAAAAATTTTTGACAAATATTTTTAAGACTAAATGACAAAATACAAAGATAGTATCAAATTTCATGTGACAACACTTTTCAAGTACTTCCCCAGTGAATGCTTTTTCTGTGTGTGCAAAGACAACCAATATATCAATATGCACTATTGATGAAACTATGCACTTCACTAATTGTTGCTTTTAAAGTATTTATCTTCCTGTTTCCAGGTTATATAATGTGTAGTAATGTTCATAATTGTAAAGAACAGCTACCATTCCAAAACTTCAACTGCATATATACACACAAAATAATTACCTCTCTTGAAAAACAATTTTTATCAATGAAGCAATGCCTTTTTTATAAGTTATGCTTATAAATATTTTAAAAAATATTAAACAATTTCGCAACATAAACCAGACAGTAATCAACAAGTACAGATGGGTATATAGAATTCTATTTCTATGTAAAAAGTAAATTTGTTGCCAAAAAAAACTTTACATGTCAGCACTACCTATTAAAGATTTAAATGTAGTTCGATGTTGAAATAAAACATTTTTAAAATCAAATTATCGTGAAGAATTTTAAGGTTATGAATACTCCTAAAATCATTAGGTTTTTATAAAACTCTCAGAAACATTAACAGATGTTATTTTTATATTCCATGCCTCCCTCCCCCAAACCAATAACATTTCTTCAAAAAGGTTTACATTCACAGGGACATCAGTTTCTTGGATCATGTTTTGCTATTTAATGACA
This sequence comes from Ascarosepion bandense, assembly GCA_037127315.1. Classification (NCBI taxonomy): domain Eukaryota; kingdom Metazoa; phylum Mollusca; class Cephalopoda; order Sepiida; family Sepiidae; genus Ascarosepion; species Ascarosepion bandense. The sequence continues at coordinate 35,258 of JBBBDQ010001978.1, forward strand.
TTTATTCATTGCTTCAAAACAAATAAAAACAAAGTTTGTTTTTTTTTTTTACATCAGAGTGAAGTCAATATTTGTTATTAATGACTAATCGTTTCCTCATAAAACAAAATTTTACTAATATTTAAAACACAAGTTAATAAATTTTGTTGGCAACTTACTTTCTGCTAAACGGAACTTCAATTGGTTGAGTAGGCTACAAAGTAAGAACAGTAAGTATTAATTCAAAAAATAAAACACCAAATACCACTAAAAAATAGTCAAAGTTAACAGTTCAAGCTGTATGTTGTCTTAGAAAAAGACTAATATTTGTGCAACTTTTTTGAATAAAGAAGAAAAGAAAAAACTTTCTGTAATTAACAGAAATATTTAAATAAAACAAATGAAATGGCTGAAATTTCACTTCAGTTATTAAAGTTATTAATGAATTACTTTATTTTTATTTAATCAAAATAAATTAAATAAGTAGATAAAATTATTTTACACAAACATCATATACCCGACTCTAAATATTTCAGATGAAAATAGTATCAGTAGACAAGGAAATATTTTCATTGGCAATTTTTTCATAATGCTCATTTCTCATTCATTTTATTGTAGCTTTTTATTTTACTAGTTTGTTATTACTTTTTGTCACACTGCAATAGTCTGGATACACATCAATCATTAGTAAATAGTACAGATTAGAAATAATAAAAGATTTGAGCACTTATTTCATATCTCATGAGTAGGTCTTATATGAATATCATCTTAATGAACATTATATTAAATAACACGAAGATAATATACCAATCAAAAATGAATTAAAAAAAATAAATAAAATAAAAATTCACCTAAGAACTCACTTAATTTAAAACTATTCTTATCATACAAGTTTTTCTTAGAATGAACTATATATTTTATATATATTTCATATTTTATATATATTTCAAAATGCTCTTTTTAACATTTTCTGAGATCATTAAAAGCAGAAATTTTTCTGAAAGTCAGGGTCAAATGGTTAAGATGTCAAATACACAATTAAAATGTTTAATGAATCAAGAAAGGCAACAGTAAAAATCTCCCCTACACATTCATATAGTCATGTATACACAGACTAGTTTGGATTCTTTTTTGTTTGTTTGTTGCTAAGTAATGTATTTCTCTCCCAGTTGGTGATGTGTACAAAAGTAAAATGTAATAATAGCAATAAAAACATTTTAAATTATGAAAGAATAACTAAAAAGAGAAGAAAAAAAATAATATATATTCATAAATAATATTAAAACGAAGAAACACTAATAAAAAAAGGCAGCAAAAGTGGTTTATCAGTGCTCTTTCTTCAGAGCTGAGATTTACAATGAGAAATGTATAAGCAGATGTAAAATAATTTAGCATTATACCATCATGTGTGCACTTTGTACTTGTGTGCTTTTTCTGATTATTTGATGAAATTAATTTTCATTAGTAGTCTTAAAAATTATATACATTACATCACTATTTTAGCTTTTAAGATGTGCAAGAATTACCTTGTGGTTTTTACAGTACTAGTATTTTGTGATGATGCTTTTTATTTTTGATATACAGTGTGCAATGGATAAATTGTTTAAATTATATATAAATGAAAATAATACTACCATCTCACTTTAGCAGATATATTTAACAAAATTACACCTGGTGAAGTGAATTGTGTCATGTTGCTCTTTTTCTCACAGACTGTACTCAACTGACCCTACTATATTGTGCAGTCAACAAAAAAACAAACAATGTCTATGCATAAAATTATCGATATGGCGGCAATTTTATTCGTTGCATCCTGTAGATATGCATAAAATTATCCATATGGCGGCAATTTTATTCGTTGCATCCTGTAGATATGCATAAAATTATCCATATGGCGGCAATTTTATTCGTTGCATCCTGTAGATATGCATAAAATTATCCATATGGCGGCAATTTTATTCGTTGCATCCTGTAGATATGCATAAAATTATCCATATGGCGGCAATTTTATTCGTTGCATCCTGTAGATATGCATAAAATTATCCATATGGCAGCAATTTTATTCGTTGCATCCTGTAGATATGCATAAAATTATCCATATGGCGGCAATTTTATTCGTTGCATCCTGTAGATATGCATAAAATTATCCATATGGCGGCAATTTTATTCGTTGCATCCTGTAGATATGCATAAAATTATCCATATGGCGGCAATTTTATTCGTTGCATCCTGTAGATATGCATAAAATTATCCATATGGCGGCAATTTTATTCGTTGCATCCTGTAGATATGCATAAAATTATCCATATGGCGGCAATTTTATTCGTTGCATCCTGTAGATATGCATAAAATTATCCATATGGCGGCAATTTTATTCGTTGCATCCTGTAGATATGCATAAAATTATCCATATGGCGGCAATTTTATTCGTTGCACCCTGTAGATATGCATAAAATTATCCATATGGCGACAATTTTATTCGTTGCATCCTGTAGATAGAAACAGATTTTGTACAAATTTCTGAAGGTTTAATTTTGTGTTCATTGTTGGGTAAGAGAAATGAAACTGGTTAGTTTCACTGTATAAACATTTTAGAGCTGTATTAGTTTCAAGCTAATAAACATTAAGTAGGAGTTTTTATTTTGCTTAATATACAATGTGAAGTAAAACTGAAAAATTCTTGACCCAACCAACTTTGCCAAAAATCAAAATTCTGATGTCTTGTCAAAAAAATACTGATCTTGCAAAGCAAGTTAGGCCAAGAACTTTTCTACACCCCACTTCTCAGAGGACATCATCAGTACGTAAGTAAATGTAATAGATGTTTTTGTTTTTTTTTTAAAAAAAGAAAAAAACAGGAAATTTCCTGCTTAGTTATTGAAAATATTTACATTTACTTCCATTTATTTTTCCCCAGAAATTTTCTAGTGAGTTATTTTCAAATTATCAAATAAGAATCAGAAAATAACAATGAAGTTAATGAAAATGTTCATAAAATATTAAATAGATCAAATCATAGATTTGCTTGGAAACAATTTCAAAATTTTCAGTAACTTTCACTAATAAAGACTCCGAAATCTCATAAATCTTAAATTTCATATATTTTGAAACATTGCTGAAAAATATATACTGGTTCCAATTTTGAAAGAAAGATAAAAAGCCAAGATCAAATATCAGTTAGGAATATGCAACATGTTCCCTACTGATTAAAAAAAAAAATCTCTTCCTACTAAAACCAAAAGATATTCAATAAATTCTTTATTAGAATATACTACTTATACATATATTCCAGTAGTTTAGTAGTAAGAATTTGTTTTATAAGACTTAGAATCTGCTGATAGGAAGCCAGTAAAGAATCCCACAAACCTCTTCTGATAATAAGACATCTGATTTTAAATAAATTTTACTGAAAAGGACAAAAGAGAAAAGGCCAGACATTATCATTTAATGCAAATCATATCAATTTCAGCTTTGAATATTCATACACAAACTCTTTATATAAATTCTACAAAAGAGTGTGTGTGTGTGTGTGTATATATATATATATATACACACACACACACACACACACACACACACACACAAGGAGTTAACTAACCCTGATGATCCATTAGGTGAAACCTTGGTAGGTCAGTTGGCTCTAGATTAGCGTTTTACTTATTTATTTGCTCTGCTATTGTACTGAGTGCTTTACGTGTTAGGTTCCTCGTTTTTTTTCTTTCGACTAGAACTTGACCAAAGTGCTTAGTTCGTTTCTTTTTTTGTTTACATTTTTTCCCCTCCGTGTTTATACTTGGTGGGTTTTTTGAGATGCATTCAAAGATAAATTCACAGTTATATATATATATATATATATATATATATATATTTATTTTATGATAAATTATATACTATTATATATATCTAAAATTATTTAAATGGAACTTTGTGTGTGTGTCTGTGACCTATAGACTCCGAAACGGCTGAACCAATTTTCTTGAAAATTTACACAGTTGTACTATAAGCATCTGCGAGTGTTCTTAGCTAGGTTTTGTGTCGAGGTACCCCCGATAAATATTAAAAATTGATAATCAAAAAAAAATCAGGTTATAGAAGGAGTGGTCCGATTTTAATAAAATTTGATACACTCATAGAAAAGACATAAGAAACGATATTCAGAAGTTTCAAGGTTGCAGTTCTTACAATAGTGCAGAAAATCAATAATATATATATATATATATATATATATATATATATATAAAAAAAGGCAAGATTTTTGTGTGTGTCTGTTTATCTGCCTGTTGTCAATTTTTTTCCACCCTTTTATTTTAGTTTTTGCTTCAGGTTTGGCTCTAAGTAGGTATAATTGTAGTTCTTAGTCTCAGCCATGATACCATTTACTCAGAGGACTTATTTAGCCTTCAAAATTCAGTTTATGACGAAAAAAAACTTATTTGATATCGATACCAGGAAATCAAAATTTGATTTACATCTATTCATTTTTCTTTCAGTCTAGGGTTTTGCTTTAACTGGAAACAACTATTGCTTTTTAGTCTTTCGTGCCAACGTCCAAAGAGTCTGAGCTCCTGGACCATGGATTAGTTTTAAAGCTTTCATTACACCCGAGCAATGCCGGGCTATACTGCTAGTTTTTATATAGATATAAAAAAGGAAATGCCAGTCATGCTAGCCTCTGCAATGTCAGCCAAGCTTTTAAGGCAATTTTTTTTTCATGTGCATAACATGTGACAGATTTTCCAAATTTAGTCAACTGATCCATATCAACTGATAAAAAATACTGCCACAATGACAATGCAGTTTATAATTTATTCAGTGGCACTCACATATTTAGTTCTGAAATTTTTGCCATAACAGTCTGACCATCTGCCTTAAATGGTCCAGCTGATCTCATGGCTACTAATTGCTTTATTCTATTTGCATTTTTTTTTTAATATTACTATTGTAGAGATTATTTATAAAGAACAGGAAATTAAGTGGTAACTGATGGTAATGGAATTGAGCTAAATATACAAAAATAAGTAAAACAAAACAAAAACTTACTTTTGGTCTTTCCTTTCTGTCATCCTGTAGTAAATAAGAAAAATAGATTAATAATTCATGATAATAATCTTAATAGTTAATTATTTGGAAAGTAGAGTAACGACATTATCAAATTAAGATTTACGTGTTAAATAATGAACAGGTTTGTTATTTTACCATTTAATCACCAAAAGAATTGTCCTTTTTTTAAATTTGTACCTTATTTTTTATTTTATTCTCCACTCACTTCAGTAAAAAAAAAAAAAACCTTTTTCCAGTAGTGTTATTTAATCTCAAAAAAATAACCATTGTTTTATTCTTAGGTTTAGACATGTCAGAAAAAATAAACGGTACTAAAAGTAATATGTATACTTAATGATATTGAATGTGATCTATTGGTGTTCTTAAGCAATAAGAAATCAGACCAGCAGCCATAATCTTCAATTCAAAATGTAAATTGTTATAAAAAAGACACTAATATTACGGAACTACACATAAGCAATACCTAAAACTAATAAATATATGCACATTAAACACAGATGAAAAATTTAGGTTTACTTCATAAAAAAAAAAATCATTACTATTTATGATAGTAAAATGTTGTTTTTGTTTAAAATGTTTTATAAAACTGCTAATAGAATGAAATTTACAAAACATGTCATTCAATCTCTACTCGGGAACTCAGTTTTAAATACAAATGAAATTAACTTTTTGTCTACTGCTTTTAATAAACATTAAAACATGTCTTCATTATTAATACAGCTTTAACAATATTTTCTAAGTTTGTTTTCCTTCTCTCTCTCAAGTACCATACAGTTTAACTGTAGATTATAGGAGCCACAGCCTCAGTACTATAGATGTTGCTGCTGTGGTTTCCATGGCAAGTAGGTTTTACATAGGATGAATGTTTGTTTGTTCCTGTTTAACGGTCTATCAATATCTAAAGGGTCATTTAAGGCCAGAAGCGTATTTTTATTTTAAACGACAGTTATTCCCTGGAAACAGGCTTATTCGGAACACAGCACACTATTTTACCCATAGCTAGGAGGAAATGTTATAGTGTATATGTCTATGTTGAAGCTATATAATAAAGTTAAATTTTATTAAATAGGCCAATTTTCCAAAGGAAGGCTAGTATTTTGTCATTGTTGATGTTTTCAAATAAAGATTTTAAGTTCTGTACTTTATAAAACTATTGACGAATATTTGCCAGGTCTGTACAATCAATTAGTATATGTCTTATGCTATTATTCATCTGGCATTTAGAGCATTTGGGCAGATCTACTCCTCTTAACAGCCAAGAGTGGGTAAAAAAAGGTGTGTCCTATCCTAATTCGAGACAGTATTACCTCTGCCTTTCTGGATTTCCTTAATGCACCTCTCCACTCTCCCAAATTTGGTTTAATTTGGAAGAGTTTGTTTTTCTGACAGGTCAACCAATGGTTTTGCCATTTGAGTTGAATATATCTTTTTATTGCAGGCCTTTGATCTGTGAATGGAACTTTCATATTGAAGATATCCTCTCTCAGAGACTCCTTTGCAGCCATATCCGCTTTCGTGTTACCACGAATGCCAATGTGGTTGGGGATCCAACAAAAGACAATATTCTTGGTTTTGTTTATCACGTTTAATCGATTTAAAAGTTTAATGATAATCGGGTTATTAAGATTCTTGTTGTGGATGGACAATAGTACAGAGAGTGAATCAGAGAATATAACGAAGTTGTGACTTACATTGTCAATGATTAGATCAAGTGCCAGCTCAACAGCTGTGGCTTCACCACTAAAAATTGATGCTCCATCGGGTAGACGTCTTTTTTTTGTGACGTTATCTAGTAGGTCACAGCATCCACAATTCTCACCTTCTTTCAATCCATCTGTGTATACGTGTTTTTAGGAAGGGAAACTATCGACAATCTTGTTCAGTTCTTCATAGAAATCAGTAGGGTTGGTCTTTGATTTAGGGAATTTGGTGAGATTTAGCAATACTGTTGGTTGGATGATTTCCCATGGAGGGCTTTCTGAAATGAGTGATTCGTGAATTCATTCCAGGTTTATATTGGATTCTCTGATGATTTCTTTCATCCTTAGGCCAAATATTTTAATTGTTTTCTTTTTCCTATCATAGAGAGGGTGATATAATGGGTTTACAATACAGTTGTGGGCAGGATTGGATGGGCAAGAGAGGATTTTGGTCAAATATTGTAAAGCTAGTTTGTTGTGGCGAATTGATAATAGCAGTTCATTGGCTTCTGCATATAGACTATCAATGGGAGAAGTTCAAAAGGCTCCCAAGGCCAGTCTAAGCCCCTGATGATGAACAGTGTCTAATGACTTTGTGTATGACTTTCTGGCGGTGCCATATATGTAGCAGCCATAATCCAATTGCGATCGCAATAATGATCTATATAACTTCAGTAAGGTTTGTCTATCAGCTCCCCAATCTGTGTGGGCAATAACTCGCATCAGCTAGATAGCTTTGTTACATTTGTTTTTTTAAGTGCTTGATGCGTGGAATAAAGGTGAGCTTTTTATCCAGTATTAGTTCTAAAAATTTATGTTGGTCTACAATGGGAATCTGAATCCCGTAAAGTTTTAACAGAGGATCTGGATGTAATTTTCTAAGCTGGCAAAAGTGCATGCATTTCGTTTTGTTAGTGGAGAACTTAAATCCATTCTTGGTTGACCATTTTTTTTTTTGTCAATGCATTGTTGAAGCTGCCACTCAATTATGTGGATATACCTTGAGCTGTAGCAGATTAAAAAATCATAGACATACAGTGAGCAATCCACACCTGGGTTTATACATCCAACAATATTGTTGATTTTTAAGCTAAATAATGTTACAGATAAAATACTCCCCTGTGGGACTCCCATTTCCTGTTCCTTGGGTCTATTGTTTAAAAAATTATTGATGAAAATAGGTAGTCTTCCCATCAGTCCAGCTTCTTTGAGATTTTTCATGATACCATATCTCCATGTGGTATCGTATGCCTTTTCCAAGTCAAAGAAAATAGCAGTAATACGTTTTTTTGGATAAAGGCATTCCTAATAAAAGTTTCCAGTCTTATTAAATGATCCATAGTACTCCGCTATTTTCGGAAACCACATTGAAGATTGGTTATTGTTTTATTGATTTCAAAAAACCAAGCTAATCTGTTATTTACCATTCTTTCAAGAGTCTTACATACACAGCTTGTTAGTGCTATGGGGCAGTAATTGGAGGGGTCAGATGCATCTTTTCCTGGTTTTACTACAGGAATGACTATGGCTTGTTTCCATATGGCAGGGATATTACCACTGATCCAGATGTCATTAAAAATAGATAGTAAATACTTCAATGATTGATCAGGTAGTTGTTTTAAGAACTCATACGATAACTCGTCTGGTCCCTCAGCTGTGTTATTAGCCTTCTTTAATGAATCCTTCAGTTCATTAATAGAAAAAGGTTTATTATACTCTTCTTCATTATTACTTTTAAAGTTCAGCTTGATTTTTTTCTGATTCCTGTTTAATAGTCTGGAATTTTTTACTGTGATTTTTGGTTGACGAGTTATTTGCAAGAGAGTCTGCAAGCAGGTTGGTCATGTCCTTTTTTTGGGTTATTTTGTTGTTGTTTATACAGAGGGGCTTGAGTGGGGAACTGATGTTTTTCCCTGAAATTTTCCACACCATATTCCATATGGTTTTACTTTTGGTATTATTAATTTTGGAAACAAAGCTCTTCCCTGACTCCCATTTGACTTCCTTTATTATTCGGCATGCTTTAGCTCTGCATATTTTAAAATGGTTTAAATTCTGAGCAGTGGGTCAGTGGTTGAATTTTCTTAATGCAGCACGTCGTAGCCTGATAGCCTTTTTACAATCGTCATTAAACCAAGGCCGGTTATACTTAGTTGATGAAGTTGTTTTAGGGATACATTCCTCAACTATAGAAATAATAGTATCTGTAAAATGAGTGATTGGGTCTTTCTCATGTTTTCCAGGTAGGAGTTTATATTTGCATAATTGTTTGAATTTATTCCAGTTGGCTTTTTTAAGGTTCCAGTGAGGTATTTTTGAGATTATTTCAGGGCCAGTATGTTCTAATGTTATTGGGATGTGGTCGCATCCACATGTATCCTCATGAACAGTCCAGTCATAATCCATAAAGATACTTGGATCACTTATAGAAAGATCAATTGCTGAGAACGTGTTTGTAGCAGAGTGAATAAAAGTTGGTTTCTTATTATATATACATAGAAAATGTTATCAACAATAACAACCTATTATGATTCCTCTTCTGTTTGTGTCTGAGCATCCCCAACTAGTGTTGTGACTGTTAAAGTCACCTAATAGTAGGAAGGGACAAGGGAGTTGGTTAATAAGATTTTCTATTTCTGTTTCGTCTATAGGGTCATTTGGAGGTAGATAGATGGAGCAAACTGTGACAGTTCTATGTAAGGTGGCTGTAACGGCAATTGCCTGTAAATTAGTTTGTAAATTTATCTGGCTTTGTGCTATTTTATTATTGATAAGAATGGATGTTCCTCCGGAAGCTCTACTTGAGTTATTTACTATGTGGCTGTATTCAGAGAAGTTGCGGAGTTTAATGCTTTCAGACGGTTTTAAAAAAGTTTCTTGTAAACATATTATTAAAGGACATAGACTGGATATTAGTAGAAGAAGTTTGTTCAGATTGGCTTTTATACCTCTGCAATTGCATTGAATTATTTTGCTGGCCATGGTTAAATTTTATGTATTTGATTTCCGTTTATCTTTATGAGAACTGAGGTGGTTGTTTTCTACAGGAGGGATACTCTGTTTGCATGTCTTCTGAATCTACAGATGTGCATCAGTTTTTGTATTTTTTTGTGTTTTTCTCCACTATAGTTCTTTGTTTAGAAGATCTCTGTACAGTCTGCTCCTGAGTAGTAGTGACTTTCTTTGGGGGAGGGGACTTAGATTCCTTCCATAAAGTCGATTTTTTTTGGAAAGTTTCCCTCTTTGAGAAGAGTTTTTTGTTCCGCCATAGAGTATTTAATGTTGATGCTTTTTCCATGCTTGAAGGTTCAGTGAGTGGATTAATTTCTTTCAAGAAAGCAGGGAGTGTTTCTGGTGTAAGTTTTGATAATTTACTGAGTAGGAGTTTGAAAAACAAGAATGCCATTCTTGCAAAGTTGTTTGGTTTTGGTTTAGTAACTGATGCATATGATTTAGTGGGGAATAAGTCAGTTGCTTCGACTATCTTTCATGCTTCAGGGAAAGATATATTACGTGTAAACTTGATAGTGTTGTTCTTTTTCTTTTTTCCAGATTATACATTGTTTGGAGTCTGATGGATGATCTTCAAGACAACACATTTTGCTTTTTTGTTACATTCTTGCCCGTGGTGGTCAGAGTCTCTTTCTCCGCATCTTCTGCATGTTGGAAGTCTTGTGCACCTGTCCTTATGGTGTCCAAAAAGTTGACAATTGAAGCACCGTAGAGAGCTTGAGATGTACTGGTTGACCTTTTCAATTGTAAATCCTATTTTTAATTCCTTCGGGACTTTGGGGAGGTTGAAAGTGAATATATATGTGTTTGTTTCAATGACATCTGTTCCTTTTCTAATTTGAATACATCGTACATCTATTACACCTTGTGTTTTTAGCCGAGTCTTAATTTCTTTGATAATGCAGGGGTGAAAGCTCAATGCTTCTGACTACACCTTTAGATTTGTTCAGTGTGTTGTGTGGATATACTTTTATCTTTATTTCAGAAAAGGTTTTCATTTTTAGAAGTGCATCACAATATGATTTTTTTTCTACTTGGACAAGTAGCATACCATTTTTAAGCTTCATTGCCATCTTTGGTACTATAGCAGCAGAAAGTACTTTTTCAATAACAAATGGGGATATCTTTGTTAATTGTTTTTCTTCTAACAACTCCAAAACAATAAACTGAGGAAATTGTTTTGTAATAATAAACTCACTTTCTGAGTCTGACGAAGATTCTATATGGGGGCGTTTGGAATATTTATTAGACATACTATATATTATTCATATATATTCATATATTATCCAAACCAGGCTGGAGCCCGCAAATGGGATCTGTCAGGGGGGAAACCCATTCGCCCTGACAGATCAGGGACTTCCCCTCCAATATACTCGATGGCGCGAGAGACCTGGAGCACCTGTCTCCTCCCCCTGTGCACCACCCTATAATGTAGGTGCACAGTTGGATGGCTTGCAGCCATGTCCGGGTCTATGTATCTTGCACCGTTGATTGACCCAGCACCTTCTAACATCTATTCATAGAAAGCTGGTAGTAGTTTTCTTATATATAACTTTCCATGGTCTGGTAGTTTTTTTTTTTTGGGGGGGGGGGGGGGGAATATGTATGGTAGGATACATCAGTCTTGGTAGAAAATGTTTTTGGAGAGTATGTTTGGGAGTAGATGTTAGGGCTTGACCTGACCAGCTGGTTGATCGGATCGGGCCTCTCCGACCGCCCATCTAGCCCAGGTAAGGGCCGAAGTGATGTGTTACAGAACCATGACCTCTTTGCACCCGGGCCATGGCCTGCTCAATCACCAGGATCCCATCCCCAGACGACACGGGTCGCCACCCACGGCCAACAGGTGGCCCCATTGAGAGACTTTTACTCTCTGCAGGGGAGCAGTTGGCGTATTCTGATGCCCCACCAACAGGGCGGTCATAGGATGAAAGTGTGGTTTAAAATTTACAGTTGTCCTCCTAGACTACCAAAGCTGAAGAAACATGTCTGTCCTACTATTTAAACCATACCTAAGGAGAGATGAATTTATATCTTTCCCTTGTGTAAAAGAGAATCTAACAAACTTAACTGGAATTCAAACTCAGCTCATTGATTCTTCATTTCGAACTGCTAGCCATTAAACAACCTGCACGTATCATTTCCTTATCAATTCAAATAATGAAGAGAGGATGATTGGAGTTATATCTAAACACAATCTGTGACAATGTAAAAGAGGTGTGCTAGACTAAGGCATTTGCCATCCAGTCAGAGAGACATTCCTACTTATTGGCCATTTCAAAACTGGATATCTTTGAAATATACACTTATTCGAACAAGAAACTCAATCTGTTGCATTTTCATTAGTAATCTGAAAAAGTGAACTGTACACAGTTTTTGTTATATTTGTTGTACATCAATTTGAAGACGATTATTTCTTTAAAATGACCACCATTTATACTCTATACCAAGATGATGAAATTAAACTAACCAAAATGATATATGCTGCATACCCTTTGATGAAATGACAATTATTATTTCAAAGATGGGATCCTAAAACTTATCTTCTCTCTTATAAATTCACTTGCCTTTTTCATACAGTAAAATGACGATATTCTCACATAATAAAATGATGACCATAACATCTATATATAAAGGCATACAGCATTTTCTTCATTCTCTCTTTAGGTGACATCGCATAAAGTTGGAGGTGTCAGTACACATGCACTGAGCCAGCCAAAAGCCACATGTCCATGGTTTTCCCAGTGTCTTTCTCATTCAGGGTTCTGATCTCAAATCTCACCAACTGCCTGACTACTATTGGTAGTAATCTGTCTCTTATATAAGCAACTATGTCATCTTTTGACACATTGTTTACTACCATTTCAAAGCCCACATTATCTGATTTTAGTTACACTGGTTTCAAAACAATCAAATATTTTCCTGACATGAAGAATTTTACCAGCATTCTTAACTTTGACAACAAATCAAAACAATGTCTTTTTTTTTTTTTTGCTAACCAGTTTACATATTTTTGCTGTTTCATAAAAATACACTTCTCAAAATTATGCACCAGCTCAGACAATATGTAACATATCTACAGTCACATAGAAATGAGGTCAATTACAAACAAGCTTAGGAAGTGAAGAGGCTTTTTAAGGAAGCCATAAATCTCAAAAATCATCCCAAAAAACGATAAATCTGCATTGAATAAGTGTCTGAAATTTAAGTTCTCTGAAACTTATGATTTCAATTTGACTACCATTCAAATCATAGAACAATAGCGCTCTAGACTGACAAAGTATTGAGAAATGTCACATCAAGTCAATATGGTTGATATGTCATGACTTGCTATTTTACATTTTTAATTCAATCAAAGGTTAACTTAAAAAAAATATGGCTGGAGCAAGTTTTCCATTATACCTACAAGAAAGCAATTACAATAAAACAAAGGAAATGCTTGTCACAGTTCACTTGATACTAAATGATCTTTAACAGATTTTGCTATGACATTAATAGTGAAAATGTGTTTAGCATTTGTGGCAAATAACAATTATGCAATCAATATTATGTACTGAAAAATAAAATTGTTTACATTTATCAAAAAAAAAACCTATGAAACAAATTAAGATCTACAATTTGCTGGACTGAAAATACAAACTGCTTCTGCATACAAGTCTTTATTGCTAAATAAAAAGTACATGCAAAATAAAATGTGAACTTTCCTACTCAAAATGAATTTATTTAATAAAACACATCATCTATTTAATGAAACAAAATGTCTATTTGACCAAAGACGTCATATTCCAATTTGATGTGGTTTGTGCCATTTACAAAAAAAGTAAAAGTTCCTTTAAACCCAAAGTAATATATAAAGTAAAGAAAACTTTGCTTTCTCCAAATTCAGAATTTAAATAATCTGAAACATTGACAGAATTGATAAATGCTTACTTCATGAAGTTCTCCTATATAAAAATTTTTCATCATCATCCGTGCATCACTGGAATGGCCAACATCTTCAAATGGTTCAGTTCCATCTCCACCTAAAACAAACATCCATGCAAAACTATTGAATTTATGAAAACAGAAAGCACTAATCATTGCAGTAATGTTTTGGATAATAGGAAGAGTAATGCTTAAAACTGATTTTTCAGAAAAACTCTAAGAATGAATTGGAGAATCCCAATATTATGATTTATACATATTCTTATAAAATAAAAAGAAGTGCTAAATTTAATCATTTTTAACCATCCATAAAAATGGAAATTTATTTTTGTGGTATATTAGAAAAGCTTCTTCAAAATATTTTCATATTAAGTCATCATTTTGAAGATAGTAACATTTGTAATTATTGTTCATCCAACTACTTTTTTATTAAACCATAAAATTGTATTGATTAGCACTTTATTATTAATGTGCTGGAAAGTAACACTTAACCAAATATACCATTTGAAAAAAAAAAAAAAAAAAAAACAATTGCATACAGCTTCCTGAACAAAAATTTTAAAATGTATTTAATTTTTACATTGCTAGACAAGAAAAATATACTAATTTGCAAAGTATGCTGTTTTATATATATATATATATATATATATATATATAAAAGGATTGCAAAAATTGAAATTATCTAACATGAAAAATGAATTCTCCAGAATTATTGCTACACAAATTGATTGGTCAGATATTTGCTAACAAAAAAATATTACAAATTAATTCCAAATGCAGATAGAAGTATTTTGCCAAGTATTACTTCCAGCACACAAATGATGTACATCATCCGTCACTTAAAAACCAAGCACCAGGATTAAAATTACTCAGCTGCTAAGAGAGAGATAATAAAATTTGGAGATATATAACCACCTGACAAATCTTCCACTAGAAAAGATAAAGAGATTTTTTTATCTAAGAAAAGTAACAGGTGTTAAAAGACACATAGAAAAATTAAAATGGAGAAAAGGAATCCATAAATTTTCTTTCATAAGAATTGACAAAATTATGGCATCATCATAAATAAAGAACACAAAACAGTAATTAGTATCTTTGTATTGTTATTCCAATTAAAAAAAAAAATTGAAAAACAAGTTAAAAATGATTCAAATAATAGTACACTGAAATAATTTTTTTTATTCTTGTTACTATCATAAAAATCAACATGGCTTTTTAAGAGCCATTTCCCAGAAACATTCTTATGAAATTTTATAAGGAACATACAAAAAATGAAAACCAACTTCATTTTTCTATAGGTTAGATAAAAAAAAGAAAAAAAAAAAAAAAAAAAAAAAAAAAAAATCACTGATTATGGTCTCTAAGACCATTTTAAAGTAGCAATCCTTCAAAGTGGATGCATGCATAGCATAACAGTTATCAGTGTGGTAAGTGAAATCAGCAAGCCAAGTTTGTTGCATACGCTTTGACTTTGTGAAAGGCATGAATCCATCTCTTCCTTGCCTCGCTTTCAGAGCAAAGTAGACTTTCAAGGCTTGGATGGCAGCCAGTCTAAGAGAAAGACTACTCTGAATTTAAACCAGTAGAGAAGACAACAGGAAACCACTCCACTATCTTTTTCAAGTAGTCACAATAAGTCACTGATAATAAACGAAAGGAATCTGTAGAAAACCATAATCTTATACTTTTTTTTTTTTAAATCATTTCACCCCAAGCAAGGCAGAAATGCCACTGATGTGTGGCTACTTAACTGAAAGATTAATTAGAAGAGAGAGAAGAGGAGTACAAACCAATTAGATAGGAGCAATAGAAAGATGAGAATGCAGGTGTGATGACAGTTTCAAGGGTGGAGAGAAAGGGAAGGATATACAGGGTGGGGGAAGGGCTAGAGTCAAGTGGTTAGTAGATGAGTATTGACATTGCATTTAAACTTCTGGAGGTTGTAGCTGTCAGGAAAGCAAGAATATGAGAGCGAGTTCCACAGGCGGAAAGTGCGAGAGAAGAAGCTGCAGGAGTAGAATTGTCGTCTGCATTTGGCTAACCAAACTGTGAATGGGTGGGACCCAGTTGCCAATCTGGTTGCACAAATAAACACCTGTTGAGGAGGCACCAGTGACTTGAGTTCGTCTGAGCAGAAGCCATGAAAGTATTTATAGAACAGACAAACGGAGGCCACATTTCGTCAGTGGGGAAGTGGCTGTAGTCAAGCCACCAAGTCAGCACCTATCACGTTACTGACTCCTTTGGAGCCTGTCGTGAACACTGAGGTGAACGGCAGGGGTGCCTGACCATAAATGGCAGCAATACTACATGCATGGTCGAATGGTAGACTTGTATATATGCAGGATGGATTCAGGCGGAAATGCTCTTTATGAAAGAGCATGGTATTAAAGGGAAAAAAAAAAAAAACACATTCAAGAATTTGTTTTTTTTATTAGTCTTCATCCTACAGAAATTACTCATATAATTTGGATCAATAAGTTCATAGCCTGACAGATTATAGCTAATTTTTTTTTTTTACTGTGCAATGCATGATCTGTGTGATTAAGAAAGAATTTAAGTAAACTGGCAAGGAGATCAATGCTAAAGAATAAATATTTATGGAAATAGTTTTTTTTGTTTTTGTTTTTTTTAAATCACTAGTCTACAAAGTTGTTGGCTCATTAAGTATTAGAAAAATAAACACTTAAGTTTAACATTGGTATGAGTAGTATACAATTTCTATAAAGAGAAACCTGGATTAGTGACACAGGTACAAACACTGCTGTCATAAAAGTTTGCTTTCATTCTAGCTATTTCTCAATAAAGCTGCACTAGAATTTTGACCATAAAAATTAATACAGAATCAAACAATTCTGGAGAGTTCTCAGGTTACAAACAGAATTCCTTCTCCGAGTACAGGCCTTGCTTTTGTAGAATCTCTAATGAAAGTGAAATCAATATGAAAAGCAAACCATCATCTGAAATCTCAATAATAAAAAGTACATTTGTAAATTTTGTCAAGTGCAAATGAAACATGACATCTTAGAATTTTGAAAGCCAAATAAGTTGCACCTAGAAAACAAACATTTTGATTCTGAAAGTTTTTAAAAAATAAATTAAAAAAATTTTAAAAAATTATGAAAAATTATTAAAATAATACAAAAGAAAAGTATTTAAATATTAATCTTTTTTTCCCTTCATCGAAATAAAAAAATTTTCTGGAAAGCTGCATAAAGTTCACAGTACTTAAAAAGTGTGTGTGTGTGTATGTATATACATATATATATATATATATATATATATAGTTTAACCCAACCTTCAGCCTTCCAAACCAACAATGAATTCACAAACGTTCCAATCATTCACCTCCACACTAAAAATGTTACTTACTTCTAATAATTGTAACTGCTGAAAATATAAGATCTGTCCATTAAACAGCCTGTACATGTCCAAAAGTATTATATATGGAGCTTGAATCCATTCAGATGACAATGTTAAAATTTCATTTTGGAGCCACAGAAAATAAGTGAAAATATTGTTTCAATAATCATAAGTTGTCTAACCAATAGGAAATACAGTAAAAGTACTGCTTTATCTATATATTATTTACAATTAAAAAACAATACCAACCCAATTATTACCTGGAATATCATCACTAAAAACAAATCTTATAATAGAAAAGGAGATAGTGTAACAGGTCTTTTAGAAATAATACGCATTTCCTCATCATTATCACTACACACTTCATACCCACTAAAAATTACATTTATAGGATAATTATGATTTCCTGGAAAAATTTTACTTCGTCATACTACAAATGACAGTAATATCTTCAAACATAAAGGTATTGGATAATAAAATAACGATAACAGTGTAATTTTATTAAAATATCTATAAAAGTAATATCCACAAAAGCTACTTTACCGTAATCTTATAATATTAAGCGGTATATGCACAGATCATAACCAAAATACTGTACACTATTTTGTGAGATTTTGAAAGAGAAAATGTTCTTTTTATCACTAAGAAATCATGGCTCCTGTGTCCATTGTAAACAGAAAAGAACAACTGAGTAATGGCCAAGGGTGTAGAGGCCAGAAATTTCATTATTAGGTCATGGGATACAATAACAAACCTACTTATTTTTACTATATTGTACAGTACACACACATATACACACACACACACACAATTACTGTTACAATCACCAGCTTAAGCTGCTACTGCAATGCTATAGGCTTTCTCCTCCTACTCTCTCACTCTTTACTATGCTTCCATTTGGCAAAGGTGAAAGAAAAGCTGAGGAAAGTAGCATTTATAGATTATAAAAAATAGAGGGAAGGAAAAGCTCATGTAGAGAGTAAGTGTGTTATCTTTCTTCCCTGGTGTAACAGATGGAGGAACTAAGTAACTAACTAAGGAAGGAAGGAACAAGCAGAATGATTATATTATTTCATTAATGACTTGCAATCTTACAGTTGGACCAATTATCAAAATGGCGAGAAAGAGAAAACACACACATGGAATAACATAATGAGTTTTAAGTAAGATTTTATCTTTTGTAAAGATTTCCATAGCTTAGCAGTTAAAGCAGAAAGTAATTTACTAGGCTTCCAGGAATCAAATGGAAAACTAGTGTGAGCTTATTTCCAATTGGCAAAATAAATAATACTGCAATTATTGATTTTTACACTATTTACATTATTCAGACTATTGTCCTCAGCTTGATTGCCATTTGTACAATGGTTCGGCCATTGTACACTCCGACTTTCTTTAGGTGCTAGGAATTTTGAACTGAACTTTTTATTACAAGCACACTCGAGTATATCATTCTCATTCCTTGTGCGAAGCCTCTTTTGGTAGTCATGAGTCATCTCTCTCTGACTAAATTACTTGTTCACTACTGTTGTAGCCTGGTATTGAACATACAACTCTTTGGGTCAAGTCACTGGAACTAACCAATATCTATATCTACTGGGCCATGTGTCCTAAGAATAAGAACAATTGAATTTCAGGGACTTATAAACCTCATGTTCAGTAATCATTCCTAGCACCTGAAGAAGGTCGGAGCATACAACGGCTGAAACGTCATACAAATGGCAACCAAAATGAACACAATAGTCTGAATAATGTAACTACTACCTCATCTCAGAAATATAGACAAATTGCTTTTTATTCCACATTTCATTTCTGTCCTTTACTTTTCTTTCCATCCCTAATACTTACAAACACTAGTCACGATTTAAATTTAATGTGATCTAAAAATGGCACTAAAGTAGCCAGCATCTGTAATATCAATAATAACTCAAAGCTACCAAACATCTTCGCTCTCAAATAGAAAAAAAAAAAGATAAAATTTCAGGAAAATAAAGACAGATGGAGATGCTGGTATAAAACCCAAAATTCACAACCAGTCAGTGCATAAAGTAGATAAACATTAATGACTTACTTTCTCAACTGCTTTCCACTAAATATTTCCATTATCTTGCTGATTTTAGGTCATGATTTTTTTTTTTTAAAACCATTCAAAATTCACTAGAGTAAAAAGTATACTTCAAAAATTGAACATATTTGATATGGTCATTTAAAACAAAAATACTGATATATCAGAAATATATATCATCATCATTCTCAGCTTTTGCTTACATAAAATTTATGTAAGTTTAATCATTACATAATTCACTGTGACTTATACTTAAGCTGCCATCCCAAACATTATCAGCTAAATATTTACTCTTTTGTTTACAGTATATAAAACATAAAACCAAGAATTTACAGCCCAGAATCTTTATGCAGCTGAAAGAGAAAAAAAAAACACACACACAAAAAAAAACAAAAAAAACACACACACAACATTTTTGTTCTTAAAGAAAGGTAAAATTAAAACTAACAATATACACATTAAAAGTTAACAAAACCATACCCACCCATTTTAGTAAAAATGAAATTATATGAAATTAATTAGTATTAAACTGCCAAAAGCTCTGTTTCATTAATAAAGCAGACTTAAAAAAAAAAAAAGAAAAAAGATGCTAGACGATAGTACATATTCTTATTAGTTAAATTATTAACAGCTTTTAACATGAAAAGCTATTTTTTTTTTAAATTTGGAAAAAAGTAGAAATTAAAGAAAATTGCAGAATATCAGAAGATTTGTCTTAGCTTTCCCAACCAAAACTATGAAAATACCTAAAAATGATCACAATCTAAAACTAATATTAAGAGATAGAAATTAAAATCATGCTTAGTGTGTGTGGGGAGGAATTAAACCTGGACCTGAGATTTTTTTCTGTTTTTACTTTTTGTGAAAGTCATGACCCGAAATGTTTACATACTACACACTTCACTACTAACTGAATAGAAATATGCTGAATGACAAAACTAGGTTACTAGTAATAGTAGGCTGTTTCAGCAGGAGACCTCAAAATGCTGAGGTTAAAAATTGGGCCACTGAAGATGATAAAACCTGAATATTTTCCATAAGTTTATTTTTCTTTTTCTATAGAGAGGGGCATAATTAGAAGCACAATAAAGTAAACAGTAAACATTCAAAAAGTTGTTAATTTATAAACCAATCCATGCTTAAAAGCATTTGTGCTGATTGGCTTACCAAGAAATGAAAGCAGAGTGCACAGAATAAGAGATATTGACATTTTGATTGTTATCTAATGAATTATTTAACTAAGCAACAAATGAAAAACCTAAGAAACAGATTGCCTTAAGAAAAGCATTTTTATATATATATATATATATATATATATATACTGGTTTGGTTAGCTGTGTTTTTCATGTATCTACCCATGGAGGACAAAAAATTGGAAGAAGGAGCAAAAGAAAGAAGAGTTCCTCACAAGAGAATACAGCTGTTGTCTCCCTACAAGTACTCCCTCCTTAAATAGGTTCATTAACCTGCACAGGAAATACTACTAAAATGTAACAAAAACAAAACTACACAACATGTATAGTATTTGTCTATATTTCTGAGATGAGATAGTATTTACACTATTTACATTATTCGCACTATTGTCCTCATCTTGGTTGCTATTTGTACAATATTTCGACCATTGCACATTCCAGCCTTTTTCAGGTGCTAAGAATTTCGATCCCTGGGGGTATATCATCTCATTCTTTGTGCAAAGCCTCTTTTGTGAGTCATGAGTTATTTCGCTCTAACTCAATTCTCTTAGTTACTTGTTCACCACTGCCATAGCCTTTGGGTCAAGTCACTAGAACTAACCAGTGTCTATATCCACTGGGCCATGTGTCCTTAAGGACAACAACTACTGAGTTTCTGGGACTTATAAACCTTATGTTCAGTGATAATTTTTTTTACCAAAGTTTATATTGCAATTTTTGATGTTAATGGTTTTCTCTAGTATATTTTAACAGAGCTAATATTGCAATTTTTGACATTAATGAGTTTCATCTGTATGCTCAGTCAGCTTAGAAGATTTTCAGAGCCTAGCATATGTGCTGATTCCTTAAGTTTATGTAGTTTCCAGTGGCGTTCTCCGTCTATTATTTCAACTTCATCCCAAAGAGGGCAGTGATCCCTTTTCTCCCTCCTAAATGAGGACAATAGTCCGAATAATGTATAGTGTAAACATTTATAGTAAATTATAAAATGAAAGAAAAATATTCTTGCAATCAGACAAAAGAGGATGAGTTCCTTTAGGAGGAAGGAATATCCTCCAAAAATGGTACTGCTATAACCAAAATCAGAAAAAATACTAGTTCAATAAACGTTTGAACCATCTTACATGATGACCAGATCTGGTCACAGTCTCTCTCACTGCCTGAGGCACTGTTGGTGATGGAGGAGTCACTGAAGTGTCCATACCAAGCCAAGTAGCATCCAAAAAGTCAGGCTTCAATCTGTCCAAAGCAATGTTCTGTGTTGCATCATTCATGCTCACGATAAAATATTTTGCATGTTCTCAAGAACTTTGAAATGTCCTATGTAGAATGGCTGCAATGTATGTAACTTAGTCAAGCCCTACACAAAAAACGTGGGTATGTTTGCAGGAATTTCAGCACATATATCAGCCTTCGAACCTGTGCAGAAGAATTATATGCTACGTTTACTATTCTCGCAGTAAGTCAATCAACAAACAAGGTCATGTCCAGAAGTTTTTGTGGGTGTTGCAGGAAAAACTGTCCCAGAGGTCTAAGTATGGTACCATACACCATCTCAGCAGATGAACATTTTAGGTATTCTTTAACTCCAGTGCAGAGTCCCAGAAGAACCAAAGGTAGATGCTCAAGCAAATTTGCTTGATCTGTCATGCCCCTTAAGGCTGACTTGAGTGTGCGATGAAATCGTTCCACTAAGCCATTTGCATGATAAGCAGTAATTTTGATACTCTAACTCCCTAAGATCCTCATCAACTAGTAGAACAGGTCCGACTAAAATTGTCACCCTGTCTGTAGTAATTACAGCAGGGACCCCAAAATGGGGCATCAACCCTGAAACAAAAGTCTTTGCTGTGGTATGTGCTGTAATGTTTGACATGGGAAGAACCTCAAATCAACAAGAGAAGTGATCAACATATGTCAATAAATATGTCTGTACAGTGATCCTGTGGTGTCCACATGCATTTGTGCAAACTACTCATCATGTGATGGAAAGAATCTGGGAGGTGAGCAGGTATGTCTCCTCACTTTGGCCCTCTGACACAACACACAGGTTTTTGACTACTTCCGAATGTCAGTTTTCATGTGTGGCCAAACAAATTTCTCCATAATCAACCATACTGAGGCATTAGCCCCTGGGTGGGACAAATTATGCCTGGAGGAGAGTAATGTCTTCTGCATTGACCCAGGCACAAAGAGACACAATTGACCGGTGCTGGTGTCACATACAATCTCCAATTCAGTGTTTGGAACATGTATTTTTGATAATGTCAATGATGTATGGTTCTCTCATAGAAGAGGCTGTAGTTGCTGATCCTTTTCCTGCACTTCCACAAATGGTTGACATTCCAAGCACGAGTCCAGCACAAAAGCATTAATACCACAAGATACAGTGTTTGCAGGTTTGTTGTTGGTTCGCTTAATGAAATGGATATCTGAAATGAATTGCAGCAGGCAATCGAAATGTCTGGTTTCATGTTAGGAGTATTTATCGGAGTTTAACTGAGAAGCATGTAATGTTTTTAGAAAATGTAAATACACCAGCAGTCAAGTGTGTTCAATCTCGTAACTGAACAGAGAGTGTTCAACCCAGTAACCAAAGTGGGTGTATGTGTATGTATATATATATATATAAAAAATGAAATTAATCAAAATTTAAAAACTAATGATTAATATAATGAATGTTGTACAACATCAAGTAATATTGTGCTCTTTAACCAGTCAGATTTTGAAGGACAGAAACAAACAATAAGTACTTTGCATCATCTCCCTAAAAGAAAAGATATTCTGGAACAACAGAAAAGTATAACTGAAATTTTGCCTACCCAGCTACCCTTTTAAAAACTAGAAAGATATTTTTTAAAGGGAGTTTAAAGCAAATATTGGACAATTACTGTCTTGATATTACTTTTAGAAACTTCAAAGCTTTTTGGTATTTTTGTTTAAGGTGTGCATTGAAGTATGATTCCTAAATATTATACTTTTTGGACTATGGGAATTAAATGTCCATTTAATCTTAATTCTAGGCTCACTTTTTGCAGAAATGCATACAAACAGTATTTTCATTTATCTATCTTGTTTAAACATATCAGTACACATCTTTCAACGGAAGCAATGTTTGATGATGATTTTGAGAGATTATCTACATAAAAAGATTTTATAAACAGTATTTATTTTGAGAATAAATAATGTAACTGATAAAGTGCTACCTTGAGGTACTTCTTCCTGCTTGTGTGTGTCTGATGTTATGTTTTTATTTCGTAATTTGAATGTTTGGTTTGATAGGAACTTTTGGATAACCATACCCATTCTTCATTTTATTCTTTTTTGTGCATGTCTTTTAAGATACCATACTTCTATGTGATATTATAAGCATTTTCAAGATCCAACAATATTGATACCACATGATGATCTCAAACAAAGTCATCATGAACAAAAAATTTTAGCCATACAGGTTGATCATTAGTTCATTGGTATTTTAGGAATCCACTTTGGTAGCTAGATAAGAGATTGTTTCTCTACAGATACCACATTAGTTGGTCATTTACCTTTCTCTTTGTTATCTTGCAAATGCAACTTGTTAGTGCAATGAGTTGGTAGTTTGTTGCATTAGAATGGTCTTTGCCAGGTGTAGGAATTGGAGCAAAGACAGATTCAAGTAACAATTTTGAAAATTTGAACACCATATATCATTGAAAATCTGGAGAAGTATTAAAAGAGACTTTTCAGGCAGGTGTTTTAGAAACATGTAACGAATTTCAACTGGAATAATTGCAGAGTTTTTACTTTTGTTTATGGAGTCTTTTAGTTGTCATAGTAAAGAAAATATTTTAGTATTCTTTATTGTTTAAAGTGAATGTAAGTTTTTCTTGTTTGATAATATTTTTAGATTTTTGAAATTAATGAGTGATTTGTTGATGAATTTCATTGAAATTTTGTTGCTATTAAGTTAGCTATTTCTTTTCCAGTGCATTTATCTCTATGGGTTTGAAGTTAGTGAACTAATGCAGTTTGTCATATTTTTCTACTAATTTTTTTTTTTTATTTCCTATATTTTATTTATTGGAGTTTTGTTATAGTTTGGAGATGTAATTTTGCCAAGTTCTTCTTTTGGAATTTTTAATTATACTGCATGCTTCTGCTCAAGCTTGCTTGTAGTTTTGTAGGTTGATTGTGGTTGGGTTGGATAAGAATATCTTTAACCTTTTTTTTTTCCAGGTTTTAACTGCTTCTCTGGATTCTGCTGTAAACCAAGGTTTTGATTTGGTATGTGGTTTAAACGAAAATTTGGGTATTGTTTGTCTTGCTATTTGTGTTAGTAGGTTTGTAAAGGAGTTTATTGGTTCTGGTTCATTGAGAATTTCATGTTGATTTGGGATGAGCAGAGTTCATTGAATTTTAACCAGTTAGCTTTGCATAGTTGCCATTTTGGATTCATTTCTTCTGGCACAGACTTGCTTATATTTAGGAAAATAAGTGAATGGTCACTACCACATTGGTCATCATGAACTTTCTATAGAAAGTTCATAAAAATTGATGCAGAGCATATGGTTAGATTGATAGCTGATGTTGATCCAGTACATGAGTGTAGATGTGTCCATTTGTTTTTTTTTTGTTTTTTTTTAATCATATCACCCCAAGCAAGGCGATAACGCCACTGATGCGCAGGGGGCTACGTAAGAGTAAAAAGATTGGAAAAGAGAAAGCCGGAAACCGTATCCTAAACAGGAAACAAGGGATGAGCCTCTTCACCTGTTCAATAGACGTGGGTGGAGTGTGAACCGGGTGATAGTTGGTTATTAAGGATACACATGACTCTCATAGAAATTTTATAATTTTACCAGTTTGACTGGGGTTCCTACAGCCCCAAATTTTACTGTATGCATTTAAATCTGTCATTAGTAGAAAGGAAAAAAAAGTGGGAAGTTGGCAAATTAACCTTTCTATTTCAGTCTTAGCCTGTATTTTAGAGGAATACAAATTCAACATATGGTTATTGTTCAATGAATTGAAGCTTTTACTGCCATGGGCTGTATATTTGCATTTAATTGTAGTTTTTCATGGGGTATTGATTTTTGAACCAATATTAATGTATCTCCACTAGGCCTATTCTCTATTGTTGATACATTTATTTTGTGGTAATATACTTTATTATTTTATACTTTAATGAAAATGTTGTCAGTTTCTTTGAGAAAGATCTCCTACAAGCAAACTATATTTGGACTGTAATCTGTAAAGAGTTTTATGGTTTCCTCACTGTTTGAAAGTTCCATTTCTTCATTTGAGTGGTAATTATTTTATTTTAGTGGGTGGATCTTAAAGATGACTATATTTTTTGATTATTTCCATATATTCCATTCTTTCTGTACTGTTGGTTTTCCTTGTTTGTGAACTTATTTTTTACCGAGTATTTGTATATTTTTGATTATTTGGGTTCTTTTCACCTTTTTTTTTTATTATCTTTATGTGGAGTGTTATCCTGATTATTTGCTTTTAATTCTGTTTCTTCTGTTGTGGGGATTTTGTTTGTATTAAAGTTTGATTGGTTTTTGTTCTGTCAGTTTTCTGCTTGTGGAATTTTTTGATTGAGAAGTTTTGAATGTTTTGTCATTGACAGGTGATTGTCATTGAATTTTGTTATCATCACTTATTAAGTCGGGTTAATGTTTAATATGGTAAATGTGAGCAAATTTTGTTTGCTTTATTAGTCTGACTTAGGATTTGACATGACCAACCAGTTGATTGGAACAGGCCTCTCCGACCACCCATCTAGCTCAAGGAGCCAAAGCGGTGTGTTGAAGTTTAGGAGCATATGTGTAACCCAACTCTTAAAACTCCCAACCACCAGGATCCCGTCATCAAGCATCATGGATCACAAAGCACAGCAAATAGATGGCTCCCTTGGGGGAGGACTTTTACCCACTGCAGAGTTGCAATCAGCATATTCTGAAGCCCTGCCAACAGAGCAAGCCTGGAACTGGAAGAAAGTTTTACAAGTGAAAAGTGTGAAAGAAGATACTTAGCACAGAACGTACAGTTACATCTACTCTGTTCAACTGTAAAGTGATAAGACCTTGTTGCTAATCTAGTACTGCACTTAAATTCATAAAGTCTAGGTAACATAGCAAAGAGCTCATCTGAACAATTACCATGAAAGTATTTATAGAAAAAGTACAAGGAAACCATTTCAAGGTAATGGGCAAGTGACTGAAGCCAAGACACCAGGTAAGGAGCAACAATATTATATACAGGTTATATGTGACAGCAATATTCAAAGCATGGATGAATGCTAGACTTCTAGATGTGCTAGGTAGATTCTAAAAGAAAAAATTGTCTAGCACAACACAGTTAACCAAATTTCTAAGCAGAAGACCTAGCAATAGATTCAATATAGTCTTTCTACTGTATGGTAGCCAAGAATGTTAGCCTGAGAAGACAAGTCACTCTGCATCAGCTATGATGACTGTTGAAAATTAGCATCAGCCATGATGATTTTTAAAAATTAACAAGTTATTCTTTGGCCCAATTAACAGACTGTAGATCATTATTATTTTTAATTAAATCAGTTGCCAAATTGAGCATCAAGCTGATCAGACTAACTATTAAGACAGGAGTAAATGGCTGTATTGTCACAATAGATACCAAGTTGAGAACTGTTGCCATCAGGAAGATCATTGATTAAAATTAAGAATAAAAAAGGCACATGGATAGAACCCTGAATGCAAAAAGCACAAAAGAATCTAGAAGAGTGGGCATTCAGGACAACTTTCATTTCATGATTTGATAAGACTAAGTTCAAAAATTTATTCAAAGACACTATAAACTTTCAGCCTGTGAAAAAGACCAAACCCTGTCAAACATGTTCAAGATGTCCAAAGCAACAGTCCAAGCTTTGTTTTTACATAAAGCATAATGGACTCTTTCAGCAAAAACCCTTAATATATAAGCAGTTGACCTATAGAAATCTCAAAGATAACATGCAGCTAAAAGTTTAGTGATTCAAAAATAAAATAATGCCCATTTAAAATGTAAATAATTTTAAACTTACCTGCTTGGTCTAGTAACACTTCCTCCCCACCAGGATGCTGAAAAGAAATTTTAAAGCTGATTAAAAGAAAATGACAAGAATATTTAATTATAAGGTTTCAATTTGCAAGTATCTGAGAAGATGAATTTGAAATGAAATAAAAAGAAAACATTACATTCAAATATCAAGTAAAAACGTATACCAAGGTGATGCTTATTTTCTACACTAATTAATAATTCTTTTTTAAACAATTCAGATAGATGGAGAACTTTTAAGATTTCTTAAATTGAATAATTTATTAATTGAAAGAACATTTAAGTAGTAAGATGTTTTCTTTGAAGCAATCTATTTTTTAATTCAGAAAAATTAAATTTTCATATGTCATTCCCCTATTATATTGAGTAACTAATTTATAAACTATTCTACAAATTTACTACAAGACATGACATTCCTTTCTATATCTACTTGATTCTATTGATTTTTTAAAATTATATTTAATCTACTTATTGTTATAAGTACATAGGTAAAATGGTTCCCTTAATTTTCAAAGCTCACTCTGACATTCTAAATTTCAAATATACAGACTTAGTAAACGAAAAACCAGATTTGGCTATTATCATCTGACTAATATAGATCTACAGAGCTGTAGTAAAAGATCTCCATCTATACAATTAAAGGACATTGTCAAATTTTTTTTCTGTTATAGGCAAGAATCACAAGACCTATGCAATTTCTATTAGTGAATAACCATCTGGTTGCACATGCCTTTGCATCCAGTTGTAAGCAAGATTAGCTTGTTCCTTAAAACCAAAGACAAAAGTTGAAATTTTCCTTGAACTCCATACTCACTAAACCAAAAGAAAAAATACATTGATGAGATTTTAATGATTTCTTTCCTGGGGGGCAAACAAATGGCAAGGTAACCTGACATTTGTAAGAAAAGATTCCAAGTGAATTTTATCAGGTTTTCAACTAAGCAGACATGGGGTGGGAAGATGAAAGAATGTATTGTTGACATGAAGTAGAATAAACTCTAAAGATTAAACTTGTCACTATTTCTTTTTATTTAAAAACTTTAAAACTTATTTATTGAATATCCTACAAAGAAATAATGAAGTGAACTTATTTCAATTTGTTAATGTAAAAAGAGAGACACAGGAAAAAATTAGATAAAAAATTTCTATTGGTCATATAGCACCAATGGAAATAAGTATTTTTCTCTCTAGAATCTATCTTATATATAAATCTGCCATTCATTCATCCAAGCTTCAAATTGCTCCTGCAATATATTTAGAGATTTTCATAAAGCTAAAGAATTTGCAATGTTACTGTTCCTGAACTGGTATATCAGTTTCCGTCACATCCCCCACCACTATAGCTTCCCTTTGCTTTTCTATAAATACTTTCCTGGTAATTATTAAATGAATTGCTACCTGAACTTTATGAATTTAAGTGCAGTGTGGTACAGTGGATATCGGCTCGGAACGAGAAACCGGGAAGCCAAGTTCAAATTCCAGTTGAATCCATTGTATTTACTTACGCGCAAATACCCTTGGGAAAGGTATTAATCCGTCTCTTCCTTCCAGTTATGGGTTAAATAGCAGGACAGATTGGGTTCTAGAGCCTTGGTCGGCAACCAGTCTACCGCAGAAAGCAATGGCAACCTACTGTGGGATAATCTTCTGCCCAGTCAGTCATGTCTCTTTCGAGACATGATCGCCCAAGCGTGTATCACGTATGGCACTTAACTGACTGACTGACTAGATTGTTAGCAAGGTCTCATCGATTTACAGGTTAAATTGGTTAGATGAAACCATAAGTTCTATCAGTTTCTTCTCTCACACTTCTTGCTTGTGGAACTCTCTTCAAGCTTCAGGCTTTTTAGTTAACTCTGATCTTAAATAATTTAAATGTAATGACACTTATTACCTACAGTCTTCTTGATTCCTTTTCTTACAGTTCCTGCTCCTTAATAATGTTTGTATTTTTTCTTATTCTTTCACACTCGATAAAATCTTGTGACTTAGTGCCTTTACTGCCTTACTGATTGATTAAAAATAAATCTGTACAATAGTTATTTTTTTTTTTTACAGAGAGGTTTAGACAAAATGATATTCTCACTCACCTTGACATATTTTATGCATCAAATAGAAAATGATAAACCATTTCCTTGATATTTTACTCAGAAAACCCTTACACAAAAACTAGTTACAAAGTCTCTTCAAGTAGTAAGGTACAAGTTACAATTCTCTTAGAGTTGTGTCAATCAGTCATCTATTTTTGAAAGGAAATTGAAAGTGGAAGGAACAAAAAGTTAATACTATAAGAAAATCTTTACTATTTATTAACTTGTGAAGTAGGAGTTGCTTACCACTTGAGTTTTACAACAATGTTGATTGCTTGAGAGAGGAAGAGAACCAAAAATTGAATTTATTCTTGAGCTGATAAAAAGAAGACAGAAAACAATGTGAAAAACAAGGAACACATTTGTGGTCATCCAGGTGATCTAATGGCTTGTTCCAGTGCGAAGGTACACAGTTTTACAAGGTATGCAAATGAGCGGCAGCCATGTTGACATACAAGCAGCCCACTGTAATTTGTATGCAAATAAGCAACAAAGAAAAAGCAAACTACACAAGGAAATAAAGAACAAATGCAGACAGGCTAAAGAAGAATGGCATTATGAAAAATATGCAGAAATAGAAAGATTGAGTATCATAAATAAAAGAAATATGCATAAAAAATAAGGGAACAGGACAAAAGGCATACTCAACAACAGGATGCATAAAAGCCAAGGACAGAAAAATTTATACCAAAGAGAGAGAAAATACTTCAGTGATGGGATCAATATATCAAAGACTAGCAGTATAGCCCAGTATTGCTCGGGTGTAATGAAAGCTTTAAAACTAATCTATGGTCCTGGAGCTCAGACTCTTTGGACGTCGACACGAAAGACTAAAAAGCAATAGTTGTTTCCAGTTAGAATGAAACAGTAGACTGAAAGAAAAATGAATGGATGTAAGTCAAATTTTGATTTCCTAGTATCGATATCAAATAAGTTTTTTTCGTCATAAACTGAATTTTGAAGGCTAAATAAGTCCTCTGAGTAAATGGTATCATGGCTGAGACTAAGAACTACAATTATACCTACTTAGAGCCAAACCCGAAGCAAAAACTAAAATAAAAGGGCTGAAAAAATACAGACATACAGGCAGATAAACAGACACACACACACAAAAATCTTGACTTTTATATATATATATGTATGTGTGTGTGTGTATATATAATCGATTTTCTGCACTATTGTAAGAACTGCAACCTTGAAACTTCTGAATATCGTTTATTATGTCTTCGTCTATATTTGATTAAAATCTGACCACTCCTTCTATAACCCAATTTTTTCGATCATGGATTTTCGATATTTATCAGGGGTACCTCGACACAAAGCCTAGCTAAGAACACTCGCAGACGCTTATAGTACAACTGTGTAAATTTTCAAGAAAATCGATTCAGCCATTTCGGAATCTATAGGTAACGGACACACACACAGAGACAAAGTTCCATTTATAAATAAGTTTAGATATTTTCCATAACAAGAGAAAAACTGGCAATACACAGGAATACCAATGAATCAGAAACATTTAAAACCAAAGTGGAAGCTACACTGGCCAAACTGAATAGAAACAAAGAAGCAGTATTGTAATAGAGATGCTGACAGCCTTAGATGATTTTGACAGACAAAATTACAGAAAGAAATAAAATCTACAACAGCAATATACTCGAAGACCTAAGCAGATTATTTTTTATAGCATTGCCTAAGCCAGGTACAATGTGAACTTCAAACAATCAACTTTAATGAGCCACATAAAACTCATCATCCAGATTCTGATGAACATAGTTCATAGCAGAATCAGTCAAAAGTGGATTTGTCAAAGACACTGGAACAAGAAATGAGATATTTATGCTTAAAATGTTATCAAGAAAGGTAATACAAATGCAGGATGTGTACCTGTGTTTTATAGACTACACAAATGTGTTCGACAAAGTATGCCACAATGACTTGATACAAATGCTCAGCTACTTCAACATATTTGGGAAAAACATTAGAATAATCAAGAACCTATACTGGCAGCAAACTGCCTGCATACAGACAGGAAATGAATTCAGTAGACATACAAAAATTGAAAGGGGTGTAAGACAAGAATGTAACTACTCACTGGATCTATTCAACCTGTTCAGCAAAGCAATTTTGAAAGTCTTGCGAAGACTCGTCATTAGTAGCCACAATCTTAACAATATTAGATACACAGATGACAGTGCATATAGAAGACATGGAAAGGAAAATACAGAACTAACTACAGAAGGTAGCAATGGAATGCAAGAAGAAAGGATCAAACTACAAGAAAACTGAATGCAAGTTCATCAGAAAAAAGAGAAGCTAAAAATGCTATCTACAGGTCGGTAATACTAAAATCAAGCAGGTGCAAACATTTAAATACATGGAAGCATTCTAACAAAAGATGGAAAGTGCAACACAGATTCAAAGGTGTATTTGCATAGCCAAAGACACATTCAAAATACTAAGCTGGGTATAGAGAGACAGGTAAATTTCTGTGATATCTGTTCTCTTATCTGCAAACAAATGCTGGACAATCTCATTAAAGACCAAACATGTGATCAATGACAAGGTTTGGAGAGGGTGCAAATGAAAAGAAAACTTAAACTTAACATCAGGAAGAGACAGCTGATGTTTCTGGAACAGGTAATGAGTTAAAGGGGCTTGGAGAAATACTCACAGGACAGATGAATAGAAAGAGAAAGCATGAGCAAGTGGATGGTGGAGCGGAGTTTTAGAAAAAAAACCAAAAGAAAATGTCTTGATAGCGACAAGGGATGGGAGTAAGTTGGAGTCTATGATCACGTAC
>JBBBDQ010001978.1:75000-85000 GCA_037127315.1 Ascarosepion bandense
TAAATATATATAAATATATACCTTCACAGACACAAACACATATATATATATATATATATATATATACACACAAATACATTCAAACACACACACATATATATTCAAACACACACACACACATATATATATTCAAACACACACACATATATATATTCAAACACACACACATACATAATATAAACACGTATACATACACAAACACACATATATAAACACGTATATATACACAAATACACACATATATATATAAACACGTATACATACATAAACAAACACATATATACATACAAACGTATAAATTCCCACAAACACACACACATATAGACACACACACGTATACATTCACAAATGCAGACATATATATATATACACGTTTACATTCACAACCACACACACATATATACATACACACGTTTACATTCACAACCACACACATACATACGATTACATTCACAAAGACACACACATATACACACACGTTTACATTCACAAAGACACACACATATATATACACACGTTTACATTCACAAGGACACACACATATATATATACATACAGACGTATACATTCACAAACACATATATACATACAGACATATACATTCACAAACACACACATATATACATACAGACGTATACATTCACACACACATATATATACATACAGACGTATACATTCACACACACATATATATACATACAGACGTATACATTCACACACACACATATATATACATACAGACGTATACATTCACACACACACATATATATATATACATACAGACGTATACATTCACACACACACACACATATATATACATACAGACGTATACATTCACACACACATATATATACATACAGACGTATACATTCACACACACACACATATGTATATATATATACAGACGTATATATTCACACACACACACACATATATATATACATACAGATGTATACATTCACACACACACACACATATATATACATACAGATGTATACATACACACACACATATACATACATACAGATGTATACATTCACACACACACACATATACATACAGACGTAAACATTCACACACACACACACATACAGACGTATACATTCACACACACACACACACACATATATACATACAGATGTATACATTCACACACACACACAGATATACATACAGACGTAAACATTCACACACACACATACAGACGTAAACATTCACACACACACACATATACAGACGTATACATTCACACACACATATATATATATATATATACATACAGACGTATACATTCACACGCACACACACACACATATATATATATATATATATATATACATACAGACGTATACATTCACACACACATATATATCTATATACGGACATTATACATTCACACACACATATATATATATATATATATATATACATACAGACATGCTTATTCACACACACACAGACGTATACATTCACACACAAACATATACATACAGACGTATACATTCACACACACATATATACATACAGACGTATACATTCACACACACACACATATATATATATATATATATACATACAGACGTATATATTCACACACACATATATATACATACAGACGTATACATTCACACACACACACATATATATATACAGACGTATACATTCACACACACACACATATATATATATATACAGACGTATACATTCACACACACATATATATATACAGACGTATACATTCACACACACACATATATATATACAGACGTATACATTCACACAAACACATATATATATATACAGACGTATACATTCACACACACATATATATATATATATATATACAGACGTATACATTCACAAACACACACATATATATATATATACAGACGTATACATTCACACACACATATATATATACAGACGTATACATTCACACACACACACATATACAGACGT
Organism: Ascarosepion bandense; assembly: GCA_037127315.1. NCBI lineage: Eukaryota > Metazoa > Mollusca > Cephalopoda > Sepiida > Sepiidae > Ascarosepion > Ascarosepion bandense. The sequence continues at coordinate 76,960 of JBBBDQ010001978.1, forward strand.
ATACATTCACACACACATATACAGACGTATACATTCACACACACAGACGTATATACATTCACACACACACACACATATATATATATACATGCAGACGTATACATTCACACACACACACATATATATATATACAGACGTATACATTCACACACACACACACACATATATATATATATATACAGACGTATACATTCACACACACATATATATATATATATATACAGACGTATACATTCACACACACACACATATATATATATATATATACAGACGTATACATTCACACACACACACATATATATATATATACAGACGTATACATTCACACACACACACATATATATATATATATATACAGACGTATACATTCACACACACACACATATATATATATATATATATACAGACGTATACATTCACACACACACACATATATATATACACAGACTTATACATTCACACACACACACACATATATATATACACACAGACGTATACATTCGCACACACACACACATATATATACACAGACGTATACATTCACACACACACACACATATATATACACAGACGTATACATTCACACACACACATATATATACACACATGCAGACGTATACACATTCACACAAACACACACACACATATATATATATACACATGCAGACATACATTCACAAACACACACACACATATATATATATACACATGCAGACGTATACATTCACAAACACACACACATATACACATACAGACGTATCCATTCACAAACACACACACACACATATATACACATACAGACGTATACATTCACAAACACACACACATATATATATACACACATACACAGTAATACGTTCACATACACACGTATACATCCATAAACACACACACCCACACATATATATAAAAATACACACTATACATTCAAAAACACGTATACATCCATAAACACACACACCCACACACATATATATATATGTATATATAAAAATACACACCATACATTCACAAAGACACACATATATATATGTGTGTGTATATATATATATATATATATATATGCAGACATATACATTCACAAACACACACACATATGTATATATATATATATACAGAAGTATACATTCACAAACACACACACATATGTATATATATATATATACAGACGTATACATTCACAAACACACACACATATGTATGTATATATATATATACAGACGTATACATTCACAAACACACACACATATACATACAGACGTATACATTCAAAAACACACACACATATATACATACAGACTTATACATTCAAAAACACACACACATGCATACACACGTATACATTCACACACACACATATATACACACACACACGTATACATTCACAAACACACACACACATATATATATATATACATACATACACACGTATACATTCACAAACACACACACATATATATACATACACACGTATACATTCACAAACACACACATATATATATACATACACACGTATACATTCACAAACACACACACACACACATATATATATACATACACACGTATACATTCACATACACACACAGATATATATGTGCGCATACATTCAAAAAGACACACATATATATATGTGCGCATACATTTACACACACACAGATATATATGTGCGCATACATTCGCACACATATGCGCATACATTCGCACACACACACACACACATATGCGCATACATTCACACACACACACACACATATGCGCATACATTCACACACACACATATGCGCATACATTCACACACACACACATATGCGCATACATTCACATACACACACATATGCGTATACATTCACATACACACACATGCGTATACATTCACATACACACACATATGCGTATACATTCACATACACACACATATGCGTATACATTCACATACACACATATATATATCTATTATATATACACACGTATACATTCACACACATATATACACACGTATACATTCACATACACACATATACACACGTATACATTCACACACACACACATATATATATAACACTTATATATATACACACGTATACATTCACACACACACATATATATATATACACACGTATACATTCACACACACACACATACATTATATATACACACACGTATACATTCACACACACACATATATATATATACACACACGTATACATTCACACACACACACATATATATATATATACACACACACGTATACATTCACACACACACACATATATATATATATACACACACGTATACATTCACACACACACACATATATATATATATATATACACACACGTATACATTCACACACACACACATATATATATATACACACACGTATACATTCACACACACACATATATATATACACACACGTATACATTCACACACACACATATATATATACACACACGTATACATTCACACACACACACATATATATATATATATACACACACACGTATACATTCACACACATATACACACCTATACATTCACACACACATATAAACATCATTCACACACACATATACACACGCATACATTCACACACACATATACACACGCATACATTCACACACACATATACACACGTATACATTCACACACACATATACACACGTATACATTCACACACACACACACATATATATATATACATACACACGTATACATTCACACACACACACATATATATATATACACACGTATACATTCACACACACACACATATATATATACACACGTATACATTCACACACACACACATATATATATACACACGTATACATTCACACACACACACACACATATATATATATATATACACACGTATACATTCACACACACACACACATATATATATATATACACACGTATACATTCACACACACATATATATATACACACGTATACATTCACACATATATATATACACACACATATTACATTACACACATATTACACACGTATACATTCACACACACACACACATATACATTCACACACACACACACATATTACATTCACACACATATATCTATATACACACACATATACATTCACACACATATATACACACACACGTATACATATATACACACGTATACATTCACACACACATATATATATACACACGTATACATTCACACACATATATATATATACACACGTATACATTCACACACACACATATATATATATACACACACGTATACATTCACACACACACATATATATATATACACACACGTATACATTCACACACATATACATATATATACACACGTATACATTCACACACATATACATATATATACACACGTATACATTCACACACATATACACATATATATACACACGTATACATTCACACAATATACACATATTACACACATATACATATTCACACACATATATACACGTATACATTCACACACATATATACACGTATACATTCACACACACATATATTACACACATATACATCATTCACACACATATATACACGTATACATTCACACACATATATACACGTATACATTCACACACATATATATATACACACTTATACATTCACACACACACATATATATACACACGTATACATTCACACACACGCACACACATATATATATATACACACGTATACATTCACACACATATACACACACACATATTCACACACATATACATGTATACATTCACAAACACATATGCACGTATACATTCACAAACACATATGCACGTATACATTCACAAGCACATATGAACGTATACATTCACAAACACATATGAACGTATACATTCACAAACACATATGAACGTATACATTCACAAGCACACATGCACGTATACATTCACAAGCACACACATATATATACACACGTATACCTTCACAAACACACACACACACATATATATATATATATACACACGTATACCTTCACAAACACACACACATATATATACACGTACACATTCACAAACACACATATATACACGTACACATTCACAAACACACATATATACACGTACACATTCACAAACACACACATACACACGTATATATTCACATACACACATATATACACGGATACATTCACAAACACACACATACATATACACACGTATATAGTCACATACACACACATACATATACACACGTATATAGTCACATACACACATATATACACGGATACATTCACAAACACACATATACACGTATATTCACAAACACACACACATATATATATATACACACATATACATTCACAAACACAAATATATGTAGATATACATATATACACACGTATACATTCACAAACACACACATATATATACATACAGAAGTATATATTCACAAACACACACATATATATACATACAGAAGTATATATTCACAAACACACACATATATATACATACAGAAGTATATATTCACAAACACACACATATATATATATATATTTATATATACAGAATTATACATTCACAAACACACACATGTATATATTTATATATACAGAATTATACATTCACAAACACACACATGTATATATATACAGACGTATACATTCACAAACACACATATATATACACACACACATATACATATACACACATATACATTCACAAACACACGTATAAACACGTATACATTCTCAAACACACACACATATATACATACAGACGTATATATTCACACACACATATATATATACACATACAGAAGTATATATTCACAAACACACATATATACATACAGAAGTATATATTCACAAACACACACATATATATACATACAGAAGTATATATTCACAAACACACACATATATATACATACAGAAGTATATATTCACAAACACACACATATATACATACAGAAGTATATATTCACAAACACACACACATATATATACATACAGAAGTATATATTCACAAACACACACACATATATACATACAGAAGTATATATTCACAAACACACACATATATATACATACAGAAGTATATATTCACAAACACACATATATATATACATACAGAAGTATATATTCACAAACACACACATATATATACATACAGAAGTATATATTCACAAACACACACATATATATACATACAGAAGTATATATTCACAAACACACACATATATATACATACAGAAGTATATATTCACAAACACACACATATATATACATACAGAAGTATATATTCACAAACACACACATATATATACATACAGAAGTATATATTCACAAACACACACATATATATACATACAGAAGTATATATTCACAAACACACACATACATACATATATACATACAGAAGTATATATTCACAAACACACACATATATATACATACAGAAGTATATATTCACAAACACACATACATATATATACATACAGAAGTATATATTCACAAACACACACATATATATACATACAGAAGTATATATTCACAAACACACACATATATATATATATACAGAAGTATATATTCACAAACACACACATATATATATATACATACAGAAGTATATATTCACAAACACACACACATATATATATATATACATACAGAAGTATATATTCACAAACACACACACATATATATATATATACATACAGAAGTATATATTCACAAACACACACATATATATATACATACAGAAGTATATATTCACAAACACACACATATATATATATACATACAGAAGTATATATTCACAAACACACACATATATATATATACATACAGAAGTATATATTCACAAACACACACATATATATATATATACATACAGAAGTATATATTCACCAACACACACATATATATATACATACATACAGAAGTATATATTCACAAACACACACATATATATATATATATACATACATACAGAAGTATATATTCACAAACACACACATATATATATATACATACATACAGAAGTATATATTCACAAACACACACACACATATATATATACATACAGAAGTATATATTCACAAACACACACACATATATATATATACATACAGAAGTATATATTCACAAACACACACATATATATATATACAGAAGTATATATTCACAAACACACACACATATATATACATACAGAAGTATATATTCACAAACACACACACATATATATATACATACAGAAGTATATATTCACAAACACACACACATATATATACATACAGACGTATACATACACAAACACACACATATATACATACAGACGTATATATTCACAAACACACACACATATATACATACATACGTATATATTCACAAACACACACACATATATATACACGCATACATTCACACATATATATAGACACACACGCATACATTCACAAACACACATATATATATATATATATATGTGTACACATTCACAAACACATATATATACGTGTACATTCGCAAACACGCACATATATATATACGTGGACATTCGCAAACACGCACACATATATACGTGTACATTCGCAAACACGCACACATATATACGTATGAATTCACAAACACACACACATATACACAGGTATACATTCACAAACACATATATACACACGTTACATTCACACACACACATATACATTCACACACACACACACATATATATACACACACGTATACATTCACACACACACACACATATACACACGAATATACATTCACACACACATATACACACGTATACATTCACACACACACACACATATACACACATATACATTCACACACACACACACATATACACACATATACATTCACACACACACACACACATATACACGTATACATTCACACACACACACACATATACACACGTATACATTCACACACACACACATATACACACGTATACATTCACACACACACACATATACACGTATACATTCACACACACACACATATACACACGTATACATTCACACACACACACATATATACACACGTGCATGCATTTCACACACACATATACACGCGTATACATTCACACACACACATATACACACGTATACATTCACACACACACACATATACACACGTATACATTTACACACACACACATATACACACGTATACATTCACACACACACACATATACACACGTATACATTCACACACACACACACATATACACACGTATACATTCACACACACACGTATACATTCACACACACACACATATACACACACGTATACATTCACACACGTATACATTCACACACACACACATATACACGTATACATTCACACACATGTATACATTCTCACACACACACACACATATACACACGTATACATTCACACACGTATACATTCACACACACACACACATATGCATTCACACACACACATATACACGTATACATTCACACACACACACACATATACACACGTATACATTCACACACATATACACACATGTATACATTCACACACACATATACACACGTATACATTCACACACACATATACACACGTATACATTCACAAACACACACATACACACGTATACATTCACAAACACACACATACATATACGTATACATTCACAAACACACACATACACACGTATACATTCACAAACACACACATACACACGTATACATTCACAAACACACACACATACACACGTATACATTCACAAACACACACATATACACACGTATACATTCACAAACACACACACGTATACATTCACACACACACACACACACACACACACGTATACATTCACAAACACACACACATATACACACGTATACATTCACAAACACACACACATACACGTATACATTCACAAACACACACACATATACACACGTATACATTCACAAACACACACACACATATACACACGTATACATGCAAACACACACATATACACACGTATACATTCACAAACACACACACATATACACACGTATACATTCACAAACACACACACATATACACACGTA
>JBBBDQ010001978.1:87500-380000 GCA_037127315.1 Ascarosepion bandense
AGAGGCAGATAACTCCTGACTACCAGAAGAGGCTCTAGGCAAGGAATAAAAATTATATACCCCAGTGACTGTAATAAAGGGTTTGGTTCAAAACTCCTAGCACCTGAAGAAGGCCGAAGTGTACAATGGCCGAAACGTCATACAAACGGCAACAAAGATGAGGACAATAGTCTGAATAATGTAAATACTGTACTATAACCAATCTAAATGATGTGTTGTTTTTTTCATATATATATATATATATAAAAACTCTTAAATATATATGTAAACACCTGTGTGTGTGTGTGTGTGTATATATATATATATATATATATATATTTATTTATTATACATTATGTTTTAGAACATGTACATAATTTTTTCTATATATGACATATATAAAAATTATATAAGAATATATAGAAAAAATTATGTACATGTTCTAAAACATAATTTATAATAAATATTCACATATACATCATGTATCGAGCAGTGTTTTAAATTAATGTTTTGGACGGGAAAAAAATTTCTTTTCTCTCCTCATTCTATACACACTCGGAGAGATTATATATATATATATGTGTGTGTGTGTGTGTATATTGTTACATGTTAATTGTAACAAAAGAAAAAATTAAAAAATGATTGACCAAAACTCACAGTTAAAATACAGACAAATATTTAATTCACAAAACATTAGATAAAAATATTTACAAATATACAGTTTTGCATTCAAATAGAAAACGTATGGTTTACTAGTGGCAGGCGAAGTGTTATGAGGAGAGAAGAGGAGGGAAGGTGTCAAATATCTTTACCCAGTTAAGTTGGCGGGGAAGTTAAGTACTATACTTTTTGGAAATCCTTAAATGCGTATATAAAGACTAATTATTGGCTTGGTCAATGAAAGAGGCAAAAATATGTGTTTACCCAGATAGTTCCATGAGGTTCTCTTTCAGGTTTTAGTTATTCGGACTTTTCTGTGAGATTCTTTCGGCTGGATATAAATCCTTGAATCATAACCGGAGTTGATATGACAGCAAATCCTTTTAACAACTCTTTCAAGTTTTAGTTTGTTGTCGACTTAGATTCTTTCAGCTGGATATGAATCCTTGAATCGAAACTGATGAGGTCAGCACATCCTTTTATCAACTAACTACTCACTGCCCAAAACCTATTTTTATAGGGGTTAACACCTAATTTGCATACTTCTAGAACTTTTCAAATTCTAATCTTCCAAAACGTTCTATTTCTAATTTCCTTATTTTTCCGACTACTTCATGAATTAAAACTTTCTTGGAATAACACTTAGGACTCAATAGAATCCATTACTATAACTTTTTATACATTATTAATATTATTTTATATAAATGCATCCTCGTAACAATATATATATATATGTATATACAGAGAGAGAGAGAGAGACACACACACACACAGGTATACACATATAAATACATTGACTCTTGAGGTCAATTTAAGGTTACCTCTCAGTATATAGTTTCCAATGTTTTTTTAGTAGTCATTGTGTTATCATGTTTCATGAATATTTTAAACTGGCTCAATGTAGAAAATCTACTATTATCTTATTTCATTATAATTTAGAGCACAACAATTACTTTATTATTTTAAACTATTACTTTCAGGTATATTTCCTTTGAATTTTAAAATATCCATTCATAGATTACCCAAGTTCTTAATTAAATTTCATCTATAATGTTGAGATTTGCATTTCAGTATATAATGGAAGTGAAACTGATCAAAACAAATTTGAAATTAAGATTACATAAATTTACTTATTGACAATACATAATAAATGTTTCTACATTAAGCATGTACATTTTTGTAAGGAAAAGATATTTGGAGTAAATATCATTGTCAGTAATCAAAACTTGATTACACAAGACAATGAATAACTGGAAAAGAGATTTTTAAAATAAACAAACAAAACAGAGTAAATTTTAAAAAAAAGTATATTTATTTCAGAAAGTATGCAATAATGCAATCAAAGTAAACTTTTATAATTTGGTTGGTAACATTTACATAAAACGTAAAATTTATGTAAAATATTTACAGATTACATTCAGGTTTTCCATTTGTCATATTATTCCAACTTTGTCTGGATTTCTGTATCCTATTATTTATAAATTATGATACCACAATGTTTCGACTATTATGCCCTCCGGCTTTCGTACAAGGAATTATGAACAGAATTCTTTACTTAATCTGCAGGGAGTTCAGTTCTCATTCCACTGCACATATTTAGAGATATTATCTAGTCCTTATTGTATTTAGTACTGTTATTGCTTGCCTGTTTTCACTAAGCATTCACTAAAGAACATTCCTTTGCTAAACTTCTGAGCATCAAGAAGGATCAACCAAAAAAAAAAAAAATCAAACTCATTTTCCAAAAAAAAAAACACCAACTCTAATAAAAAAAGAAAAGCAAACTGAAAAATACTATGATTTGAGAAGTGTTGCAAATCAATGATTCAGAACAGTTTACTGATTGCTAAAATGAGAGAGAGAGAAGATACAGGAGCTGCTTAACATGTACTGGAAGAAACAAACTCCTTAAATTAGAAATTGAAAAGAAATATAAAGAAAAGAAATTAGTCACTAGAATCTAAAGAAACAAACCAAAACAGGTGAATGTTTTGATTTAATAGAAAACTCTTCATCTAGCACCTTCTTTTACAGGAGACCCTGATGGTCATTTAAAACATTTTGAAGGAACTGCTCTTCAATTGAACTGACCTAAATTGACCTATCAACTTTAACAAACTACCTACTTGAAACAATCTTTTTGAAACTGATGATTACAACTTCTTGATGCTTGCATAGACACTTGATGGATATCAAGTTAAGAAATTACTGAAGGTCCTCCTCCTCTCAACACTTTAGTTCAGTGACAGAAGCTACCACTTTTAAACAATAAATCTAATAAGAAATGAGTTACACAGAGAAGAATTCTATTTAATATTATTTGCATGTAGGGAACAAAGATGAGTTGAACCATAACCTCCTTGTGAAAAGCATTCAAGCAAGAGAGAAAAGAAACATTTGTAGAGTCTTCTTTAATCTCATCACTTAATTTACAGGATGGTTAACCAAAGTAACAAGATTAAAGAAATTACTTATATTATTCAAAAACAGTTACACTATCAGTAACTGTTGGAATCTTAAATACAAATTTAAGAAGATTTTCCGAGGGTAATTTTCACTGTCCATTTAACTAACAAAAAAAAAAAATTAATCTAATGTGATTATTACAAATTCTTCTAAGGATATTTTCTAAATTATTGAATAAAAAAAATAAAAGATTATTTCTCTTGTTAAAAGTAAATTTTACCCAATCTAGTAATTTCAATAAACATAGTTTATCTGAAGTAAGTAAGTAGATAAGTGACACAATCTTCATTCAGTTAAAGTATGTCAAAGGTTTGCCTAGTCATTCAAAAAAAAATAAAAATAAAATAACAAATAAAAATAATTATTCCAATATCTTGACAATCTCAAGATTAAGTTTTCACAAAAAAAAATGTTAACCCTAGCTAATCATTAAAAAGATCAAAAGAAAAGAAATTATCACTAAGACTCCAGTCCATAAATTTAAGTATAAAAATAAAGTTCTTTTGTTTCATCTTATACATGAGATCTTAAATACAAAAGTTACAGGTTTCTTTATTATTTCCAGATAAAATTTAGGATTTAAACTATATTGTACATATATTTCAGATACAGGAACACAAGCTGAAAAAAATCCACCCAAATCATTTGGGCATCTCCTCCAATAAGGAAAAGTCTCAGCCATAACAGAATCTTAATCAAAACCAGTTAACACATCAAATTCCAACTACAAGAACTCATAAAACACTTTTATTGTCTAATCTTGCTACTACAAAGTTAGCGTTTAAAGTCAGATTTTTGTAATCAAATTTTAAAAGTTATGGTCTGTATATGATATTAATCACTTTAAAAATTATCAAAAACTCATGACTGAAGTGAGAGTTTGTTATACAGCCTGAGTACAGGGTGTATAACTCTCCCATACTGCAATATGAAATTTTTTTTTGTTTTTTTACTTTTACTCATTGTGGACAGAACTTTTCTTACTGGAAAGAAAACTTCCTAACAAAATTCTCCTGTATTTTACTGGAGTCAGTGCTTTAGAACCTTTTGTCTATGCCACCAAACAAATTTGCAAGCTTTAAACAAAAAAAAAATATTGTTAACATAATTATAAGCAGCATGATCAAACCAACTGGAAATATTAAAGTTTTCTATTTATTACTTTCAAATTTTGAGATTTAGAGAAAAAAAAAAGGTAAAAAAGGAGGTTGACCGTCATTTGCTTATCAGCTTTTCATTATTGAATTTTCAGATGTACTTTTTAATTCAATCCCAAGAAAATCTTTATATGCAAAAACCTAAAATTATAATGCTGGCTATTACAAAAGTAATCTCAGGTACCTTAAACACTAACAGACAAAAATTATATACCTATCTAATCACCACACAATTATTTTAACTGCAGTACTGAAAAATTCAAATGACTTTACTACTTTCATTAAAATTTAGAAATTAATACAGAAGAGTGGCTGTCAATGTTAAATTTCAGTTCATCTCATTACTCATAAGTATGGTTGTTCATATAACAGAACTCAATGTTTTAAGTGCAAAGTATTAAGCCTGATTACTTCTGTTGAAATTGAAATTGTGATGCTGAACAAGTTTGTACATATGTGAGCAGTGATTTAATGAAACTAAAATGTATATTTTACTAACATTACTTTTTTCTAAACCTTCACCTATCTCTGATAAAACTAAAAAGATAGCACAATCATTGGTGAGAAAGTAAAGCAGGCTGCAAGCTGTTTTGGTTGAAACTGGTTTTGTTGAGTTGTGGCTTTTTTTTCCACCCTAAACAGAGACACAAGTAAAGAAAAAAAAAATCTCTTCAAGTCTTTATCATGCTAACAGAAACTCCCATGATTATGTAACATATATGAATAGGGGTATGTTTATCGAGCATATATTGAAAGGTGGAGCAAAAACAGTTTTTTATTTATTTATCTAAAAACCTAAGGTATCAAAAAAGATGGTTAACAAGTAGTTGATACTGTTCATTCCGAAAAATAAAAATCAACCTAAATCCTAAAGTTAAATTAAAAGGTAAACAAACAAAGTGGTGAGCGTTTTATTTCATGGAGAAAAAAAACAATTTAATAAACTTTTTTTTTTAATGGAGACATTTTTATTGCCTTTCAATTTTTAAGTGTCGGTAATCAGAAATAATACTTTATTTTACTGTTGGAGGTAAAGTATAAAGTTTAAGAAATAAAAACATTCATTCAAAATTAATTTCCGATTGTAACAAAATGAGAAACATGTTACACACAAACAAAAAATCGATAATCTTTTGTTTAACAACAGATACATCAGGGTGTGTTTTACTGTTAGTGTTGTGGTACAGTGGGTATTGGCTCAGAACAACAAATCGGGGAGCCGAGTTCGAATTCCAATTGAATTCGTTGCATTCACTTACGCGCAAATATCCTTGAGAAAGTATTAATCCGTCTCTTCCCTCCAGTTATGGGTTAAATAACAGAACAGATTGAGCTTATAGCCTTGGCTAGCAACCAGTCTACCGCAGAAAGTAATGGTAACATACTGCGGGATAATGTTCTATCCGGTCTGTCTTGTCTCTGACATGATCGCCCAAGCGTATATCACTTTAACGGACCTACTTCCAAGTGAACCTCAAAAAGTTTAAAACAAAGATCTGAGATCATCATGATCTCTCTCTCTCTCTCTACAACCACTTATTGTCTATGAAATATTTTCTTTTGCTTAAATCTTTTTGCAGGAATTCAATGATATTTTCTAGGTTTGTGTCCAATTCTAGCACTGGTAGTAAGTAAGCACTTAAAGTTCAGAAAGCAGTTCATGAAATTGGAATTAAAAATTTAGAAAGACTGACGTATGAGGTTTTTTTTAGATGAATAATTAATTGTCGTTGATGCCTTTAATTTATTAACCAAAAAAATGCTTGGTATATACTTTGTTTTTTATTTGTTTTGTTTTATTTTCTTTTTTTATTCACAACGTTTTTGTGAAAAAAAAAAAAAAAGCCGGAGAGTAGAACTGCCGAATCGTTGTGAGTACAACAGTAAAAAGTGCTGTTCCAAAAAAAAAAAAAGTGTTTTAGCGACACACACAAAATTCGGTACTGAAATAAACGAAAATTAATAAGTCAAATCTGACAAGTGTACTTTAAATGAAGATAACATTAAGTCTTAACGATTAAAAATGCTTATAAAATAATAAAAAAACAAACCTTCATAAGAATTGTTTCTAGTCAAGCTATATTTTTTAACTGCTCCACTAACCCCAATTTCCAATCAAATACAAAAAAAATTTACTTTATCAATTTCAAATTACCAAAAAAATTTACATTTTCTTTTTAATTTTTAAATTTCTTCCTTCAAAAATCAAAGAATATTTCTTCATCAGTTTTGCGTTGTACCCTTTGACTTGTTTTTGTTGTATCAAAAACTTGTCTTGTATCTTTTCCTTCATTTTTTTTCAACTTAAACCATTTTTTTTTTTTTGACATGATAGCCTAATCGTAAAAAAATGAATGAGTTTTCATATATTTTGTCGATTCATAGCACTTACTTTTTTTTTTTTCGATTAAAGAAGTTTTTTAAGAAAAACTACAAATGGTTGACTAGTAAACGAAACCGCATTTTTGCACTAATAATAATGGAGGGTAAGAGTTATTTAATTGGGGGTGGATTCTTACTTTCAGGGTCATTTACTACACCATTTTTTTTTTTTACTTTCAGTTTTCCGCAAGTTTTAAATGCCGATACTTTTTAAAAGAAGAGCCTATTTTGCCCCTCGAACTAAAATTAAGTAGATAAAAAAAGATATTCTTACTACCATTTCCTTTACTATTTCAACAACAAAATTAGTTTAAAAAATGTGAATGAAGAGTTGAAGTTGAAGACCTACTTCTGAACTGAAGAAAGACCTACACTTCTTAAAAGAAGCACAAAAATTAAATTTGTTTTTTTACCTTTTTTAGTGAACCACTAACTTAAAAAAATAGTTTTACTTTTTCAAGACAAGATGACGCTTTCGAGTGGAGAAACACTTCTCTTTTTTTTTTTCACTACTTATTGATAGTCCTTCTAACTAGGGAAAAATGTTTAAATCTCATATTTAAAAATCAACCTTTCTTTGTCGTTATGGTTCATTAGTTAGTGGGATGGGAAGTCGGTCTCGATATAGCGTGTAGGTGTATGGTTTTTTTCTGTTTATTCTTTTTTGCTGCTTGTTTCTCCAAAACCAAAATGATTCAATTGAATGGATAAAAGAGAAAAAAACACTAATGAAAATGAGGTAAATTCTGTTAATTTTTAAGAGATTAAACTACGAAAAACTCCTCAAACTTTTACTTAGCTTAATTTTATTTCATTTTTAATTTTAAAACATCGCTTCAATATCAAAAATATGTACCGTAGGTAGTTGTTATTGTGTAAAAAAGAAAAAATAATGAACTGACACAGAGCGCCATAGAGTTCGATACGTAGACAAGGTAAATCTGCAAAAACTCACCTCATCCAGGAATTTAGTAATGTCGTAGACTTTATTATCAATAATCATCCAAGTAGAACGGTTATCTTTATGCTGTTGTACTTCATGAAGCCGATAAACTTTTGTCGGCGTTTCATCACTGCAAACCTGCGTGTTGGTGGTCATGGTTGCCAACTCTCAATTACACCGGTTCGCAAAGAATCATGGGAATGACAGTAATATCGTCAGTTCTCTACTTTTCTTATGACGAACTTTTTTTTATCTTTGTGTTATCAAAAGCAGACGTCATTCTGCAATTTTTTCCTTAACAGATAATAACACAAGATAAATAAGTGTACTTATCCATATTTGGACTAACTACTGGCTAGTTAAAAAAATACAATTTATTTTTATCACAATAACTAGCTATTTTTATTGATAACAGAGTAGGCTCCCCTTAAAGATAAAAATCAAAAATTGAAAAACTTTGCTACATATTTTATTTCTTTCACAGTAAGTTTTTTGGGGGATATTTATCAACTTTATTCAAATTTTGTCATTTTTTTTTTTGTTTTTTTTGTTTTTGTTTGTAATTAAGCTTTACGAATTTTTTTGTATAAATAATCACTTTAAAGATGTTCATGTCAACTTTAAACCTGACTAGTTTTTTTTTATTTTTCCAATGTCGTCACAACGCACCTTGGCATTCAACAATTAAACTCCTATTTTTTTATTTAAAATTAATATATTGCTATTTATGACATACATAATAAACAACTGTACATAAATGTATTCTTAATGAGTGCAGCTCAGTTTTAAAAAACAGGTTCGGAATCTAAGAAGGTTCTTTTGAAGTGAACAAAACAAGATCTAATTTAAAAATTCAAATGCTAAGCACTGACATTGATTTTGTTAGAAATAGACGAATTTTCTCAAATTTCCAAACTTTGCTTAACACACACAAAATTCGTGTGAAATTTCACACCTCGATGCGAAATGTTTTCGGCCAGTAGAAAACTAGGAAACATCTAAAAACAAAATAGAAAAGCCAGAATCGCATCCGGGAGTAAATTCCTAAACGACCTGTTCATAGCCCCGAAAACAAAATAAAAGATGGAGCAAGCTCAACCGTCGCAAAAGAGAAAAGAAGACGAGAGTAATTAACACGTCTGTTGACAAACGTCAAGCGATCGTTATTATTATTGCCACTATCTTTCTCTCTCACCTCTTACCTTTCACCTTCTTCCTTTTCATTATTCACTCTGAGCGATAACTTCGAGGACAATCCTACCCAACAATAAACGCTCATACATACATACATACATACATACATACATACATACATACATACGTTCCTGCCCACGTACACATTAACTCACTCTTGCAAGGACTACTACGAACTCTTAATACCCTTAACTTCTTAATAGTGTTTCTCATTAAACCTTTAACACCTACTAATTCATGTTATTCTTTTCTATAAATAAATTTCTATTTTGAACATACAAAAGGTATACATTTATTCTTCCACAAATGTACACATTCCAATCTCCAACCTTCTGATGATAACGAATAATCCTAAGTTGGTCAATTCAAAAAACATTAACCATCTCCCTACTTCTATACTGGTGACTCCGACGTCCAAAAAACACGCACCCTACTTCTACACTTTCACGAATCGGTGATTTGTTCATTGAGCACTCGATAATTGTGATCTTGCGTTCAAACTAAAATAAGATTAGTAAATCAGTGAATCTCTAGTTTTTGTGAGTTTTTGTTATAATTCTACATTCGTAATGTAAAGGTTTAAATTAAAAGTTTTAATTTGCAACATCCTTACATGAAAAATAGATCAAAATATTATAAAATATTGTATAATTAAAAAATAAATTGAAAATAATCTCTAACTCTGCGGCATTTTGAGAAAAGAATCATTTTATTGAACAGGTTTCCTTTTGAGAAAATATTATTATTTCCTTGGATTTCTGTTGTATAGACAGTTCCTTGCGGGTCTCAACTGTGGTGAATATGAAATAAAAATAACTCGTTTTTCTTTACTGTTTTCAAAATTGCGAGCCTGTGCAAAAATTTGTTTTGACAAATAGAAAAGAGGGTTGGCTCCGGGTTGATGAAAAAAACAACGCAAAGTTTAGCGAGCCTTTGTGAAAATTTACTTTGATCAATGAAAGAAAAGGAAGCGGCTTACAAACTGAGAAAAATAGCGAGCCGATATCAAATCGCTTTTTTATATAGACAGAGAAAGTTGAATCAAACAGGAGAGAAAGAGAGAGAGAGAGAGAGATGTTGCGGAACTGAGGTAAAAGTATCGACCCTGCAAACTTTTGTATATGTGAAAACGGCAATGAGGAGGCGGAAGCGAAAATGTAGAATTCTAACGTCAATTTTTATTGTGAATAAAAATGACGAACAGTTGGAAATCGGAAAAGGCTGGAACGTCGGCAGCAATTGGCAGGACCAGCTCAGGCTGGAACATCATCAGCGTCTGGCATGAAAGGCACAGGTTGGAAAGTCGTCAGCGTCTGACAGGAACGACACAGGCTGGAACGTCGTTGTCGGTCGGTAGGAACGTCGTCAGCGTCTGGCATGAACGGCTCAGACTGGAATATCTCCAGGAAAGGCGCAGGCTGGAAAGTAGTCAGCGTCTGACAGGAACGTCGCCAGCATGTAGTATGAAAGCATAGGATTGGAACGTCATCGTCGGTCAGCAGGAACGTCGTCAGCGTCTGGCAGAAACAGCGCTGACTTGGATGTGGTCAGCGTCTAACAGCAAAGGCGCAGGCTGGAACGTTGAGGTCGAGGCTCAGCTGCAATTGAACGTATTAAACAGGTCATACAAACACCTCCCGACCTTCCTTTATTTCATTTAACGCATTGTGACAGCCTTCAAGACATAACACATACAACTATTTTACGCAATCCTTCAAGTAAATTACAAAACTTATATATATATATATATATATATATATATATATATAGATATAT
The DNA here is from genome assembly GCA_037127315.1 of Ascarosepion bandense. Lineage (NCBI taxonomy): Eukaryota > Metazoa > Mollusca > Cephalopoda > Sepiida > Sepiidae > Ascarosepion > Ascarosepion bandense. The sequence continues at coordinate 98,058 of JBBBDQ010001978.1, forward strand.
AGATATAGATATATATTTTAATTCAGATACTTCAATCCAAGGGGAAAAAGCAGGAAGGTAAATTCCAAGAAACCGTGTTGCTTAAACTTACGATTTAACACGGCTGTCTGTTAATTTTTAGTTACATTCTCCCCTTTTTTCTGCGAACCCAGACGATGTCATTTTTTTTTCTTTTCTTATTTATTTGATTTTATTCTATCTTTTTCTTTTTCTTTTTCGTTTTCTTTTTCTTTTTCTTTCCCTTTATTTTTATTTTTATTTTATTTTATTTTATTTTATTTTATTATTTATTTTTTAATTTCTTTGCAATCTATTTAAAAAGGAAAAGTAGACTAATTTTTCTCCAGTTTCTGAAAGGTTTTTTCTGTTGCTGAGGTGATGTGTCGTCCCCCGTGGGGATCTTCATATCGAAATGGCCATTCAACATCTTTGAATTAATCCTTTTTTAATATATATATATATAGGTATCTTGTGGTGCCAGATAACAAAAACATCTGTCACCTAAATGAGGAAGGGAAAGAAGAAAGTAAAAAATGTAGGGACAATAGGGGCCTAAACATTCACACAATAGCTAAGTTCCCAGTAAGATCAAAATTCCACAATTTGAAAAGGTCTTAATCTAACTTAAACACGGGCTTAGATGACTAAGTTTCAGTTAGAGGACCAAAATCCCGTTTCCTAAGTAGCATTCAACAACCACTCCAGGACAGCACCTCTCACACGCGAAACACTCACCCGCCTTTTGCTGAATTTCAATGAAGAGAGAAACAGACTTCTATCCCTTTTGCAAGGCCATCTTGTATTTGTTAAATTGTTATGATAGCATCAATGTCATCTCGTAAGTGCCTTGTGTTTTGCCTCTCTCTTTCTCCTGGCCACCCCAGCGCTTATTTCCGTCTCTCTCTCTCTCTCTCTCTCTCTCTCTCTTGTATATGACACGAGCCCCATTTCTGTGAAGGGGTTCAGTAATGCATGCATAAAGTCCAAAAATTAAGTGTTCGTTTTTTTTCCCCTCGAAATCAGATATTAATTAGAAAAAACGAAGCTCGAACCGTCTCCTGTAATTATGGTTCCTTCCAACATAATGTTGTATATTATACATTCCTTTTTTCTTTTTCTTTTTTTTTTCACTATATATATTTTTCTTCCTTTTCGCATACATAAAAGTCTCAAAATTAAGCGTTCCTGGGTCGTTTTTTGAAAAGCAGATAAAAAATTAGAAAAAACGAGGCTATTTATTTATTTTTTCTTTATGTATATATATTCTTTCTTTTCGAATGCATAAATGTCCCAGAATTAAGCGTTCATGATTCGATTTTTTTTTTTCGATTATTTCTATTTCAGAGTGGCTCTGGCCAGAAGCACCCACCTGACCACCAATCTCATTATCAACTGAACCTGCCAGCTTATCATTTTCAGATCTTCGTCAGCTTCCCAATCACCCTTATCTTCATCGGGGACTGAAGGGGGCTGTGTCTGGGCCTCGCTCGGAGCAGTCTGCGGTTCCAACTTCTTCTGGTGGGTCACAGCGCCCTCCCTAAAGAGCGTTCCTCGACCTCCCTGGGGGGTTTCATTTCTCTAGCTTCTTTATCTTTACTCTTACTTTCTCTTTCTGAATCCACGTCCTCTGGAGCCAGTAGAGTCACTTTCCTCGTCAGTCTTTGGTTGGGACCGGGTTCTTAACTAGTCCACTCATTTAGTTCGGCCAACTTTAAATCATTGGCGTGGACCCTTTTAATCTTCCCAGGCATTCACATAGGACACTGGTCCTGTTCTCTCTATAATTCGATAGTATGGTTCCCAACATTGGTTTAGTTTGCCCTCTCTCACGTGTATTTTATAATAAACCGGATCTCCAACGCTAAATTCCGATTCCTTATAGTCCTTATTCACTCGATCATTCCTTCGTTTCTGGGACCTAGCAACCCTTCTTCTGGCCTGTACAAAAAGCTGATGCTGCTTCTCTATTATTTGCTTGTGCTGTTCTATTCCCATGTATTTCCTCCTTATTTTCAACAGATTATCCATAGGCAGCACAACGTCTCTCCCAAACAGCATATAGTACGAGGAATGCTTCGAGATTTCAGGGCGGCAAGGGCTTGGGTTATTTATAGGTCCCAGTTCTCCCGGTCCTCTCTGAGTAGCTTTGCCAGAATATCCGCCAGAGTGCGGTGAAATCTTTCCATCTTAGCATTACTCCAAGTGTGATAGGGAGAGGTAGTTATATGCTTCGTGTGGAACGTCAGACAGGTTTCTCTCATTGTCTGATTTACATTTTTGGGTCCGTTATCGGTGACCAACTGCGCGTGGGCCCCGTATCTAGGGTATATATCTCTTAACATGGTCGCCTAAGCGTGTATCACGTATTGCACAACTGACTGATATATATATATATATATATATATATATATATATATAGAGAGAGAGAGAGAGAGAGAGAGAGAGAGAGGACATATAATCATCTAAACGTATTTATAAATGGAACTTTGTCTGTGTGTCTGTGTGTCTGTGTCTGTGTGTGTATCCGTTACCTATAGACTCTGAAACGGCTGAACCGATTTTCTTGAAAATTTACACAGTTGTACGATAAGCGTCTGCGAGTGTTCTTAGCTAGGTTTTGTGTCGAGGTAGCCCCGATAAATATCGAAAATCGATAATCGAAAAAATCAGGTTATAGAAGGAGTGGTCCGATTTTAATCAAATTTGATACACTCATAGACAAAGACATAAGAAACGATATTCAGAAGTTTCAAGGTTTCAGTTCTTACAATAGTGCAGAAAATCGATAATATATATATATATATATATATATATATATATATATATATATATATATATATATAAAAGTTAAGATGTTTGTGCGTGTGTCTGTTTATCTGCCTGTATGTCTGTCTTTTATTTTTAGTTTTTGCTTCGGGTTTGGCTCTAAGTAGGTATAATTGTAGTTCTTAGTCTCAGCCATGATACCATTTACTCAGAGGACTTATTTAGCCTTCAAAATTCAATTACAACGAAAAAACTTATTTGATATCGATACCAGGAATTCAAAATTTGACTTACATCCATTCATTTTTCTTTCAGTCTACGGTTTCACTTTAACTGTTGGAGTAGATAGACGAAACTATCGCCCGGTTCACACTCCACCCACGTCTATTGAACAGATGAATAGGCTCATCCCTTGTTTCCTGTTTAGGATGCAGTTTCCGGTTTTCGCTTTTCCAATCTTTTCACTCTTTTCTTTTATTTTTTTCAATTGGAGTAGATAGACTAAACTATCGCCCGGTTCACACTCCACCCACGTCTATTGAACAGGTGAAGAGGCTCATCCCTTGTTTCCTATTTAGGATGTGGTTTCCGGCTTTCTCTTTTTCGATCTTTTTACTCTTACGTAGCCCCCTGCGCATCAGTGGCGTTGTCGTCTTGCTCGGGGTGATATGATTTTTTAAAAAAACTATTACTTTTTAGTCTTTCGTGCCAACGTCTAAAGAGTCTGAGCTCCAGGACTATGGATTAGTTTTAAAACTTTCATTACACCCGAGCAACGGCGGGCTATACTGCTTGTGATAATAAAAACGAATCTATCGTTCGTTATTGGATGTATATATGAAATAAGCTTTATATGAGATATATGAAAACGAAATATATATTTTGATACATTTTTTCTATCTACATATATAAACCTAGTAACACAAGCCAAAATATATTGAAATGGAATTGGAAAACTTGCATTACTCTAATTTTATAAGTCGAAATTTGAGAACAAACTTCTACTTGAAAACAAACATTCAAGAATTATATCTTATTTTTGCTGACTATAGTTACTTAAGAGAAAAAAGTAACTATATCAACTACAAAATAAGTCAATATGTATTACATACGAGTGTACCCCTGCCGTCAAATATGAAGGTCAAATATTTGAGAGAATCATATATATAAAATAAAAAGATAAATAAAAATGAATAAATAAATAAATAAAAACATAAAAATATAAGAATAAAGAGGTCAGTCAATGAGATGAATTAAGTGAAGTGGGGGGGTTATAACATTTTAAAGAATGGTGTGTGTACGACTCATAGACAGTAGTGTTTTAATGTTTTGACACTGAATGCCAGAAATGTCAAAAATTTTAAAACGTAAAAGAAAAAGATAAAGTAAAAAATAAGATTAAAAGGAAAAAAGAATAAGAGACAAGAAAGAGAAAAGAAAAAAGGGGAAAAGACTAGCAAAGAAAAAATTCTTCGGTAACCGTGTGATTTCAAGATTCGGTAATGTTCAATGGCCCCCTAGATCGCCAGATTTGTCCGTTTGTGATTTTTTCCTTGTGGGGTTATCTCAAGAGTAAAGTGTACACGACTCAACCAAGAATTCTAGATGTTTATTCTGCAAAAAAAGAGAATTCTGGATGAAATTCGCAGTATCCCAGCTGAGATGTTGCAGCGGTCAATAATGAATCTCAACTGCAGATTTCAAGAATGCATTCGTACAGGAGAACGTAATTTTAAAAAATGAAAATTCCATCATTAATTCTTAAATGGCATGTTTTAAGGTTTCAATTACTTTGAATAAAATACTTTTCTTCCATCACTTGGTTTTATTAGATTGTTAAAATGTTCCTGTTTTTTTTTTGTTTTTTTTTTTTGTCATCCTGTGCAAAAACTGCCTGATGATGGTGTTTTAATACCGAAACTTTATAGCTATTGAGTTGCAGTATGCTATAATAATAATAATAATAATAATAATAATAATAATAATAATAATAATAATTACTATATATTTGTACTCTACTTTTGTATTGAGCCCTTTTGAAAGTAAATATTTAACTGTGGAATGTACTTGCATTATTAACCATTATATATATATATATATATATATATATATATATATGACACTTCGCTCGGCTGGCTCGTTGCCACTGGTCCGGACACTGCTGCGATGATGATGACCAGAACCTGAGTGGGTTGATGCTGTCGAAACGGCACCAATTATGACGACGCTTTCGGGCCACTAGTCATGATGGTTGGTTCTCAAGATGTCTATTACAACGACGAACTCCCTGGCCACGCTGTGTTCTTTTGATCTCAGAAAGTCACGGTGAAAGCCTAGTAGCCGTCTCTCTACAATATCAAACCAGACCGGACACTTGTGTACACGTGTGTTAAAAAAATAAATATGGTAAAAAAAAATAAATTAATAAGTTCGAAGGCGCCTGGATGAGTTGCGAAAGAATGTCTTCATATATATATATATATATATATATATATATATATATATATATATATATATAAATTAAAAGCAGAATGTACAATCGCCGAATTTCAAAGTTTACAACGGAGAGAAGGATTCGTTTAAAAATAATCAGAGTTTTAAATGTTCCAAACAAAAATAAGTTCTTTCGAAGTTTCGTTAAAAATAATCAGAGCTTTCAATTTTCAAAAATAATTAGAGCTGTCAATTCTCCAAATAAAAATATTTGATCTGTCGCCTAAATCTATGAAAGTGTTTTGATCAATTCACTTTCCAGCGAGTTTCCCAGGTTTTTAAAAAAAGAATTTTCCAATATACATTTTTTCACAATTTCTTAGCCGCGTTCATATTGCAATCGACAATAAATAATTTTATCATGCACTATCCTTATTTTTCCCTCCACTCATATTGTAACCACTAGTGACAATTTCCGTCATTCCGTTGTATTAAACCAAAAAGAAAAATATCCATATATGTTGAGACACTGTTAAAGAGCAAACACGTGGCAAGAGTTTTCATAACATGTAGTAAAAAAAATGAACTGAGCCGACGTTACTTCACTATTGTTTCTCTAATGACCTGAGCCAAAGCCGACACTCCCTTGCTACTTTCTCCATGAAGGTGACAGAAGGGATTAGACTTAGTTTTATATTATTTGTAGATTTTTATTACTATTTTTATTAATATATAATGTTAAACTCTTGGAAAAAAATTGTACAATTTCTTTTATTTAGTTTTTTAATATTTCTAAGTTAAGCAGAATACTTTTGAAGCATACAGATAACAGGTCTTATCTTTTCTAGGTGCTCCATATTAGGTGTCACTGCCTGGATTTGTTAAAATAAATAGACATTTTAATACCCGTTTATATTAATTTCTAAAATTGCATTTTTTCAGTGAACTTGTGATTTTTTTTTATTTTTACAAGAATATTTTCCCGGGTGTATAAGTGTCGTAAAAAGTAATTATTTCCGATGTTAGATAGCAAGGAGATTTTTTCTCATCGTTTAGCATCAAGCTTGATGGAAGTAAAACTTTGCTATAGCTGTGAGCAGATAACATCTGGTTATACTCGCAGAAATACACATAAATTTATTTTTAAAAAAACCACAAAAAACATATTTGCGTTGGATTTGAAGAGAAACAGACGACAATTAAATGGTGGGCCAAGGACGCTGAAAATGATTAAAATGAAATTGATTCTTTTTTGACACATAATAATAGACACGATCAAGTTTTGGCATGTTGGAGATAAAAAGCGGTGCCCTTGAAAATGTTTTAATTTCCTCCCATGAATTGCATTATCATTTAATATCCTCGACATTTGCTGTCGGAAAATTGTGAAGTAAATGAAATAGAATATTTTATTTTTTAGATGTTAAGTCTGTTAAGTGCCATATATGATAAACGCTTGGGCTATCATGTCTCTTTTGATTCATGACTGACAAGGCTGAAGATTTTCTCGCAGTAGGTTGACATTTATTTCTGCGGTAGACTGGTTGTCAACAAAGGCTGTAGAACCCAATCTGTCCTGGTAGTCAACCAATAGTTTGAGGGAGAAAAGATAGATTAATGCTTTCCCAAGGGTATATGCGCGTAAGTGAATGCAACGAATTACTCCCCCCACACACACACCACAAAAAGTAAAAAAACAGAAAAACAAAAAAAAAGGAATATCAAGAAGTCATTATCTATCTAGCAAGTTAACTAGAAATACTTGCAAAAATACACATAACTTTAAAAAAAACTTTGCATTTGAGGAAAAGCAGACGACAGTTAAATGGTGGCTATCCTATTCATACACATTTCAGTATACATTCATTTTGATATAAGCCATATAATAAAAAATAAAAAAGTCTTTTTTAGCCAACACAGTAACTAGTTTTCATAATTCATCAGTTTTCAACTTGTCTCAATAGGGATTTTGGTCTATTCTTTTTCTCGTAAATAGCCATTAGACATGTCTTCATCTTTCTCCACAAATTCTCCGTTGGATGTAGATTTAGACATGATTGTTCATAAAGAGTTTCTTGGCCAATTTTGACACATGAATTAGGGTCAGTGTCTTGTTCAAACTTACCATGATGTCTCAACTGAAGTTATTGCCAGACTGATATCTCGATTCAAAATATATTGTTCTTTGTTCATGGACCTATACGCATTAATCAAGCCAATATAATAACGGTATTGCCATTATAACTGACTTTTGTGATTGTGTTCATTGGGTTAAAGTCTTCATTCTTGTACCCAAGAAGATGAACTTTAGATTATGCTTAGCAAAAGCGAGACAAGCTTTCAAATGCCTAACTTGGATAATTGGAATCTTTCCTAGGCGTTTTCCATAGAGACATGAAAAGTTCACTTGAGAGTTACCAGAATATTTGGCCATTATGGTCATTTGAACTGGTTGCCAAAATGTTCTCAGTGGTGATTCTCAGAGTGTTCTTCTCGTCTCTGAGGTCTTTTCTGACTACGTGAAAAGATTACTTAGTTTCTTCATCATTTGAAACTTTTTCAAGGTGTGGATACTCATGGATACCTTAATCATGCTTAAACATTTAGAACTTAAACATAGAGTAGCTTGGTTTTGTATCTTTTCTCCTCGGTGTAGACAGTCAGGATTTGTAATCTGATGTCCTCTCGAGTGATTTTCTTATAACAATAGATAGGATTACAGTTACTAGTCATTATTTAATTGGTTTGGTGCAGTCATTCCACTTCAAGCCGATTGAAAAAGTGATGCAAAGTATATATATTGAGTTCTACAGTCTTGGTTGGCAACCAGTTAACCGCAGAAACATATATATATATGTTTTTTGTTTTAATAAAAATCCAGTCCTTATAAATGTTTAAAAATTAATACTTACAGGCATACAAAAAAAAAAAGAAAAAAATTAGCTTCAGTTATGAATAATTTCCATTTTTGTGTAATAAATTTAGTTTTTCAAATAGTAAAATACAGCTATATCGTATCCATTATATATTCATCATTATTTGCAATGAGTTGTTGTCCCTTATGCAACAGCCCTTCAATACATTTTGAAAAACATTTTATTATGAACGTGACCCCTCTCGACAGCGCCCCCAAGTCTCAGACGTGCGCATATGTATGTTGCGTGCATTAACTGGCCGTTAGTTAGCCGCACCTGAGGTTGCAGCCGGTGGCCTGCCGTTCGATCCCTGTGGGATCGAAGGTGTTAATGATCTGTTGAGGACGGTCGTCTTTTGTTGCATTCGGCGACAACTGCAAATGAAGAGGCGGGGTGGGTGCACAATTCGGGAATAGGGGAAAACAGAAAAAAAAATAAAGAGACAGCAGCAAAAGCCAGTCTATGCGAACTAATGATTATATTTATAACTCTTGGTGCAGCAAAAGAGAGGAAAAAAGAACTAATAACAGATAAAAAACAATACAACTTTTCTCTAAGTCCACAAATTACTGCGGCTATTATGTCTATGTTGTAGGGGCATTGGTTATGTTTGTCAAATTGGCCTTGTGCCAAACACAACCGAAGTCCCCACAATTTAAAATATCAAAAAGTTGATTGAAGGCTGGAAGAATAAAAGTGTTTTGTTTGCAAAATGAGTGAAATTTTATTAACTGAACAGAATATCAAATTTGTAAGAAGTAAAATGTTCAAATAGAAAATGTACGTAGTTACATGTTCCAGAGAAATAGCTGTAAGGAGCAGAATGTGTGTTTGTAGAAAGATTAACAGGTTACTAATGAAGTCTGTGTTCCATTACTTTTTATGACCGGCAAGAAAGTGAAAAGGAAGTTGAAGCAATAAAAAAAATGGTACTTATCGAAGTTAATTTTTAGGAGTCAAATGAAGATGTCTTTTTGTTGTTGTTGTTTCTTTGACAGCGAGTGAGTGAAGACGAAGAAAGGAAAAATAGGAAGGAGAGGAAGAACGAATGTATGTCGACGAGACATATCAGTTTCAGCGTTATGAAATTTCTCCCTTACATTGTGACGAGGTCCTTATCAGATACCTTGCTCCCATCGGACTGTTTCTGGCCGGTCAAGAGACGTGGATAAGTACTTAGATCAGGTCACGTGACTGGCTCGAGCCGCATACCCATTTTGTAGGTGCTAAGAAAATTCGACCGAAGTCATAGTTCAATTTGCTATTTCCTATCTATCCAATCAGAATCCAGAATCTTAATTTTCACACCTGCTTGTGAAATTTGCCTTGGTCTGGTTTTTCTAAAATGTTTTCAGTCATTCTGATCCGATTTTGCGGCTGTGCAATTTTACTTTTTTTCGTTTTAGTTAATTGTTGGATGATAAAGGATTTTTGTATTCTATACTGTCCTTTTTTATGCACCCCTGCGAACCCTAAGGAGCCTGGCTAATGTCCATTTTTGGCCACGAAAATAAGCATGTTATTCTGATTTTAATTTCCGCTAAAAGCTGCAATATCTTTGTCAGGTTCCGTAGTTTAAGAAACAGTGAAAAAGACAAACAGATGTGACACAATAAAATAAACGCCTCTAATTTACAAAGTTTTAGATTCATTCTTGTTTAAAAATTGACACTTAATAACTTGTCACCAGAACAATTTCAAATTAAGTCATTGATAGTTATTTACTTTAGAAATATTATGTGTATTGAGCAGGACAACAATTTAAAAATATTAAAGCTTACGAGTTAAACTGAGAGTCTGAGTGTAGAATATCAATATATTCACACCCACACGCGTATACGCATTAAAACAACACACTTGTTTTCGTCCGCGGGACACGCCACGTTAGCAGACAGTGATTGGTTTTTAATATTAACTGATCATCTTGTCTGCACGTGTTAAATCCAATTTTTCCCGAGCATCTATATAAACAAGCTTCCACGTGTTGCATGCCAGTGAGGGCCGGAGCTGCCATAGCAGCTGTGGTGACATACGTCATAATGCTCACTCAAACACCGCGTCCGATTGTAGGTAGCAGTCGGCGGCGCGGAATTATTTCACACACATGCATGTATGTAAGCACACAAATTTCCCACATATTTCAATGGAGCCCAACGACAGGAGGCCGTTGAGAGAACATGTGACAATTTCCATCTATAAAAAAAAAATAATTCAAGAACAGCATGTATATTATTCTTCTTTTCAGAACATAACTTTATTTCAATCAATCTTCCAAAGAACATTTGTCTTTCTCTACAGTCTATGGGAGAAAACTCTTTCTCCTTCTTAACACTTGTTAACAATAATTTGCATGCCTTTCTCAACTATTGTATTATTGTTAATACATATTTATTGTGTTTACATTGACGTTGTTATTTTATTTCATGAGTCTTGAATCTTGTCGAATCTTAAATATAAATACTGTATGAGTATTGTCTGAAATAAAATTACAGATTTTCTTCGTTATTCGTAAAGCATTCATGTCCGTTAATGTTAGATCTGTAATTAGGAAGGAGAAAGAGATTACTTATTTTCTGTCTGCCTAGAAGTTATATTTTCTTTCATATTCACTAGTGTTTCATCTTTTCATATTTTCTGCACATATCTACCCAGTTGCTTTAAAAGTAGTAACTACAATATGATTGGTCAATAAGGTATGAATATGATTAGTTGATAGATAACGGAGAAATATTAAAATAACTTTTCAGTAATTTGTCATTGTCAAATGTTATTTCAAATTTGTTCTTTATGTTAATATACAGTACTTCTTGTATATATTTAAAAAAATGAATAGTATAAGGGAAATAACTTTTAACAATAAAAACTTATTTCCCTTGATTTATTTCCCTAAGATGAATGCTACTTTGATGGAATGATAGTTAACGTTTTAATTTTTTGCAAGTGAGTTTGTATTTTGAGATTTTTAACAGGTTACTCTACAAAGCTGATCTTACTGAGTTTTCTTCTTCTTCTTCTTCTTCTTCTTCTTCTTCTTCTTCTTCTTCTTCTTCTTCTTCTTCTTCTTCTTCTTCTATGTGCCTTGTCCTTTCAGAACGTAGGCGATTTTGGCATCCCACGTCTCCCTATTTCTGGTGGCACTTAGCACGCTTTCTCCTGTAACACCACGCAACCCCCATTCTGTCATTCACCTGCTCAGACCCTTCAAATCCGCTGCTTTCCTCTGTCTTTTTTCCCCTCTATCTGGCCTGGTAGTATCAGGTTCTCCAAGCCCTCCTTCTTCATTGCATGTCCCAGGAACTTTAGTTATCTCTTCCTATTAATTTCCTTTTTGTTTCCATCATTTCCAAAACCTCATCATTGCTCACATGCTTTGTACATGATATCCGCACCATCCTTTTGTAGAACCACACTTCAGCTGCTCCAAGTCTTTTCTTCATCGTTGATGATATTGTCCAGCATTTACTGCCATAATGAAGAACTGACATTACCTCGCAGTAAAGCAATAACTAATAAGCTAAAACTACATGAGGTTGATTATCGATGTTCAATTAAACTGATATTTTTGTGTGAAAGTAAAAAAAAGGAAGTCTTTTTTTATTTTAATCTTTTTGTTTGACTCTTATTCACTTCAAAAGTGAAAAGTTGCGGTCATATGACGCGATTACTAGACACTAAAAGGCGGTATATTAATGACTTTAGTTTGGGATAAATAAAACTTAAACGTTATTTCTTCGTGTCTGGTAGTCCCTCGCTAGGTCATCACAACTTTGCTGACTCGACTGAATCAGGGCTAACTGCCTTCTACTCCGCGAACACCTAACTAGGGACCCTGACTGGAAACCTCAAGCAATGCTTTGTCACCTTTGCTGTTTTATCAACATTGGTTTTGTTTTGTTTTGTTTTTTTGTTTGTTTGTTTTTCTAACTTTATTTATATACATTAGAAATTAAACTAATATCGAATTCGTAAGAACTAATTGTACAAAATCCCGAGCATACACGTATAGGGTACAAAACCGATATTTTACAGCGAATAAATGAAGCACAAAAAGTAGAAAACGCACACATAAAATCAGATCAAAATCACTAAAAACAAATTTTAGTACAAATTACTTTTTTCTCGAATTATTCGTTTCTACGGCTGTTAAAAAAATCTTTTTTTTAACAGTCACTTTTCACTTAAACTGTTATGGTGGCATCACCCATACAAAGGAGTGAACTCTTCCTACAACTACATATACTTCTCCTCACGAGAGATAGGCAGAGATAGAGGAGAAACAGAGTGAGATAGCCACGACGACTGCTACCGTACGATCATTGCGAGTCCCAGTTCAAGGACTGAATTATTAGTATTACTACCTAACCCGTATTTATCGTTCTACTAACAGAGTTACAAGTATTTGTATTTTGCTGTGTTTAATATATATTTTGGTTGTTGTATTATTTCTTGCTGGACTCTTAACCTTTGAACTTTGAAGGTATTGCATGCCGTAAGCACCAGGGTTGCCGTTGAAAATGTTCCTGTTAGGTAGTTTGGGCAAACTGATGCTGGTGCGTTGACCAGTAATGGTGTAGTAATGCGGTGAAATTCAAGTTGCACTGATATTTATAGACAACGCAACAGATTCGCGGACATCGGTTCATTCGCAATTTCTGTTCTCACAGAGCATATAGAGAGCGTTCTTTAATGCGCGATGTTGTCGTTCGATGTTGTCCGAACTTTGTGGACACCAAGAACAGCGAAGGGGCTGCGTGACTGATGCTATCTCGCAGAAATTCTTATGCACTTCGCTTGTGAAGTGCATGCCACGATCGGAAGATGCGATACACGGTATCACCCTATAGCGGTGGAAAAATTGATTGCACGGTCTCTGGCACAGGGAATGGCTGTGAGATGTCGGCTAAAGCTGCTGCAAATAGTTAAGATATAGCAAAGTCTGTATATACGGCCTCGAAGGGTCTTTTGTTTCGTTTGCAATGTCCGCTTGGTCAGATATTTCTTCCGTGGCGATGGTTGAGGCGGCGCAACAAGCAAAAAATGCGTCGGCGGCCTGTCTGTGAAGTTTGCGGTTCTGTGGCGTGTGTGTTACAGGGAGTAATTATGCACACTTGATTTCTCCAAGACACCATGACTGAAAATAGATGTGAATCTCTGAGTCCTGAAGTGTAATGGTTTTGCTGCTGCGGTCGAATTGGCCGTTAGGTTGGTCTTCTTTAGACCGTGTTCTCTGCTGAGCATGTAAGCCCAAACATTGGAATCGCCTTCCATGTGTTTTAAGACGAATAGATATTTCTTCTTGCCATCGTCGAATTTTTGCATTATTGAATTCATGCTGGTCGAGGTATGTTAGTAAGCAGTTGTCAATGAAAATAATGAATGAAAAAATTAAATTTGGATATGGCTCATTTTATTGTGAACGCTCTGCGTTCGGTGGAGAAATAGTTCTGTTCTGTTGGGCTGAAGTTGTGGGAAGCGATACCTATGATATTTGTTGTCAAACTCCTGCATAAGGATGGCAGCACACGCGATGTCACTTGCGTCAGTAGTGAGTGTAAAGGGTAGAGTAAAATCTGGAATTAAGATGACTGGTGATGATATTGAACGTCTCTTAATTTTTTCAAAATCCTTGTAGTTTTTTCTTTCAAAACGAAGAACTGTGTTGGCTCTGATGAGTTCATGTAAAGAGGCCATCAAATGGAAAAATGTATCAGTCTTGATTCATTCGTAAAGGAGAGTTTTCAGAAATTGGCGTATCCAGACGAGACGTTCTACAAAACTTTGCAGCTCCTTTCTTTCAATTGGCTGCTGCATCTCGACAATGGAACGAATGTATTCTGTGTCGGGTTTGAACTCTTCGCTGCCGAAAATGCGACCGAGAAATTTGGCTGCTGAAGCGAGAAAGATAAACTTCTCATGGTTGAGTTTCAGTCCAAATTTTAAAAAAAAACGAATAATAGCTATTCTAGCGCGGTGATTTAATCGTGAAAAGTTTGGGCGGAGACAAAGTTGTCGTCAATATATGACGAGATATTCTTCCGTGAAGTGACGGTGGTCAATGCCTCGGATATTCATCAAAAAAAGATTTTACCAGCAGGAGTTAGACCGAAGCCTAGGCGGGTATATTGGTAACAAGTGAATGCAGTTTTGTGGCAGCCAGGTTCGTCGATGAAGATTTGCCTGTACCTGCTGCGAAAATCAAGGGATAAAAAACATTTGTTTCCTTCCCCTATCTTGTTAAAAAATAGAATCGATCGTGGTCATCGGATACGGATTTAAATCTGTGAGTACCTTGTTGAAGGTTCTTTTGAAATTGGCCACTACGTGGATTCGTCCGTTTTTTAGGTTTTGTTTTCGAACGGCAAAGACAGGGTTGTTGAACCCTTTCGGGTCAGAGCAGAGTTCGATGATCTTTTTAGTGGCCATATGTTGAATTCCAACGTTCAAGTGCTGCTTTAGGTTGCGAGATTGGTCATTAATGGATATGCGCACTGAATTAATGAATGTGCCCTGATTGTCGTCATCACCGACGACATTGGCGTATTTGATGATAAGGGCTACTGTGATTTCTAGTTCATCGCGGTTGTGGTGAACGGGCTGGACTATGCGTGCGTTTTTGTTTTGTTTTTTTTCCAGGCCAGTTTAATTTTTGCTTTAAGAACTGGGTATAGGCTAGCTCATGACTGGTTTGACCCCATATACGAATGTGAAGGTGTGAGACGTTTCCGGGTAAGTCACTGAGATCATAGGTGTTGTATGAGTTACGTCACCCGATGGCATAACTTGGTAGAATTCGACTGTGATGTCTCGATTGTTTATGGTGTACAACACTAGCATATCGTGATCTAAAACGTTTTGGCCGATAAGAATTGGTATAGTGGCATTCTTGACCATTATATTCATGTTCTAAAATGTAGGTGAGCTGGCGTCACCCGCGTTGATATCGCCGGTTATTTCACCAAAATCATCGCCGATTCCAGTAATGTGTGTATTTTATGTTTGCATGTGTTTCCTTGCTTGCTCAGTGGTACGAGGGTGCATTTCTATATAAAAAAAATATTAATAAAGTCTACAATAAGGTTAAAAGTTAAAGTAAGAGATTCTATTGAGAAACAGCAGATAAAATACACAAGAACCAGGACAAAAATGTATTCGCCACATCACAAATATCAACAGACACAGCCACATTAACAGACTAGTCAGATGAATTGTCGCAGCTACATAAACTAATGGCGAACAAATGGTTAACCTCGCTCTGTAAATACAGAGCTTTGTACGAGCATAACATTTTCAGCGTTCTCGTTCAAAATTCAGAGATTGATCCTACTCATCACACAGAAGCCGAGGTAGATAGAACTTTTACCCCAGAAAGCGACTTTTGGTATCATTATAAATTTTGAAGAGATGCAAAGAATTGCACAGAAACATGCAACTTCAATTCAAAGGACTCTCACACTTCTGCACAACACTAGAAAAACGATTGTTCCAGCAGCAAGTAAAGACGATATTAGCTACTGGATTAGAACAATGAAGTCGTCAATTTTACATCCATTATATTCTTGCGGTCTTCTGCAAAACTAACATTTTTACCTAATAGTTAATTTAAGAAAAGGCCAGAGTTAAAAGGTTTAATGCCAAAAGAGTTATATAACAGCATTGGTTTACCAATTTGTAGCAGCATTGGAGAATTAAATTGTTGTCCTCTCTTCACCGTTTTTGTTTGACCACAGGTAAAAATTAAAACAGACACTCTTCAGGATGCCACGAATAGAATGCAAGCTATTAAAGAAGTTAACAATCACAGGAAAATAATCGAGCTTTGCCTGTTCGTCATCAAGGGAACACGTACTGAAAAATGCATTCAAATCTTTCATTTGATACTAATATTTTGAATACATTATAATTATGCTTGCTCCTTCGTTAGTTGGCGTGTACAGCTTTCAGTCCCCTGTCCACAAATTTAGCTTGCCTGTCTTTACAATAGACAGATTTTTGACAGTGAACAACGTAATTCTCTAACTGTTTATCTTAATTTATTTGAGAAGGAAGGATAGAAAGAGATCTTCCCTTTCTATCTTGCTTTCTTAGAAGCGATAACGCCCTCGTGTGTTTAACATCAAATTAAATTAAATTGTATAGTAATATGAAATATACCAACCAGAAATGATTAGTTTCAGTAATAGAAATTAGTAAAAGTCATGGAATTTCCATGGGTCCTGCTCGACATGGTTAAAGGAAACAGATGGTATAAAACCCATTTGAAAACTATTATAAAGAGAAAAATTTTAAAGTCGAAAATTTCGGCCAGACCTATATATATATATATATATATATATAATTTTGTCTACAGTTATGATGGTTAATGAGTTGGGACTTCATCAGACCCCCCCCCCCCCAACATATGTATGTTAACCGTTCTCCTGACACAAGGATAAGGTGGTTCTCCAGTTAAGTACGACCACCTGTGGCCGAGCGACACCATAGTGAGAAAAAACTTTGTGCTAGTAAACGTTTATTTAAATTGAAACCACAGTTTCTTGTTTATATTCTGTATCTGGTAACAACCGGGTAGGTTCAAATTACGTCACATCCTGCTTTTGTATCTCAAGGTACGAAAGCAGAGGGTGACGTCTGGACAAAGACAAATGTTGCCCGGTCTCTGAATTGACATTATTGTCATGTAGGTATCAGAATACTCTGCCCCTCAAATGTTTATCCACTAGAATATGAGCTACGGCAGGGTCAAAATGCAATGTATACGGGAGGTGAACAAAGAGCCAATGTCTTATGGAACAAAATTCATTCTGTGTAAGTATAAAGAAATGGCAGCCATTTGTACGAATTTCAAATAGCCACGTTATGAGTTTGAAAATTTAAAATAAGTTGTTGGGCTGGTTTGATAGATAGCAAGAAATTTTAATAACTTCAGAACTTCCAAAAGATGAAACAGTGAAAATCTTAAAAGAGATGTGCAAAGTACCACCAAAACTTGAAAAAATAATTGATGATCCTGGCCAATTCTGAAGTAAGTTAAAAAAAAGCAAGTTGAGAATTTTACTTGCCGATCTGTGTTCCGTATCAAAAGGGAAATTATTTTTTTAAATTGACCTAAGCATGCTATAAATTTGTTGTCTCGGAAATTACTGGGAATAATTTGGGTTTGAAACCGGAGTGTCCACTCTTCCCACAGAGTTAGACATTTAAGCGAAGAACGACAGTGTGTCCTTAAGGTAAAAATATTCGCCTCCGTCTATAGTAAGCTTTTCAATTTCTTAAATAGGTATTGTAGGGTTCTTGTGACGACACTCCTAAAGCAGTGAATTCATGCTGAACCAGGATATTCTCAGAAAGGATGGGTATTGATTGTCCAAGAAAGTCGCAATGTCTTTAAAATCCTTAGTTCGCCAGGATGAGTCACGTAGGCATACCGCTCAAAACATCGAAGGGGTCAAGCGGCTGTTAGCTGAGAAGTAGAAAAATCGTGAGATCAGCAATTTTTTTTCAATAGTACATAGGAATCACGTTTTCAAAACCCTAAAATTCTACCAAGATAACACAATTTGAAAACGATAAAAAGTATATATATATATATATATATATATATATATATGAAAGAAGATGCTCCATCATATTCAGCAAAGAAAACTAATGAACATCTAAAATGTAAGTTTGAAAAGTCTTAGTTTAATGAAGTGGTCCGGTTCTTCCCCTGAACTTAACCTCATTGAACATTTGTGGAGCATTCTCAAGAGGAAAGTTTACATTGGCGGACGACAATTTAAAAAAAGATGAAATTTTGAATGTTTTTTATATGCTCTGCTGTATGTTTCATATGAAGAAATACAACAGCTCACAAAATAAACGGATTAATGACATCGGATGTGCGTTGTGGTGCAGAATGTGCGTTGTGGTGCAGTGGATATCGACTCGGAACGACAAATAGGAGTGCCGAGTTCGAATTCCAGTTGAATTCCTTGCACTAATATCCTTGGGAAAGGTATTAATCCGTCTCTTTCCTCCAGTTATGGGTTAAATTATAAGATAGATTGGGTTCTATAGCCTTGGCTGGCAACCAGCTTACCGCGAAAAGCAATGGCAACCTACTGCGGGATAATCTTCTGCCCAGTCAGTCATGTCTCTTTAGAGACATGATCGCCTAAAGCGTTTATCACGTATGGCACTTAACCGACTGACATTCGGGTACCAGGTGTATACCGATCCGGGTAACCTAGAGGAAATTTCTAACTATTCTAGTTTCAGTACATGCAGCGTACATTTTACATTAATGTCATTATAATTTTTTTCTCATAATAATGACACACTTCTATTTTTCGTTAATATATATATTGAGCATGTTCTGTAATTATATTTTTTAACTACAACATAATGTTTTTTTGTAGATTCACTAGCCTGTTGAATAATGTTGTCGGGTTCTGTATAAATTAAAGCTTACACAATCCATGACGTGAATTTGATTTGTTTTTTGTTAGCGTTTTTGGTTATTTTTTACGGCTTTGTAAGTTAAAACTGAAACATATCTTAGATTGTAAATATTTTTTTATTTTTTTATTGTTTTTTTTTAATGTTTTGCTTGTGAATATTTCATTAACAGCCTATTCTAGCTTATCTAGCTAGCTGGGATAGATAGGTAGGTAGGTAACTAGCTAACAAGCTAGCTAATTACCTATCAATCTATCACATTCCATTCATATCTATCTATCTATCTAGCTAGCTAGCTAGCTAGCTAGCTATCTGACTGTCTGTCTGGATGGATGGATGGATGGATGGCATTCTGTTGCATTTATTCCTTTTTCTCCTTAGTATATAAAGACGAAGACAAATTCACTTTATCTGATATTTTTAATTGAACCTCGCAGCTCTTAACCTATATAATTCCATACGATATATGCTTGCGTGTGAAGTGCTACTTCAGCCAGAAACTGTTTCAACTTGCTCCTGATTTTAATTAATGTGCATTTATGAAAGATCATGCGTAGGTCAGAAGTTCAACCCTAAGAGAATCTTTTTTTACCGTGATAATAAATGCAACAAATCTATCTCATTTAAAGATAATGAAAAAAGAAAAAGAACACCTTGAGGAAAATAGGTTAAAAACGTTGATAAAAACGTTGATTAAATGTTTGTTTGTTTTTTTCTCTCTCTCTGTTCGTTATAAAATTTTATCATTTTCAGTACGTGAACAGAACGAAGTATTGAAAGGTTGAGTAAAAGTTTGCGTTTCTTCTCAAAGTGAATAATGGCAAGTAAAATTAAATATCGTCTGCTGATTCATTCCGCTCGCCAAGTGGTCACCATAACCAAAGGTGGGAAACTTGTGCTCCCTGGAAAGGAAATGGACCAGATAGAAATTGTTGAAGCAAAAGAGAATACAGGGATCAGCCTGGTGGTTGGCAGGTAAATACCATTTATTTATGCGTAAGTATTATATATTTTATATGTATTAGGTTACTCCAAAATCACATTTAGTTTATTATTATAATATAAAAAATATTGTTATTAGATTTTTTTACACTACGCCCCTTCAGAATCTAGGTGATCGTAATTCTACACAAATTCCTTTTCTTTATTATCTGTGAATTGCCATGCCTTCTTGGGAAAGATAGAGAAGTGGTTTCCCATTACTTTTCTGAGTTTTCTTCATTGTTTTGGATTCACAGTTTTATTTCTTTTAGAGTGGCTGAAACCCAAGGATATAGAACCTAGACTACCTTACTATTTAATTTATTGCTGGAGGGAGAATAAATATATATTTTCCCAGAAGCATTAATGCGAAAGTGTATGCAATAAACAAGCCCAGAAATCCGACATAAATTAGTTCAGAATATATCAAATTTTTATATTATAAAGTTTGACTTGATATTCCAATGTTGCGCCAACATCCCAAGTCTGCATCAGTCTTTGGGTACAACTTTGTATATTGTTTCCCCTTCCTCCTCCTTTTCTGAGTGAGACAATAATTTAGCTTGCCTGTCCCCAACCCACAAATTCTTGACAGTAGACAAAGTAATTCTCTAACTCTTTATCTTAATTTATTTAAGAATGAAGGATAGAAAGAGATCTTCCCTTTCTATCTTTCTTTCTTAGAAGCGATAACGCCCTCGTGTGTTCAACGTCAGATTAAATGAAATTGTATAGCAATATGAAATATACAACCAGAAAGAATTAGTTTCAGTAAACAGAAGACGTAAAGTGCGACACAGAGATTCAAAGGCGAATTGGCATGGCGAAGGACAAGTTCCAGAAGCTGAGTAAAGTATTAAGACACAGGAAACTTTCACTAGAAACAAAGAAAAGAGTACTAGATTGCCACGTGATGTCAGTTTTTTTAATATGGCAGTGAATGTTGGACAATACCATCAAAGATGAAGGAAAAACTTGAAGCAACCGAAATGTGGTTCTACAGAAGGATGCTGCGGATATCATGGACCGAGCATGATGAGGTGTTGGAAAGAATAGAAAACGAAAAGGAAATTAATATTGAGCATCAGGAAAAGACAAATGAAGTTACTGAGACATGCAATGAGGAAGGAGGGCTTGGAGAACCTGTTACTAACAGGCCAGATAGAGGGAAAAAGAGACAGAGGAAAGCAGCGGATAACATATTTGAAGGGCCTGAGTACTGTATAAAATTCAGTTTTTTATTTTATTTATAATATTGAATGTGTTAAAAATATTCAACTTTTAACAAGAAAAATCCCAAGTTGATGTTAAAAATTGCCGAAAAACTTTTTTAATTTAAGATGGAAGCAACTATTATAACATGTTTCTAATCTGTATTTAGCTACATTGTATTTAATTTCATTTTTTTAGTTGAATTGTTTGTTTATACTGCATATGAACCATTAGGCTACATTTAGGTTATAATAAATTTTGTACTTTATTTTGTACCTTTTATATATATATTGAGGTTGGCCCGTATCATAAATTAGTGTCGAGGTGGGGGGGGGGGGGGGGTCATGAAATCCTTGCACATCCTTGAAAGAATGTGTTGATAGAAAAAGAGAGTTTCTCTGTCACTCTTTTATTAAAGGAGAGAGGGTATATTTCAATACGATTTTGCTAGTACCTATCTACTCACCACAAAGGCAACTAAAATCACTATATTATAATTTCCAAGAAGTTATGGCAATTCATAGACAATAATGAAATCTGTGGAGGACCATATATGTCTACGTGCTGGTGGAGCTATATTCGCCGACGTGCTGTAGAGAGCCATATTCCCCTACGATATTGCATTGAAAACATCATTAATGATGTATTATTTTTATCAAATAAAATGCTCTTTTCTTTTTCAAATTTCTAAAAATCTCTAATTATGACATCAAACGAAGTAAGAATTAAAACTAAACCAGCTAAACAAAAATCACCTAAATCTGTTAACATATCTTTCTGGAACATCCGTAGCTTCCGTACCAACTTTTGCAGCATTGAATGCTTCCTCTACGTAAACTCACCTGACATCTTAGCTCTCTGTGAAACTCAACGTGATTCTTCCTCTGATTTCTATATCCCTAGTTACCTTCCCCTCTTTAGAAAGGACTCCAATGTCCATATGCATGGTCTTGACGTTTATGTCAGCGAACATCTCCCTCTAGCTAGGGTGATGATTTCTCTTGAATGTTCAGATCATTCATGTGTCTCCGTTTCTCTCTACTAAGCTCGGTTAGCTATCTTTTCTTCCTCTACGGCTCCACTTCATACCCTGACTGTTTCGTACCTGACGGCATCTCGAACAATATAGATAATGCCATTTCCTCTCATCCGTTCGATCATATATTTGTGTTTGGAGACTTTAATGTTTACCATACCAAGTGGCTGGAAAACTGTCACAGATCTTGCTGGTGTCCACACCATGAACTTTTCAATTACTCAATTCCTTACGCAAGTAGTGAATTTCCCCCACACGTTTCTCTAATAACCTTAATGGACCTGTCTCACTGCTAGATAGTGATCTAACAGTTGGTCAGGTCCATTAGGGTTACCTCTATCCCTGATTCTTGCTATATTATGCACCTTTGCCCTCTTGGAAATACTGATCATGCTGTGGTTCCCGTTAATATCTCCTTCCACTTTCCCTCCCCACAGGAACCTCCGACCAGCAGAATATCTTACTCCTACCAAAGAGCAGACTGGGAGTCGTTCCACGATTTCCTGTATGACGTTCCTTGCCACAAAGTCTTTAGTCTTCTCGTTGAAGACTGTGCATCAGAGGTCTCCTCTTGGGTTAAAGCTGACATCAATGCTTTCATCCCAGCCAGGGCGTTACGACTTAAACCCCATTCGTTCTCCTAGTTCTCCCCTGCTTGCTCGGCTGTTATTGCCCACAGGAATCTCTTCTTCCGGCTTTATCGGAGCCACGCGTCTGACCATAATTGGCGCCTTTTTGCCTCTGCTCGTAAGGATTGCAAGAGGATCCTAAATGATGTTAAGCTGTTTTTTGCTGACATAATGGAGCAGCGTTTAGCTCTCCGCAAGTTCGGCTCCAAAGACTACTGGCGTTTCTGTAAAAATAATTTAAACAACAGCAAGCCCTTAATCTCCACTTTTATCAATAAATTTGAGCTTCTCACATTTTGCTCGCAGATTCTCCACCAACTCAACATTTAATTCGTCTGGGGCATCCGCACCCGACTTCCCACCTAGAACTGAGGCTCAAATGAATAACGTTTACATTACCCCCTCACTGATCTCTAACATAATTTCAAAGCTTGACCCTCATAAGGCGAGCAGAGTTGACAAATCCCAATCATTGTCCTGAAGAAATGTGCCCCTGAACTCTCCTCTGGCCTTTCCAAAATCTACAACTACTGCCTCTCTGCTTCTTGCTTTCCTGTTGGACGTCCTCCTCTGTGGTTGCTGTATTTAAGAACTCTGGAGAACCCTCAGACCTTTCGCCCTATCAGCCTCCTACCGATTTTTGGCAAAGTGTTCGAGGCTATTACCAATGTTGAGTGGTTTAGCATCTCACAGCCTACATCCTCTTCAATGATAAATAGTATGGTTTCTGCTTCACCAGGTCTACTGCTGCTGATATGCTAACGGCCATCACAGTATATATATACCAGGTTTTTGATAAGAAGGGCAAAGCTCGAACTGTTGCTCTAGATATCTCCAAAACATTTGACAGGGTGTAGCATACTGTCCTTCTACGCAAGCTACAGAGCTATGATATAACTAGACTTTTCTTATTTAATCCAGTCGTTCTTTCAAATCGCTTAATGAAGGTAGTATTTAACGGGCATGCTTCCAGATACTATCATACGAAAGCGGGTGTCCCTCAAGGCTCTATTCTAGATCCTACGCTTTTTCTGGTATTCATCAACGATCACCCTGATGTAACCAGATCCCAAGTAGGCATCTACGTTGACGACACTACCATTTACTCCCACCTCGATAAGAAATCTGCCGAGGCTGACAAAGTAAACCTCACTGCTGATCATGAAAAGGACTTCCAATCTGTGGTGGACTGGGGTAAGAAATGCTTCCGAAACGAAGCTGGCATCCTTTAACCACTGTAAATAATCGCTCCTAACCCCCACTACATCCATCAGGATGGATCACGCTAGTCTCACTGAAAGCAAAACACTGCTCCTCCTCGGCCTAACTCTCTCAGCCGATCTCAAATGGAATGACTACATTGAATCCAAAGCTAAATCTGCTGATAGGAATGTTGGAAGGCTGTAGGGCCAGGAAGTTTTTCTCGTCTGAATCCATCTTGCACATATATAAATCTACCATTTGTCCTTGCATTGAATACTGCTGTCACATCTTGTCGGGTGCCCCTGCTATTCATTTCGGTGTTCTTGACAAAATCCAACGGAAAATCTGCAATGTAATCAATCTCGACTTAGTAGCTCAACTTCAGTCACTTTCTCACCGACGTAATATGGCTTTCCTCTGTCTCTTCTATAAATACTTTCACGGCTTCTGCTCCGACGGGCTTAGCTCCTTAGTACCCCACCTGCATGAATTTACTCGAGCTACTAGACTAGCAACTAGGTCCCACCCTTTTTCAGTGAAACCAATCAAATGTAACCGCAACTTCTACTCTACTAGCTTCTTTTCTCGCCTGTTGAATTCCCTTCCGTTTGCTTGCTTTCTTGACAACTACAATCTTCAAGAATTCAAATGCAGTGTCAATTGTCATCTCTTATCTCTCTGACTCGCATCCTTTCTCTGACAACCCTTATATCATGTTCTTCTCCCTTTCCACTCTACTCTCACGCAGCTCTCTTCACACCAGTGTTCTCACCCTTCTCTTACCCATTCTCTAATATTCCCAGTAACTTGTTCCTCTTTCTCATCAATCTCCTTTTATGTAACCCACTGCATACCAGTGGCGGTACTACCTTGAAATGATTATATTAAAAAAATTATCATCCTTTTCTTTTATTAACATATATACTAAGCATCAAATGTAAGTAAAATATATTCAACAATTACTGCTGCGAAAATTCTTGGTTTATTTTCTAAGAATAAATCAAATATTAGTGAGAATTCCTCTAAATTATTATGAACTTTATCACCATTGTATTTTTCGTCAACTCGGTAGGTTGTGATACATTTAATAATAAACTAGAAATAAAAGTGACTATTTCACAGCTTTTTCGTTTGAACTTTTTAATGAAATTTGATTTTTTAGTTAATTATTGAATAAGCTCATAACGAGTTCTACGACAATAAAATAAAAATTCCACTATCGCATTGTTAAATATTTCAGTTTAACAACTTAAACTAAATATTACAATAACAATGATAAATATGAATGCTGGTCGCTATTTAAAGAAGTAAAGGGGGACATATGAAAGATTTAAAATCATGTATTAAAATGGAATAAGCGCTTAGAAAATCACCAATATATTAGACACCTATTTCAACTGAGTAGTGACTTCGATCCTCACTAAGTACTCTATACCTTCGGCCATGTGCCACATCTAAGCGGTGCTTAGAAAATTACCAAAACGGAATATTCCATTCTTTTTTAGATAATGGCAGGGCTTAATTTTCTCTCATTTTCTTACTGAAACTAAGTAGCGTCTCTGATATGATTTTGTTCGTCTTCCCATGCAAATCAAACAGAATAGTCCATTATTTATTAGGTATTGGCAGGACGTAACGTACGTGTTAATTAAGAAACTAAGAAAAGGACAATCAGGATTATCAGATTTTTGTTATCCATTAGTATTACTTCTTGGTCCTTAGTTTCAGTTCTTTATTTCTTTGCAAGATCCTGTACTTCATTATAATGTGTGTAACTGACGAAAAGTTCCATGGTGATGAATCTCATAATAATTAAGTACATAACACTTCCCCAATTTGCTTGTTACTACACCCACAAATAAATCCCACAAATCACAATGTTAAGTTACTTATTAATATCAAGTAACTATGGGCATATTAAAACTATTGACACTCCATATCTTAGTGATTATGCTTTAACTTCTATCGATTAGTAAACTCGATTCTCTTACCACTTCTATAAAATAATAACTAAAAAGATAGATGTAACAAAGGATAAATAGTTTGGTCAAATAAACTTTAACATCAGAATTGACGACGCAGTTTTAAAGCTTACATAAAAAGAGTATAATGATATTTACAAGGTTTCGGTACATTTTCATTATCTTGAGCGCAAATAACACGGATATTTTGATTTATTTAAACTTTTCTTTCTTTTGTTGAAATTTTTCATTTAAAATTTTTCATTTAAAATGGTTTAAGTACATAAACTATCTTATTCCAGTGATGGAAACATTGTTGAAATTGATGATGACGAGAGTATCCTGTGTAAATATTCTAAAGGCGATTTCAACCGCGTTATAAATGCCAAAGGAATGTGTCTGCTACCGGGTAAGATTTGGTAAAACTATTTATTTCAATAAAAGAAAAGAAAAAGAGATTCGTGGCATGACATGTAGTTTTGAGCCATGCCTGAAGTTGGTGTTCAAGCCAGATTAAAATAACAAGATTTCGAATATGAGTTTTCTTGGTAAATAATCCCACCTTACACTAAAGTTTGTCATAATCTTCCTGTCACCAGCCACTTGTTATATACGACATTTGCAAGAGTAACAAGCGAAAACAACTTAAATATTGCTGGCGAGGCGGAAAGAAAAGGAGACGAGTTATGTTAAAATAAAATTATTTCTATTACTGATATTATGGATTAAGGCGGAATATTGTGGGCAAGCGGGGTGGCCATGGTGACGGAAGGAGTAGGTCTGTACGAGCCTGGTGTTGAACATTATGTCGGGTTGGTTGACCGAGAGGCTACTGGTTAACTCAGTGAGCTGCCTGTGTACTAAGTGTTTCCGAGCGGGGTTTTTTTTAAACATTCAGGGTGGATACATGTCTCAGCGTTTTTTTTTTCTTTTTTTTTTTTGTTGTTGTTGTTGTTGTTATGCGGTCGGTTTCATGGCAACATTCATAATCTGCTCCGATGTTTAAATTTTAATCTATATTTTTGAGGATTTGCTTTATGAGCCGGGTGTGATATTCAGTGCCTCTGTGCAGAGAACGACTTTTTGTAGCGTTCACTTCCGGCTGACAGGTTTTGATGTGGAGTGAATCAGAAAGGAGCCTAATTTGAAACTGTGTATTACACACTGAATATATATGTGTGTGTGTGTGTGTGTGTGTGTGTGTGTGTGTGTGTGTGTGTGTGTTAATATTAGAAAAGACATGTACGTTATGTATTCTTCTACGCTGTGTTTAATATGACATGAGGTTCACTGGGTACTGAAAAGTCCCCAAGAAGAAAAAACACGCCTTCCCTTTACTTAAATTATATTCTTTTACTATCATTCATTAATAATGTTTTTCTTACATTTATCGCACTCAGTAACGCTCGTATCTTAGCAACTCTGTTACCTTGTTTGGTTGAAAAAAAAATAGTCTCGTGTTAGTAAGAGAGAAGAAAAGAAGGCAATTTTTTGCGACATTTCCTTTATATACTGCTTCGGTAAAGCCATCTAGTGGTCGTCATCAGAATTTCTTTGGCAGACAAATTGGGTAATTCTTCTCTCAGGTTGGTTGCCACCTAAAGCTAGAGATCCTAGTTTTCCCTGGTATTTAACCCATAGATAAGAAGAGAATCTAGGCCTTTCCCAATGGCATTTACGAGAAAGTGAAAACAACAGACTGGGACGAAAGTTAAAAATTCCTTTTCTACGCCGATAGAAGTTACCCTGCCACCACATCCAGTTATGCTAATTAGCAACACTGACATGACCCTTTTTTTATTTTAGTAATAATGCGATGACTTCGCAAACCGAATAATTAACTTTAGTAGCCTTCTAAAATACCTTGAATTATTTCTACTGTTGCAGGATTCGTAGATGCTCATACACATCCCGTTTGGGCAGGAGACAGGGTTCATGAATTTGCCATGAAGGTAAGGAAATCCAATGCGAAAAAATATTGCAGCCATCCAAAACAAAAAACTATGTTTG
Organism: Ascarosepion bandense; assembly: GCA_037127315.1. Classification (NCBI taxonomy): domain Eukaryota; kingdom Metazoa; phylum Mollusca; class Cephalopoda; order Sepiida; family Sepiidae; genus Ascarosepion; species Ascarosepion bandense. Next base: position 125,641 of record JBBBDQ010001978.1, read on the forward strand.
TGTGCCTGTTTTTCGTTTTTTGATTTTTGATTTTTTTTTGTCTTTTTGAACAAATATGTGTGTGTGTGTGTGTGTGTGTGTGTGTGTGTGTATGAGAGAGAGAGAGAGAGAGAGAAAGTGTGTGTGTGTGTGTGTGTGTGTGTGTGTGTGTGTGTGTGTGTGTGTGTGTTTTAAGTATAAAAATTCGAAAATTACATATATCGAATGATCATTTCAGCGAAATAAACTCGCTTCATTAGTGATAGCTCTCGTTATTTCTATGGAAAGTGTTCAGACGAACTACAGTCCTTAGTTGCACCATTTCTGACACATTTATGGCTAAGAACCTCCATGCCACGCATATTGTAGCGAAACACCCTCATTCCCTTCATCTTCCACTGGTGATATGTAAGTTCCACTCGAACTTCTTCCCACGAACTGTTTTGTGAAACTGACTCTCATAAGGATGTTTCCCCGATCACTACTATGTTAACCTGTACAAATCTAAGGCTAACCATTATCTTCCCCACATATCCTCATAAATTGTGCCTCGTACTGTATAACCCTCTATCTCGCGTTTGGGATTTGTAAAGGTGAACATTATTGAACATTATTGAAAAAAATAGCTATAATTTTGGAGAGTAAAAATGTTACTGAAAAATGTTGGAAAATACACAAGTTTTCATCTGAAGTAAAAAAAAAATACGAACTTTAAACCAAATGTTCACAATACATGGAGAAAAATGGTGCCGTCAGTTTAAACTGACGCTAGGAAGATATTAGTTGAATTGATACCGTTTTAATTTTAGAAAAGTTTTAAATTTCTATCAGTTGAAATGATCTCTGACTTGTTTTACTTCACAGCTTGCGGGTGCGACTTATATGGAGGTGCATAAAGCAGGTGGTGGAATTCATTTTACTGTCGAACACACGAGAAAAGCCTCTGAGGAAGAATTGTTTCAGAGCTTAAAGAAACGACTTTGGAGCATGATACATTCTGGTACCACTTTGGTCGAATGCAAATCTGGTTATGGTCTTGACGCTGAGACTGAAATCAAAATGCTGAATGTTATAGAAAGAGCAAAGAAAGAGATTCCAATCGATATTTCTTGTACCTTCTGTGGGGCACATGCTGTACCCAAGTAAGTACTGACTTGGTCACGTTATATAAGTTCGTTTTTGGTTGTTACCGTAGTGCCTATAACTCTTAAAATGTTAAAAACAAATATAACTTTCTAATTTTCAGTTTTAGCAAATATAATCAAACTTAACATTCATGAATTCTACATATTTTATATGGTGTCGCTGTCCCTCCTTACAACCGGTCAGTCAGTTAAGTGCCATACGTGATATACGCTTGGGCGATCATGTCTCGAAAAACATGACTAACTGTGCAAAAGATTTTCCCGTAGCAAGTTGCAATTACTTTCTGTAGTAGACTAGTTGCCAACCAAGGCTATAGAACCCAATCTGTCTTGCTATTTAACCTATAGCTAGAGGAAAAAGAGACGGATTAATACCTTTCCCTATGGAATTTGCGCATAAGTGAATACAACGAATTCAACTGGAATTCGAACTCGGCTCTCTGATTTCTCGTTCCGAGCCGATATCCACTGCACCACAATGAAAATAAATGAAAAACCAAAAACTAAATGCTTATCCATGATATACGATAGATTATCATTGCATGAAAAAATATAAAAGAAAAAAATGTGTAAATGTGTGTGAACAATTTTTGTTTTCTTTTTCTTTAGTTCTTAACAGATTTGAAAATATATTATCGATGAAGAAAATTATACCATATGTTGGGCGTACAAAGATTCTAGAGGAGTGTTGGTTGGTTTGTTTTTATGGCATATCAAACCTCGGCGGGTCATTTATTTCTAACTAAATTTTATTTATTTATTGCTGGTAGTACCTTTTTCTTTTAATACTGGTAATACCTTTTTCTTTTAATAATTTATTGTTGCTGTTTTTTTTATATAAGTTTTGTCTAGCAATACATTTTCTTTTCGAGTATCAAGATTCATTGGGATTTGTTTTTAAGGGCAGGGTCCCCAAGTTCTTCGCTGTTATTTAACCCATAACTGGAGGGAAGGGACGGATTCCCAAGGGTACCAATGCTTAAGTGAATGCAGGATATTCAACTGGAATTCGAACTCGGCTCACCGATTTCTCTTTCTGAGCCGATATACATTGCACCACAACGCGCATCCGTCAATAAGCGCTTACAGCACCTGGTATTCCCAAGCGGTCACCCATCTAAGTACTGACCGGTGTATTCAACGTGATATGACCGGAAGCCTCTGGAGGAGTGTGGAGATGGTAGAAGCCGTAGTGGTGATAGAAGCCTTTTCTTTGAAGAAGCATTCGATATTCATTGATGGAACAGCTCGCATTACTGTCGCTTGAAATTTATAAAATCTAGGTATTTCCACTCATTTTTTATACCTAAATTTTAAATTGAGTTTCTAAAAATAAAAAAGTTTTCTTAAAGCTTTAATTTTAGCTTAACTGAAAGCTAAATTATTGAATATACTATTTCCACTAAGTAAAATACTCTAGTGGATTTCAAACAGAAATTATATTGATTAGAATCTAAAATTTTGAGATTTTTTTTTTTAATTTTCATTTTTTCAGTCATTTTTGAGCGATCAACACATTTATAAACAAAAGTTAATTCTCGGTTTTAAAAATCTTTAAAAAATAAAATATACATCTGTGACACGTTATTTTTTGGAAAGTTAAATTAATCTGATTTGAAACAAATATTACTTGTTTATGGCATGAAATTTAGAATAAAAATATTTCTTAATCACGGAAGTCTGATTCACTGACCTTTCAAGTAGGCGATGACAACCCTGTCATCAATCATTTAACAACTCTGGTTGACCAAAATTGACATAAATTTATGAAACCTAAGTAAACGTTTTATAAAGGGAACAACACTTGAAGCACGTGACTTTTTAATAACATAGCATTTATGGCCTGCTGTAAAAAGGAAAAAAGACAGATATCTGCATACAAAATGATGTTTTAATTATTTTAAAAATCTTGGTGCGTAAAAATTTGTATTATCCTTTTCGATTTTCAATTAGCAAATATAGTCTTCACTTATTATTTGAATAATCTAATTGAGACGGTGATTGGAAGAAATTTTTAAAAGATTTTTCAAATATTATAAATTACATTAAAAAAATAAAGATGAAACCAATTCTTGTAAAAATTCATTATTCATTGAAAAATATTTTTCTCTTCAAACTTAATATATATTGCTTATAAAAACAATTAAAAGTTTATCTAAATAAAAAGTGGAATGATTTTATTTCATTTTGTTCTAACTATTTGGCGCAGATTTTCTGAAAAGGAGGAACTGTAAGAAAAAGAAAATAGGTGATTTATATTCCCCAAGGAGCTCTGCATTTATCTAAGAAAACAAAGTTCCGTGACGGTAGTCAATTTCTAGAAATTTCAGGAAATTAATTGAAGGTAGGGGTAACATATGTAAAGAAAATAGATATTTTTACCAAGATTTTATAAAAATAATTTTAGTCATTTGTGAATAAGTCCTGAATGTTTCATCAAAATCCGATCATTATTTGATTTTTGAAAGAATTTCAAAAATTATTTTTTTTTTTTACAGGCGAAAAAGAAAGTTATGTAATCTTAGGTTTGCCGTCGTAAACTCTTGTAAAAATCTGGTCACTCACTGACGAAAAAAATAAGATCTTTAAACAAAATTTCAAACGTCTTAGAAAGGATTTTAAAAAATAATAAAATAATTAAAAAATAGTTTGATCTTTCTTCTTAACATATTCATGTTAGCATAAACATTTTGTCGATAAAACTTTGATTTTATTAAATTTGGAACCTTCTAATATGATGCCATGTTGTGTTTTTCAGCAAATGAGTGGAAGTACCTCATAAAATCTTTCTCTAAAAACATTTTTTTCAGGAAAATACGTTTCTCAAGTCCAGTGTTATTGCTCTTTCTAGGCTTCCTTCCTAGCTTTTAGTTTCAGGTAGTGTGAAAAGTCAACATCTTGATTATGCCATTACTGTTTCCTTTTATAGTTATATACGCTATACATTTTAGTTGTTGCTCTTGTTGAAAATCTTCAAGGGGTGTGATTTCTGTTAGCTGCTAAAATTTTTTGTTTGTGATTCTGCAGCATCAGGCTACGAGATTCAACGTTCACAGGGTTCATTCGCTTGAATAAGCTTTGATCTAAGAAAACGGTTTTATATAGTTGATAGTTTAGACACTTCTAAACGAATTGAAAGCCACACATGTCATCCATACGAGAGCCTAGATCTGATAAGGCTATAAAAATATGACTCGAGTTTTTAGGTTAATATTTTGGTTTTGAATCAACTTGCGGCGATGAGCAAAACTACTGATAGCACAGTATGGAAGTTACATGTTTGCGGTATTTTAGGTGCGTACGTGTTCACATATAAAGAAGAAGCATAAGAGTTAGTAGTTGTAGTATTATCTGTATTTTTTTTTTCGCACATGTTGAATAATACGAGAAAGTTCTCTGGTTTGGTGTTCCATTTTGCATGGTAGTTAGTATGTCGCATAGATATGTTTCTTTGAAACGCCGGGGTTATCAATTATGGTTGTGTGCTTATGTTCACATATGATGGACAAAAAAGAGCTATGCAAAAACTTGGATGTCTACTACGGACCGTTTATTCTTTTTTCATAGTGGTTGTAATGAAACAAAGTTCTCGATATCTCTTTGCTATGTCCGGGTTTTTTTTATTGTTTCAGAAGTAAGTAAGAGTAAGTAAGGATAAGAATAGTATTAATGGTCGAGCTCAAATCAGACTTGCGCAGAGTTGAAACAACAAAAGAAAAGTTTGCACTTACTTTATCTTTGGAAGTTTAAATACGTTTGTGGCATGTGCGTTTTTTATTTTTTATTTTTTATTTTTGGTTTTTTGTGGTGGCGGGGGTTCTTGGTTCAGAAGTTAGAGGACTGGAACGAAATTACCACGTAGAAGTTAGAGGCTGGAACGAAATTACCATGTAGTTCTACATCTTGGAGTATAAGGAAAATGAAGGAAAAGACTGAGAAAGGAAAATGTCTGTCTTTTTATAGACCTAACCAGCGCCGCTTAATAACCTTTGACGAAACCAAGTTGAGTAATCATATTTCCGGTTTCTTTACTCTTAGCATCATGGGAAAACGTTTTACTTTTTCTTTTTTATTAATTTATTAATTTTCTTTTTTTTTTATTCGCTATCATTATTTTATTTATTGATTTTATTCCCTTTTCCCACACTACATTTTCACCCGGAAGATGATCTTTACAAATGCATGTTATCTATGCGAAATAGTCGTTGGTATTTACTGTGTTACAGGCTTCAATCTATCCAAAGACCTATTTTGTTGATTTCTAGAATGTTGCTCAATAAATTTATTTGTTAATTTTATTTCGGTATTTTCAAGAAAATGTATTTAAAAAACTTCTATTTCTTAGTCTTTAGTGTAGGGACGTGTGTTGTGGTGCAATGGATATCGACCTGAAACAAAAAATTAGAGAACCGAGTTCAAATTCCAGTTGAATTTTTTGCATTCACTTATGCGCAAATACTCTTGGGAAAAGTATTAATTCGTCTCTTCCCTCCAGCTATGGACCAAATAACAGGACAGATTGGGTTGGCAAGCAGTCTACCGCAGAAAGTAATGGTAACCTACTGCGGGAAAATCTTCTACCCAGTCGGTCATGTCTCGAAAGAGACATGATCGCCCAAGCATGTATCACGTATGGCACTAAAGTGACTGACTTTAGGGTAGTAAATAAATATTTCATCGTCTAGGTTAAATTTTTTTACACGTGCCTTTCAGGAAAGTATATTTTGGCGCCGGACAGGTTGTAAGAATAAACTGTTGCAGTTGTAAAAATCTCTTAAAATTACCACCAAAATTATTTGTGAATTGCTACGAATTCATTTTTCTTAATTGATGAAAAAATAAGTTTCCTTATTTACTGGTCATTGAGAGACATGCTCTTCAAGCACTCGTGTAAACGTGGATGAAGCGAGTGTGGCTCTTCATTGTTCAATTAAAGGGACTGGTACTAGGGGATAAGGAAAAAGTAATTAACCTTTGGGGAGGAAACATTAGCACCCACGCTTCAAGGACGGAGGATTAGTCCAGCCGAAGGGGTCATAAATGAACACGAGAAAAGAAAGAAGAGCCGACAAATTCAAGGCAGGTTCACCCCGCTAGGACAGAAAATTTCTTTCTGTGTCTTCCTAAAAAGAATTTGAACGAAACGAATATTCAAGTTTAACATTCCAGTCAAGTACTACATAAAGCCGTCGAGACAACATGTAGAAAACACGAAACCTTTTCTTACTGAGACATTACTATTCAGTATTCAGTTGAAGAAATTAGTTGGGTGCGCTTTGTATTTACTGCCTTGTGCCATTTTTAACACGGTTGTAATCTTTTTTGTCATTGAATTCGAGCCTTTTCCTAAAAAACTGTAACACTTTTTTCTTTATAGTTGATGATAATCCTTTTTTCTTTTTCTTTTTTTTTTTTACGTCAGAAATTTTTTATCCTGCCGTAATAGGTGCACAAAAGGAAATTTTTGGTGAAAATATTGTATTGTACTATAGTGACAATAGAAGGCTGACAAGGAGAATTCGATACTTAAGGGAGTTGTGGGTGCGTTGGCCGGGAGGAATGTATTTGAACTTTCCGCAAAATATAAATGCGCTCGGCAGATTTGGTTTTTTTTTTAATTAAAGCGGTACTTGAATATGAATACAACGGACGTTAAAATGTTCATGGCAATAAAATGCTGAAAAGAGGATTAATGCCTATGAATGTGGGAGCGCTGTAAGTAAGGAATGTCTTTGTTGTATTCGCTCCTAAGGTCAGTAAGTAGTTTTGAGACAGCGAAAGATAAGGTGAGAGGAAAGGGAGGCTAGGATAGTAAGCCGCTTGACTTAGGTCAAGGGGATACTGATTACACTCCTCTCTCTCGTCAGTCCGTGTGTGTCGGCCTGCGTTGGTTTGTCTGGCGATGCTTTCTGTATCGGCTTTTTATTTCGACTTTTTGGATCGCAGGTGATCATTTGGGAATTCATATCCGTATTTGATTCTGGGCTTCCCATTGGCCGATAAATAAAATTCGCGTAGGCTCGCGAACTGGAAATTTAATATCTAATTAATTTTTAGTTTTCAACCGGAACATCTGCGCGAGGCCGGCTGCGCACCGGCGACTTTTGGACATTTGCTTTTTGGTCGTGAGGGTGCAAACATCCGGTCCATCGCTTTTGTTCGGTCAATATCACCACAGTACTTTTTTTCGTTTTTTGCTTTTAATTATGTATTAAATATTTTCGTTTAAAATTTTACGCATTGGTTGGGTATTGTTTTGTATTTGCCCCTATCATAATCTCAAGGAGAAGAGAGGGCGTGTTTCCTTTTCTCTTTTTATTCCTACTGACTAGTTTTTTTGTCTTTAGCTCAAGAATTTAGATTTGGTAGGGAGTTAAAATTTTACATTTTGTTGCGGATACATTTGGTGAGAATTTTATAAACTCATAGTACACTTGACCCGCTAATTTTTGGTGGACTCGTGTAAATCTAAAGGAAAAATAAGGCATAGAATTTGAACAAGGAAATATTAACAAATATATTGATAGGATATTTTACAAAAGAAAAGACGAGAAATGAAATGAAATGTGAAAAGTTCAAAGCAACTTTCAGTGTCTGTAGTTGATTGCTTACATTTTATAGGAGCGAAAAGAATACGTCTTCGAGAAGAAAAGTCAACGAGAAAGAGAGAAATTCTTTCAAATCTCGCATCGCCTGTATTTAGGTGTGTGTGTGTGTGTGTGTGTGTGTGTGTGTGTGTGTGTGTGTGTGTGTGTGTGTAGGGGTGATAGTTCCCAAATCTCGCCGTCTGTGGTCAGCATCAAGGGGCGGTAATCCAACAATTTTTCATAAAAGGTCAAATATGTTCTAAGTGCAATTTTTAATATTTTTATAACGAGTTATGCTTTGTGTGCCATACGTGATACATGCTTGGGCGATCATGTCTCGAAAGAGACATGACTGACTGGGCAGAAGATTATCCCGCAGTAGGTTGCCATTGCTTTCTGCGGTAGACTGGTTGCTGGCCAATCTGTCCTATTATTTAACCCATAACTGGAGGGAAGAGACGGATTAATACCTTTCCCAAGGGTATTTGTGCTTAAGTGAATGCAAGGAATTCAACTGGAATTCGAACTCGGTTCCCCGATTTCTCGTTCCGAGCCGATATCCACTGCGCCACAACGCACATTAGTAATGACTTTGTTGTTGTCTCAAACTTGTTAGAAACAAGTCGATGCATTTTCGTTTGGTGAAAAGAAATTCCCACGTAGTTCTATTTTGTTTTAAATGTTGAAGTATTGTACATAACTTAAACTTTTATGTGGTGTCGTGTTGCCATTGTCAAAGTGAATTGGAGCGACTCGTTTCGTAATTGTAAAAGATAAATATAGAGTTACTGAAATTTTTGCGTTTCTAGCATACTCCGGTATATTTCAGCACGCAAGTGTGACGAAGTCTTTTTGTTTTTTTTTTAAGTACAAATAGTTTCTGCTGGAGTTTCGGTATCTGTATTCGTTATCGACATGAAAATACAATACAGCAAAATCTTTTAAAAAACAATCTTTAATTCTTCTGTATGAAATCAAATTCTAAGCTAATTTTGTGGATTCTGCAAAGTAAATTATTATTAATGACCTTCATTTGCTACTAGATGAAGCCGTGGAAATTACACGTTTTTTTTTGTTTGTTTGTTTTTTTTTTTTGTTTTTTTTTTTTGCAACTAGGATTAGTTATTTTATTATCTCATGCATCTGCTCTGCAACTCTTTATTTTATCATTCTATCAGTTATCCTTTCATTAACCAACTATACTTTTGTCGATTCTCTGGTCTCTCTGATCTCCGCGCTCTTCTGACTGTCTTTTGCTAGTCAAGAGACGTGATTAAGTAGTGGAATCTACTCATGTGACCGGCTCGAAAATGCATATCCTTTTTCTAGGTGTTAAGAAAAATTGGCCGAGGCCATAGATTAATTTGCAATTTCCTATCCAGTCAGAATCCAGAATCATAATTTTCTCACTGACTTGTGAAAATTGCCTTAGTCTGGGTTTTTCCGAAATGCTTTCAGCCGTTCTGATCCATTTCCGCAGGTGTGCAATTTTACTTTTTGTGTTTTAGTTAATTGTTGGGTGATATAAAATCTGTATCCTATAATATATAAGCAATAATCCCTATTTCCAACGCAATTACATACTCACATATATACCAAACTATATTTTCGACCAAAAACCAAACAATATTTCCAATATCCCATAAAGATTCCACAATACAAGACACATCGTTTAAATCAAAGTGACTATTGGTTAGAAATTAACATCATCCTGTTAAATATTGAACTAATCAAACAAAACTAAAACCATATTATTCTTGGGGCTACTTCGGGAAAAATTCCTTATAAAAACCCACAGGTTTCGAATTTCAAAAGCAGAGATGCGACTATCTTCAAGTTGTTCAAACATAAAGCTTATAGTTTGTTTTTTTTTCCTTTCCCGCGCCGCGTGCTTAAAGAAGCATGCGTCGGCGATTTCAAACGGATTATCTCCAACAACAGCAGGGATGTTCAATGAATTTTCGCTGACGATCAGTCTTTTTCTCAATCCTAAATTTTTACTGTGGACCAACTACTTAAGTGTTTTCTCAACTACAGCGTTGACTATAGACCATCTACTCAAAAGTATTTTCTCAACTACAGATTTTTTGACCACCTACTAAAAGTATTTTTTAAATACTTTTAGTATTTTATGAATTTTATGACTTTGGACCAATAAATAATAAACAAATGCTTTTTATTATCAAGCTATGGAATTAGTGATGTATTTACACATACACACACACATATATATATATATGGTTTAAATTGGTCATTTAGACATTGAACACTACATACTTTTGCTCAGGTAGTTGTCTTTTTTCTTCTGAGTTTATGTTTTTGTTTTGCTTTACCAGCTTTTGTCTTGTCTTTTTTTATTTATTTGTTTTAAGTTTTTCTTATTTTTTTAATTTCTAGTCAGGCTTGACAGACTTTGTGTTTGTTTTACCAATACTCTGATTTGTCATATATTCAACTGGAATTCTAATTCGGTTCTCCGATTGCTCGACCCAAGCGATATCCACTGCACCACAACGAACACCCCCATATATATATATATATATATATATATATATATATATATATATATATGAGTCGCACCTGAGCCTGCAGATGATCGAAGATGTCAGATGATCCGAAAATCTTTTACTTGCTCTGCCACGTTGTGATTTCTGACCTCTGAGAGTTAAGGACCTAAATAAAAAGAGGCGATTGCCTTCGTGCTGCATTTCTCGACAACTGATAACAGGAAGTGGTTGGGTTCACATGCAGAAATAAGAGAAACTGGCAAGAACAAAAAAAATAACAAGACAGTAACAATGACCAGTCTTTGTGAACTTGTGATCTCTTTGTAAAGAAAAAGAGAGAGAGTATGAAAAATATAAAGAATTAAAAGAAAATACAATCCAACTTTTTTTCAGAGTCCACAAATTACTTGCGACTACTGTGGCTGTTATTGCCAGAAGCGGTGTACATATTATGAGCGTGGTGAGAGAAAGAAAGAGAGAGAGAGAGAGAAAATTTTTTCCTCGTCTTCACTTTACGCGTTCTCTCGTCTCGTCTCTCTGGCGTTCTGTGACTCTCTCTGATTTGATTTTCAAGTCCGTTGTGTTTTTGTTGAAACCATTTCAATGTGGCTTCAGTGGTGTGTGATCGGATATCTCGCCATTAAAATTTAACGTTAACTTCGTTTGTTTGGCTTAGATCAGCCGTGTACAATTCTTGCCATGCTGGAAGCTTGGAAACGCGATTCTGTTGACTCTATACATTCACCTGTCAGCATTAATTACAATTACATCCTTATGTTGATGGCCTCTTTCAAAATGTTACCGTTAATTTTTCCAAATCTTCAGTCAATTCTTTATTTTCTTTCTCCGAGAGAGGGAAAGGGATAGCAACAGACAACTAGGCAGAAGAAAGAAATAGAATTCTCTCCCTTTCGCAAAGCCATCTGTGTTTATGTAAAATTGTTACCATATCAACAATGTCATATATATATATATATATCCTAAGAAAAGAAGATATACACACAGAGATATTCTCCACATATCTATCCCTGGGTTCGAATCCAGATTCCGTCGATACTCGTTTAACGTGTGTCCATAAGGAACACTTACAATGTTACAGCTCGACTAAAAACCAATCAAAATATTGTTACTACAATCATCACATCACTTTAAGCAATAGTAAATATGTGGCGAATAAGAAATTAAGAATTAAAAGCATTTTGGAAAAACCCAACTTAAACATACAAAGTAAAAGTGCACATCCGCAAAAGTAGATTCAAATGACTTGGGAAAAACCCAAAATCTGGCAAATTTCACAAGTTAGTGTGAAAAGCAAATTCTGGATCCTGACTGGATACATCAGTCAAACGTTTTTCACACCTAATACAGAAAATGTCTCTGGGGCCGGTCACATAACCAGATTTAATTACTTAAAGACATTCTGTGACCGGTCAACAGAGTCAGATGGGAGCAGCGAGACGAAACTACTAAAATGTAACGGGAGAACTTCAACCGACCCGGACATAGGTCGCGTCGCACGTTGTTCTCCTCCTTCTTTCTCGTGTGCTGATTTCTTTTACTTCTTCTTCTCCATCCAAATACATTGGTACTGAATACATACATATACTTGCATTTACTCTTTCAACAATTACTACTACGAACAGTTTCTTCAGCTCTTGATACCCTTAACTTTCTCATTGAACATTCTACGAATTCTTGTCATTCTTTCCTGTTAATAAATTTCTATTTTAACATACAAAATGTATATTTTTATTCTTACACTATTCCACACTTTTCTACATTAATTCACACATTCTAATCTACAAACAAACTTCTGACGAAAACCTTCTGCTAATTCTGTAGGATAAAAACTTGTAAGCTGTAGGCAGTTCGGTTAAGTATGACCCGAGGCTGAATCCAAGAAACATTAACCATCTTTCAACGGCTTCAAATACAGTAAAACCACTACCCTCTTAAAATATTTTTGGCAATTAAAAACAAAAACAAAAACTGAATTATTATCTAGCATATCATCGCAAAAACCAAATCTAATAAAGGAAAAGGAATTAGATGTAATTTATGCCTTTAGAAAAACTTTTTCTCTTAAAGCACTTAAACAAACCCTAATTTACTAAACAAAAGTGAATCGACAATTACATGCAAACATAGAAATAAATATCTACTCAAATACGTAGACTCGGATTAATATAGATTCTCTTATGTAGACCTTTTCACATTATTACTATTATTATTAATTTCTTCTGTTTTCCCTTAAAATAAAAGCAACAATTAATCCCCCTTGGTCCATAGGCACAAACCGTGTACCCACTATCCTAAAAATATTTTACATATTTTAACTTTTGAGGTTTACTTTTCGATTTCATGTTTTAGATTAAAGTTCAAATTTGATTAAATTATATAATAAAGAATATTCAAAAATAGCATCCCAGCGTTATATATAATATAACAACAAGAACCAAAAATTCAAATCTCGGAATGGTCAGTTCATGATATATATTTGATGATTGCTTAATGCATGAAACTTCTAGTCATTATAGACGTAGGATAATATGTATATTTATTAATATATGCTTAATAGCTTTGTTATATTTCTATGGGCAATTTTTATTAACATCAGAAAAATGTATATAAATATTTAGATTTAGATATTTAGATATGTATGTGTGCTTGCGTGTATACGTATATGCATTTATATCCACATATATGTGTGTGTGTGTGTGTGTGTGTGTGTGTGTGTGTGTGTGTGTGCGTGTGTGTGTGTGTGTGTGTGATGGGACAATAATAACAAGGAAACACATGTATTATTTTTAACGAAACAAGATAAGGAATTCACAAATTTATACATTTGAAATTTCAGTAGACTGTTTCAGGACAAGTAATCAAATATTAAAGGTTTGTAGTTTCGATGAATAGTCAAGAATATGAAATGTTTATATTAAATCATCGAACACAAAGTAATATTCCAAAATGCTTAAACCAAATCGAGAGAGTTCGTTTTTCACATAAAAGTTGTACGGTTTTATTTAACATGAATACAAAAATATATTTTTTAGGTACTTAGCTTAGAAGCTGAATAAAGTTCTTTAAAATTCCGTAGCTCTCATTATAGGCTGATAATGTATCAACATGTAATTTGATACTGGCGTTATTCAAGCGCGTGGGACTCTGTCTTTCTCTATCTCTTCCCTGATTCAACTTTCTCTGCCTATTTATATCAAAAAGCCATTTGACATCAGCTCTTTATTTTTTCACAGTTTGTAAGACACTTTTTCTTATGGTCAAAATAAATTTTGGCACAGGCTCGTGAATTTGAAAACATTGAAAAAAAAAGAGTTATTTTTATTTCTTATTCACCATATATGTATTATTTTGTTTTAAAGAGGGAAGACAAGTGAAGAAGCAAAAAATGATGTCATCAATAATCAGCTTGTCCAAATCAAGAATTTGATGCAACAAGGAAAGTTGCATGTTGACAATATAGATGTATTTTGTGAACAAGGAGTATTTAATGTCTCCCAATCACAGGAAATTCTTGAAGCAGGCCAAAAATGTGGATTAGAAATCAATTTCCATGCCGATGAACTCCACCCACTGAATGGGGCTGAGGTGAGAAAATTGCTTTTACATTTAATAAGTTTTTCTACAAAATTCTAAAAGAAAAAGAATAATAATCACATATTAATGATAACGAGTTTTAACTCGTGAAAACTTCATGTTTTTCCCATTTGAAATTTCTTATGAATCTTCATTCTTAAGTTAATGACTGAATAAGCTTATGCTGATTTCTAAAAAGTAAACTATCCGTAAAAATTCCCCTATTGCATCATTAAAATATTTGAACTTAATAACTTTAACAAAATATTACAATAAGAATCATAAATATGAATACTGGTTGTCACTTAAAGAAATAAAAAGATACAAATGAAAAGATTTGAAATTGACAACTTTTTCCATTTCACTGAAACAGAAATTAAAAGCTTCTATTTTCCCTTCTTTTATCTTATTACTGAAACCAAGTAGCATCTTTGATATGCCATTTGTTTTCTCACTCTATCAGAATAATCCATTACTTATTAGGTATTTGCAGAGCGTAACGGTCGTGCAAACTAATGAAGGGAGGGTGTGACTAGCACAGTTATTATATGATAATGAAGAAAGTAGCCCAATAATGCCCAGATACAAAAAGGTGCCTCAGTTTAGTTGAGCTAATCTAATGGACGGTTATTATGGCTGTTATCTTGATCCTCACTGGGTGAATCACACTTGTAACCTTGAGTTTTATTGAGGTGTACTAAGCTAAGTAAATACCATATAAAGAATGGTGAAATACAATCTTCCTGTAGGCATTTCTCGTCTTTTGGAGTAGTACCTTATTAAGCTGAACTTATAATAAAGACAAATTAATATGCCTTTCGATTGAGCCATCATTAGCAAGCAAACTACAATGACCATTATTACTATAGTGACATTGATCATTACTCATTACTGTGCTGTACTAAGGCTAGCTCAGTAAGTATCCTTACACATGAAGTAGGGACGGTCAGCCATGTCTGATATAAAGCTAATTCACAAACATAGTCAACACTCCCTACAACTTAAGGAATTATAGCAAGGTATCTTATCTATTCTATTTTGTTAGTTGTAGTCGGAGTCCGTTCTAGAGAAGGGTAGTTGTATATTGTTGCAGATTAACGGAATTTGGCCTTGTGGTAGATAGCCCACTATAAGTCATAAAATGATTATAAATCAAGAAAAGCAAATTGAGTTGAAAATAACATTTTTATATATACACATATCAATTAATGTTTTTACAATTAAAGTAATACTTGAATATAGGTCCAACGAAGGTTAAAATGTTCAAGGCAAATAATAAGCTGAAAGAGATTTAAGGCTTAGGAATGTGGGGAGCGTGTAAATGAGGAATGTTTTTGATGTAGCCGCTCCTTAGGTCAGTAAGTAGTTTTGAGACAGGGAAGAAGGAAGGAGAGGTGAAGGGACGAGCATAGTAGCCACTTGACTTGGTCAAGGGATATATTAATTACTCTCGCCTGTCACCGTCGTTGGGTGCTTTCTGTCTCGGCTTTTTATATCAGCTTTTTGGATCACAGCAGCTCGTTTGGAATTTTACACTTGTATTTGATTCTGGGCTTCCCATTGGCTGATAAATAAAATTCGCATAGGCTCGCGAAATGGAAATTTAATATTTGATTAATTTTCATTTTTCAACCGGAACATCTGCGCGAACCCAGATGCACAACGACGACTTTTGGTCATTTGCTTTTTGTTCGTAAAAGTGTAAACATCCGGTCCCTCGCTTTTGCTCTGTGTCACCAAAGATTATCTATAATCATCAAAAGGTTAAAAGAATAAAAGTATTTCGTTTTATGTTTAAATAGAAATTTATTGACAGAACAGAATAGCATCAATTTGTAGGCATTGAGTGTTTAAAAGGAAAGTGCAGTAAGGAGTTAACTGAATCCAGAGTTCTAGTTGTAAGTAGCAGAATGTGTTTATACAGAATTAACAGGGTTACTAATAAAGTTTATGTTCCTCTCCTTTTTATGGTCAATGAGAAAGTGAAAAGGAAGGTAAAGCAATAAAGAAAAATTATACTTATTGAAGTTAATTTTTAAAAGTCAGTTGAAGTATCTTATTGTTGTTGTTGTCATCTTCTTCTTCTTCTTTGTCGATGGTGAGAATAGTGAGGGTGAAGGAAAAAGAGAACAAATGTGTATCAGGACGTTATGTTCAGCTCAGTGGCTTGAAGCTTCTTTTGTCATATCTTGGCAGTGTCTGGTGTCTTAATCTCACTTCCATCTCTGATTGATTTGACTTTCTTTCTTTTTTTCTTTTTATAGCTAAAGACCTTTACACATAGGATTGTTAACTTCACTCCCAGCTTTGCAAATCACTATCTTTCATTAGTTAGAAAATTAATTTAACATCAGATTGAGAAATTTAGATTGTGTCTTTTTCTTTCATCATGTGGTCAATCCTTTTCCCTATTTTCAAAATTAGATTTCACACAGGATTGTTAAATTTGCAAAAGTGAAGAGAAGAGTTACTTTTAATTCCATATTCAGCACACACAGAAACAACTGAACATTTGAGACTGTATTTACACTACAATATAGAATATAAAACTATACACTCCTTTATACTAGTACATAAAATAGAATGTAATGTAAGCAAACTGTGTTGAGATTGGGGGGAAACATTTAAGTGATTGCTCTCCCAACAACTATGGGTAGTAATAGACAGAGAGGAGAAAGAGATGGGAGGTAATAAAATAACACTGCCTCAGAAACCACAGCAACTTAAGGAACAAAAATACTCATGGGACCAACTTCACAAGACACCTGATCTAGCTGACTGCTACTTTTTCCACTGCTTTTATTGACATGAATCATCTGACTATGACCCAGATTTTGACCAGTTGCAGAGAGGCCCATATCTAGACATGGCAAACTAATCTACTGGAAAAACCCAGATGTTTACAAACATATCCACAAGTAATCTGAGGTCTCTTTTGCATCTGTACTGATATGTTTGCCACAATGTATTTACACTAAATTATGAAAAAATAAACCCATTAAAACATGGAAATATATGCATTTGCACTAATATAGAATATAAAAATATATGTATTTACACTAATATAAAACATGAAAATATTAATATGAAGTATTAATATGAAAATATTCACTAATATAAAATCTGAAAATATATTTACACTGATATATATGTGGCACTATGTTTGAGACACCCACATAGAATTGTAATTTTCTCACTAATATCAAACACAACATGGGGTAATCATTGGTTGGTCAATGGAAACCTCAACTGAAAGTCATATAAAGGTATATTTGCACTAATATAAAACATGAAAATATATATATTAGCATATATGAAAATATATGTTTGCACTAATATGAAATATAAAAATATATACTAATATAAAACATAAAATATCTGCATTTATACTAATATAGAATATAAATTATACACTAACATAAAATATAGAAGTATATTTACACTAATACGTGAAGATAGATGTATTTACATGAAAACATAAAAATAAATGTATTTACACTAATATAAAATATAAAAGCATATAATAATATAAAATATGAAAATAAAAAAACAGTAGGATATCTGTATTTACACTAATATAATAATAACTGACTGATCATATCCAAGGATGTCTGGCTACTAGAATGGTAAGTCAATCCCTGTAGCAGAAACCTGCTCAGGCACATTTGCATTTATTCAATACCCACAGAGTTGACCTGTGGTCTATACTGCAACTATGCTGAGCAGACTTTAGTTACAGTTTCTGGAAAAGAGAGAATTATTTGGCATGATCAACAGTCTGAAGAAGGTCATCATGCGCAAGCCTTCAGTCACAAGGACTTATGACTTGTTCTAGCACAATCATAGTTCTGTCTATCAAATTTCACTTCCAAGGGTCAACCTGTGATACAGCTTTCAGGCACTTCCAAAGCATCACCTCTCCCAGACCAATAATATCAAGAAGTCATCTTCCTGATAAATCAAACCCAGATCTAATGATCAAAAATCAAATGTTCTAACCACTCAGTCACATACCAATATCACATTGATATGGAATATAAATATCACATTGATATGGAATATAAATATCACATTGATATGGAATATAAATAATAAACTGATATAAAGTATGAATATATATTTACACTAATATATAAAGACAAATGATTTTACACTAATATAGAATATAAAAATATATGTAATGCATATGTTGCGTATCTCATGTAGCAATTATTGGCACAGAATGTGGGCTTGTGTTGTTACCTCATTAGTTATTGTTGTGACCTAAATGTTACTAATGCATTGTAGTATCACACAGTTGTATTGTCTTGGGTCTTGGTATATGACTTCAGTTACTCGTGGATTTGTAGTAATAGTTATTACTACGAGGTGATATTCCGGTATGTTGCTATTTGCAATATAGTTATTCCTGTATCTTACAAATAGTACTGTATTAAGAGATCCCTCCTAATAATATGTAGTATCCTCTCTTAGGAGTACTTCTGAGTAATCTACTCAAGGGCTAAATAGTAATATCACACCGTGAACACTGAACTCTGCTACTTGGCTGTAACAAGTACACCTGTTGCTGTTAATCTGTTGTAATCTGGTTGATCCACTCTGTTGATTCACTCACTTAATCCCCTCAGTTGTAATATCAGCTACTTACCCACTAAGGCAAATGCCTGAGGTGGATGCAGTACAAGGTCAATTAAAGTGGGAAATCTGAGCCCTTAGCTTGGGCAAAAATTCATTGTTTATCTTTCCCCATAAGAGACTCTGCGCATCGGAGGAGCCTCATCTGAGTTCCTCTACACCCGAAGGCAGAGAGTTCGGCAAAGTCAGACCACCCTTGTTCCCTGTTTAGGATATGGTTTCCGACTTTTTTTTTTTTCAATCTTCTTACTCTTTTCCTTTTTTTTCTCAATTGGAGTAGATAGACTAAACTATTGCCCAGTTCACACTCCACCCACGTCTATTGAACAGGTGAAGAGGCTCCTCCCTTGTTCCCTGTTTAGGATATGGTTTCCGACTTTCTTTTTTCCAATCTTCTTACTCTTTTCTTTTTTTTTTTCTCAATTGGAGTCAGTCAGTTAAGTGCCATACGTGATACACGCTTGGGCGATCATGTCTCGAAAGAGACATGACTGACTGGGCAGAAGATTATCCCACAGTAGGTTGCCATTGCTTTCTGCGGTAGACTGGTTGCCGACCAAGGCTATAGAACCCAATCTGTCCTGCTATTTAACCCATAACTGGAGGGAAGAGACGGATTAATACCTTTCCCAAGGGTATTTGCGCATAAGTGAATACAATGGATTCAACTGGAAAGACTAAACTATTGCCCAGTTCACACTCCACCCATGTCTATTGAACAGGTGTAGAGGCTCATCCCTTGTTCCCTGTTTAGGATATGGTTTCCGGCTTTCTCTTTTCCAATCTTTTTACTCTTAAGTAGCCCCCTGCGCATCAGTGGCGTTACTGCCTTGCTTGGGGTGATATGATTAAAAAAAAAAAAAATGATTTCTTTCTGGTGCTTAATATAGATTTAATTATAGTCAAGTGATCCCTAGTGGAATAACCCATTCTTATAGCTTTATTTGATCAGCATTCCACCACATGTGTGGGGGTCGACACTTCTTTCTACATGACAGATCAGTATGTCAAGTTCAAAAGTAATGAATCCATCTCTTCTTTCTCCAGTTAGTGGTTAATAACAACAAAGATGAGGACATGTGTAAATAATGATAATCTCTCACCCTAGAAAATTCAAACAGAAAATATGAGTAGAATTTATTTGGGTTGGGAGTAGATAAATATTGGTTGCTTATATAACAGGTAATATTGGACAATCTCCTCAAAGATGAAGGAAAGACTCAAATCAACAGAAATGTGGTTCTACAGAAGGGTGCTGAGGATTCCATGAATCAAACACATGAGCAACGATGAGGTTTTGGAGAGAGTAGAAACAAAAAGGAAACTTATAGTTTACATCAAGAAGAGACAGCTGAAATTCCTGGGACACTTAATGAGGAAGGAGGGCTTGGAGAATCTGATACTTACAGGTCAGATAGAGGGAAAGAGAGACAAGGGAAAACAGCATGGGACATACTTGATGGACTTAAACAAATGAAGCAGGATATGGGAAAAGTAAAAAAGCAAAGGTATTAAGAGCTACAAGAGACAGTAAGATATGGAGGACCATGATCGCTTACATCCTGAAGAAAAATGGCACATAAAAGAAGATATTTAAATCTATAGACTTTATTCAAGAGCAAGTAAATATTGGTCATTTATATTTGAGTCAGTAAGCATTTACTTGGTAGGTGACCCTATTTGTGTGTGTGGTCTGACCCTTCTGTGAAAGATGCAGTTGATATATTCTAGGCCCTGCCAACAGAGTAAAGTTGTTGCTTTCTTTATTAAATATTGTAACAATAATAATAATAATAATAATAATAATAATAATAATAATAAAACATAACAATATGTTGAAACTAATAAAATAAATAAGAAGAATGAAAATAGTTTTTCTCTATATTTCCAAATAAAATATTACCACCAGTCTTTGTTTTAAAAAAATTTATTAAATGCAGCAATTAATTTATTAATTTCAAAACAAGCATTATGAAAATGACTATCAAAATATTGATTTACTAAGCATAGCTTAGATGTGGCACAAGGCCAAAAGTATTGAGCATCAAATCTAGTGAGACAAGCTTTCTAACCATTAAACCATACCAAAGTGGCCAAACTATCAAGATATCTGAATTAAAAAAAGAAGAAATACTCAAATTCTTCTTCTTCAGGATGTTGGTGATTATGGCTCTCCAAAAATTCCTGCTCTTAATAAATGTTGACTTTTTATTATCTCTCCTAAGCCCTGTTCTGCTATTCATTTATGCAAACTTATGTGTGTTTTCCTCTGTCTCTTCAATCTGCTCTATGAGTATCAAATTTTCCATTATTCTTTCCTCATTATATACTCCATAAAATTTCAATTATCACTTTCTGATGTTAGGTATAAGGGTCTTTTTACTTACATTTTCTCTAAAACTTTGTCATTGCTCATATATTTAGTCCAGCATATTCTCAGCATCTTTCTGTAAAACTGCATTTCTGTTGCTTCAAGTCTCTTCTTCATCTGAGAGGAGATTGTCCAGCATTCACTGTCATGTAGAAGTATTGATATTGTATAATAGTTCAGTAGCTTTTGTTTCTAATAAAATTTACCAGATTTTAATACTTTACTTGGCTTTTGGCAAGCATCTTTTGCCATCCTGATAGGCCTTTAAATTTTAGTGTCACACTTTTCATCCTCTGTTAAAAAATTTCCCAGATACTTAAATTGTCATACTTATTTTCAGATTTTTTAAAAGTAGCTATAAAAGAATACCAAGCAATAGTAAACTCAACCAAAATATTGTAGCTGTTGATTGTTTACTTAAAAATATTTTGATCAGAATTAATTTTAATTCAAATTGTCTGCTGGATTCAATTAATAGTTCTCATATTGTGTTTATTTAGATGGGTTCTAAGCTTGGAGCACTGGCCATGAGTCACTTGGAGGAAATTTCAGAAGCCGGAATGGAAGCAATGAGTAAAAGTGGATCGGTTGGTGTTATTCTACCAACTACTGCTTATATTTTAAGACTGAAGCCACCTAATGTGCAGAGAATGATAGAAATTGGAATGGCGGTGGCTTTAGGGTCTGACTTCAATCCTAATGCTTACTGCATGTCAATGGTATGGTTATTATACAATTTTGTTATTGAATTTGCTACATTCAGCCTATTGTTATTTAAGAAAAAGGGTCAAGAGAAATCAATTTGAAAATAAATTTAAAAGATTAATATAATATATAATTCATCCCTTTTTTGTAGAAATAGTTAAAATTAGATAATTACTGATAAAATCTCTAATTGTTTATATTTTTGCAATTAGTAAAGAGAATAAAAGACATGTGAGTTGTACATCAGAAATTATTATTTTTTATTTTTCTTATATTTATTAAAATCATAACATCTTTTTTTAATTTAAAAATATAAAAACTATTTTTGTTATTATAATAAATAAATGTAGAAAATTAACTGAAGAGTACAAAATTGAATATGACTGAGAAGGAATAGTAATTCATTGAGAATTGTGCAAACAATATGGATTTCGCCATGCAGACAAATATTTTTTTATATATAAATTTACTCAATACAAGGCTCGTAAGTTACTCAAGGTAGAGAGTTACTATTTAAATGGATATGATGAATGAGTTGTATCGTATGTTATGAATGAAAAAGAGGTGCTCAGAAGTGAAGGTTATGAAGATAAGAAGGATGGATAATGATTTATCCTTGAGATAATGTTTGTATGAGCACTATACAAAAGTAATTATGTAAAAAAGAAAAATGAGTTTCTTTGATATTTTTGGATTTAAATGCTTCACATTATTCAAGTCAAACATGATTTTAATATTTCTTTTTCAGCCTTTAGTGATGCATTTAGCTTGTGTGAACTTGCATATGAGTCTACCCCAAGCTCTTGTGGCTTCTACTCTGAATGCTGCCAAGGCCCTTGGAAAATCACACACACATGGTTCCCTTTCTCCAGGAAAAGTAGCAAATATGGTCCTGATTGAGGCACCAAGGTAAGTATCTGAAAGAGAATTTTGTTCATTTTTCCCTACTCTTTAATATGATCCCCAAAAAACTGTAATCACAAATGGTATTTAGAGGTTGAATCATTGAACTGCAAACTGAGAGGTTTAATATTTTACCTTCACCCAATTTATTGATAGTTGTACATATATAATAAATAATTATATAAATAAATAAAAATAAGATGAATAAATAAAATAATGCAAATAAATAAATATATACATAAATAAATAAAATAAATAAGTAAATAAAAATATTTTCATTCAAAAATATAAATAGTAATTGTAGGTATTAATTAGAATACTATGATAATAAAAATATAGCAATAATTCTTAGTAAGTATTTATAAAAACTAATTGAATCTATTATCCAATAAACTAAAGTTTGCTGTATTTAAGATTTTCTTTATATGCCTTCTTACTCATAATGAAAAAAAAAATGATTATATAAAAATTATTTAATAAATTATATGTTTGTTTTTCAAAGCACCTTTTAGATATAGCACAAGACCAAAAGTATGGGGTACTCAGTGACAATCAAACTCACTATTCAGTTGTAATTGATCTAGCAAGACAAGCCTGCCATCTTATTTCACCATGCCAAGGTGCCTGATTATATATAGATAGACTAGACTAGATCATCTATCAGGATAACCTATTTCTACTGATTATATATATAGAGAGACTATACCTTTTCAACTTGAAAATGATAATAA
The DNA here is from genome assembly GCA_037127315.1 of Ascarosepion bandense. NCBI lineage: Eukaryota > Metazoa > Mollusca > Cephalopoda > Sepiida > Sepiidae > Ascarosepion > Ascarosepion bandense. The sequence continues at coordinate 148,798 of JBBBDQ010001978.1, forward strand.
TCAACTTCAAAATGATCTTATTTTCAGGTAAAAAAATTGATAAACTCCAAAATGGATCAATCAACTTCAAAATGGATCAATCAACTTCAAAATGAATTAATCAACTTCAAAATGGATTAATCAACTTCAAATTCGAAAACAACTTCAAAATGAGAAATAATCAACTTCAAAATGGATTAATCAACTTCAAATTGAGAATTAATATAACACTAATAAATTTAGTATTTATTCCTATATTTTTACTTAAAAGTGATGTAAAAGAATATAAACATTCCTAAGAAATTTATTTAAACGATTACATCATCTAAGTTAATTACAGAGGGAAGTAATCTCTGAATTCCAGATATGAAGTTAGTGCAAGTCTCAGGGGAAATATTATTAATTGCCTCAGAGATCATCACTTCTAACTTGCTGAAGCGGAATTCTTTAAGATCCCTGGCCATCACCTCTTAAAATCTCAACAATTGAGTCTGCCATACTTCTTTTTACGTCAGCTTTAATGACTGACCAAACCTTTTCAATGGGATTTGATATCAGACTATAATGGGCAAGTCTGAAAATTTGGTGTTGCCTAAATTCATCCTCCTCCACAACTTCTTCAATTGAAGTATGGCAAGGAGCGTTATCAATAACTAAGACAACTCCCCTTTCAGAAATTTCATTTGCCTTTCTAAGGCACTCCTTGGTCCATTCTCTCGCATCCTCTTTTTTGAAAGAACCTCTTTTAATTTTATGATGAATTAATCCATTATTACTAATACATCTAATAACATGGATGTTATTTACCCTGGATCCAGCCACGACTGTAGTGCACCATGTGCCTTTTTTAGAGCAACCTTCTCTTCTTGAAATTTGGAGATTAAAATTGATTTCATCCATATAAAGAATTGGCACACATTGAGACTGAAATTCTAATAAAGCTACTGAGTAATCCTTACGTTTTGTCTTATTGACTTTATTATTGGCAGCTTCTGGTTCATAATGAACCGCTTTTAAAGTAAAGGCCGTGGAGTCCAAGTGCTTTCTTATGCATTCTTTCGTCACACGAACCTCATTCTTTTTCAACCAACTTATTTACAATGTCTTGAAGAGTGACACTAAGAGAGTTTTCAATTAATTCGGCCATAAAATTCTTATGCTCTTGCGTAATTTTATATTTTCTTGCTCCTCCCCTAGAGTCACTCATATTAGCACCCTGGTCTAACCAACAGTATGCTGTTGGCAAAGGCACACCAATTATTTTTGCCAGTTCTTTCCAATTTCCTGCTGCAGCATGTGCAGCTAAAATCTGGCCCTTTTTTTCACCAGCCACAGTTTTCTTGAAATAAGTCCTCTTTGGAGCTGTTGCTAATTCTTCTTCAGCTTCTTTTGTAGAGGTTTCTCCAGCATCATCATCAATCATCATTTTGGCCCATACGGGACTTTCTCCTCCTACTTTTACTGTAGGCTCACCCAATGCTTTCTGGGCCTCTAAATTGTTTGTATTTTTTTTTTTCATCTATTTAATGAAGACAAACAGTCAATTTCCTTACTCAAGGGGTAAATTAATTGAAAAATAATTTTCAATTTCCAAACAAAATATCTCAATTTGAAGTTGCTTATTCCAATTTGAAGTTGTTTATTCTTATTTTGAAGTTGATTGCTTTTAGGTTTTTGACATTTTCCCAATTTGAAGTTGATTAACCTATTTTGAAGTTGATTGTTCCATTTTGAAGTTGATCAATCCATTTTGAAGTTGATTAATCCATTTTGAAGTTGATTATTTCTCATTTTGAAGTTGTTTTCCTATTTGAAGTTGATTAATTCATTTTGAAGAAGATTAATCCATTTTAAAGTTAATTGAACCATTTTGAAGTTCTCAATTTGTAGTAGTTTTCCAATTTGAAGTTGATTAATCCATTTTGAAGTTGATTAACCTAGATCATCCATCAGGATAACCTATTTCCCTTGATTATATATAATAGAGAGACTAGACTGGATCATCCATCAGGATAACCTATTTCCACTGATTATATATAGAGAAAGACCAGACAAGATCATCCATCAGGATAACCTTCCAGCACAAACCTGGGACAAGTTGTTTTCATTATTTACATTATTTACACACAGACTATTTTTCCATCTCTGTTGTTGTTATCATATTTCAGTCTTTGTGCCCTCCAGTATTCATCAAATGATTATATCCAGGTACCTTCAAGGAATTTTGAATTAAACACTTTATTTATTTTATGGGAATAGATTGTTCTCATTCAGTTAAATAAGAACAAGACAAGATATCCCCAGACATAGGCAGTAGAACAAGAAAAATCTAGCATAATAGATTAAATAAGTGATTCATTTTTAAATTTCTTGAAGGCTTCTCAGATCAACACATACATGATGAGTGCAAGGGAGCACAACATGCGGAACATTGTGATAACAATAAAGAGAAAGACAATAGTTCACATGTAAATAATATAAATAGAATAGAGTAAAAAGAAAAAAAATCCATTAATTCCTTAGAAATTACAATGTTAAATATGAAAGATTCAAGTCTCCTGTTATTAATTAGTCCTATAAAAATTTTATTTCCTATGAAATCTAAGTTTTTGCACCAAACACAAAAAAACACAAGAACTTAGTTGGAATAGCAAGTCATAGTAGGTGCAAAAATTTATTTCCTACCAAATTTAATTTCTTGTACCAAACAAAAATTTAACTCATAGGAATAAAAAGTCATAATAGGTGCTAAATTACAAAGATGACTCAACCACTGCTTTGAATTTTTAAGGAAAAACATTTATCACACAATCACAAAATAGTACAAATACAAAATTTACACAGAAATTTCTTTTTATGGGCCTATCAAGGCAAGATAGCAATTTCTGATAAAAAGATTACCATTGAAAAATTACAGTTTAGGAAAGAAAAAGAATTTTGAAAAAATAAAAAGTGGAACAATTCAAGAAGGCAGTAGCAAAACAAAGGTGCAGCCATCTTTGAGAAAAAAATGAAAACACCTAATTTTACTTGCCTTGTGAGCATCTCTGGGATTCTGGGATATATAGTAATTTTTGAAAAATCTTTTGAAAAATCACACTGCTCATGTTTGTGAAGTTTTTTTTTTGTTTTTTTTATTCTTTGCTCTCCAACCACAAGAAAATTTTCACTTGAACTTCAAAATTATTTAGTCTCTCTGCAGCTGGCTGGTAACCTTATGACATCTTAATGTCAAATGCCTTCTGCTCCTTAATGTTGATTTACTTTGTCCCTTGCTGTCAAAATGTCTTCTGTCTTCATCTACTGACCTGAATTCTATATATCTGGAAAATTAGTTTTGCACCCCCCTTTAGGTTGTTACTAGAGCATGTCTCTCATTGGTCAGTATATACAAAAAAATAATTTTCTATAAACTGAAAATGGATCCTTCACAAATTTTGGTGGGCTTTAACCATTGAGCTAAAAAAAATATACATGTGTATTAATTTTTTACACAAACCATCTAACCTTCATAAAAATATTTTTCTTAAAAGAACGTGCATTAAAAAAGCAACATAGACGATTGAATATTTATTCAATGCTAACATTTATAAAAGAGTAAAAATAATTTTTTACACTCCACATGTGTTATCATTTTACCAACACACTCACTTCATTATACCATTTTTTGATTTTCAAATGACCAATTTTTGAATAGAATTAATTAATTTCTCATAAAATGTTTTACTATTTCTATATATAACACTTTAAAAAAGACAACAGACATTCTAACACTTATACTTTTATAACTGTATAACAACTCGTTAATGTTTCTTTTTCTAATATTGATCTCATAAAATTAAATATCTATTTTTGAAGGGTTGTTCTTACAAGATCAAAGTAAATTTTATATACTTCAATATATAGTTCACCTAGCCAAATTAATTTGTTCTCATCTTGCCATATATTTTTAAGAGCATTATATTTATTAGAAAGAAACACCTCCTTTCAAAGTGAAAATTATGAGTGGAAATATTGTTTTCATCATCATAAAATATTTAAACATTTTAAGGCGGATTTATTTATTGGTGTTAACTGACACATCAGTGAAAAATAATTGAAACATGCTTTAATTGCATTTTCTTTGTTTTTGTTTCCTTTCAGGTGGGAACATTTGATATACCAAATGGGCTGCCATAATGATTTGATCCGGTATGTGATTGTCCATGGTGAAGTTGTATTGCAGAAAGAAAACTGAGTTCTGATCTCAGTAGATTTTATTGCAGAGGATAAACAGAGAAATGAAAAAAAAAAAAATTAAAATAAAAACTCAGATTAACAATCCATATTTTTTACTTCACTTTGATTTATTTTATCATCTGTGACCATTGCAATTCAAAGAATGTTCTTTATTCATAATTTCAACTTTTATTTTTTTTTGCCAAGAAACACTAACATAGTATAAGTGCAATATTGATAAACAGTTTAAAGCAAAGCGAATAATTTCTTTTAGCTTCTATCATGGAGTGGCTTAGTATCACAATGCTACTAAAAGATTAGTAAATAAAGTGGAAAGATTATATTGAACCAATAGATAGGTCTACTGCTTAAAAAATTGATTCACTGTGTCACACTAAACAATTTTTTCTTCAGATTCAATCTTATACTGTCTACTGTTCATCCATGCATTGAATATTGTTGTCACATCTGGTTTGGTGCTTCTGCTGTGTATTTAGAGCAGCATTTCTTAACCCTTTTACCCTTGTGTAACCCTTAAAATAAGTTACATGTCTAAAGGACCCCCCCCCCCCAGTGCCATTACAAAATTATATACCATATCTTTCTCATTTTACTTTCATCGTAGTTCACGTGGTAGATATCAAAGTATATATTTTTTAGTAACTGGTTTAAGGAAAAGTTAATACTTTTTTGTCTAATTTTCCGATAATGCTAAATAAAATGCATACTGTTCATTTATAATACATCATCATGAAGATTTCATTCACACACACAAAAAAAGAAGTGAATGATGAGAAAGAGGAACAAGTTACAAGGGGTGTCAGAGAATGGGTAAGAAAAAGATGAGAACACTGGTGTGAAGAGAGCTGCATGAGAGTAGAATGGAAAGGAAGAAGAAAATGATACAAGGATTGTCAGGGAAAGAATGCAGAGATAGAGAAAGAGATAGCAATTGACATTGAATTTAAATTCTTGGAGATTGTAGCTGTCAGGGAAACAAGAATGCAGAAGGGAATTTCACAGGCGGGAAGTACGAGAAAAGAAGCTACTAGAGTAGAAGTTGCAGTTACATTTGATCGGTTCCACTGTGGGACCTAGTCATTAGTCTAGTAGCTTGAATAAATTCATGTAGAGGAGGCACCAGGGATCTAAGCTCATCAGAGCAGAAGCCATGAAATTATTTTGTAGAAGAGAGAGAGGGAAGTCACATTACATTGGTGATAAAGTGACTGGTGTTGAGCTACCAGGTCAGGATCAATTACATTGCAAATTCTCCTTTGGGTTTTGTCAAGACCCCAAGATGAATAGCAGGGACATCCAACCAGATGTGACAGCAGTATTCAATGCATGGGCAGATGGTAAATTTATATATACAAGATGGATTCAGACAAGAAAAACTTCCTGGCCCTACACAGTGAACCGACCTTCCTAGAAGTAGATTTAACTATGGATTCAATGTAGTCAATCCGCTTGAGATTGGCTGAGAGAGTTAGGACAAGGAAGCACAGTGTTTTGCTTTCAGGGAGACTAGCCTGATCCATGCTGATGGAGGGTAGGAGCGATTTTCTATGGTGGTAAATAATAGCAGCTTCATTTTGGAAGCATTAAAATTTACAGGCCATTTCTTACCCCAGTGCACCACAGATTGGAGGTCTTTTTTAAGATCAGCAGTGAGGTTTGCTTTGTCAGCCTTGGCAGATTTCTTATTGAGGCCGGACTAAATGGTGGTGTTGCCAATGTAGATGCCTACTTGGAATCTGATTACATTGATGGAAATCAGAAAAGGCGTAGGACCTAGAATAGAGCCTTGAGAGACACCTGTGTTTGTATGACAGTATCTGGAAGCATGGCCATTCAATACTACCTGTGATTTGAAAGGAACAACTGGATTAGTTCAAACAAGCGTCCAGCTAAACCATAGCCCTGTAGCTTACATAGAAGGCCAGCATGCCAGATTCTGTTAAATGCTTTGGAGATATTTAAGGCAACAGCTTGAGCTCCGCTGTTCTTATCAAGAGCCTGGTATATATTCTCTGTGGTGGTTGTTAGCATATCAGCAGTAGACCTGGTGAAGCAGAAACCATACTGTTTATCGGAGAAGAGGCCATGGGAGCAGCATCAGTTTATTATTCATTTATCTTTTACTGGCAATGTTGAGAAAACATAAGGTAAGTCAAGGCAAAATGTCCTGTGAACTAATAAATGGACTAGAAAATGTTACTTTCAGAGCCATTTGATAAAGTGGAACATGCTTCTCGAATGTGTAACCTGTGCCTGTCTTTTGCTGCACAGATACTTAATTCAAGGTCGAACTTTAAAATAGATACATGGATTTCATTTTCAATTGAGAGGAGACGATTTCTCTCTTTGCTCTTGATACTAGTTAAATATGAAAAGGCTTGCTCACATATGCAAGTTGCTGAAAAACTGCAACAATATATTAATTGCTTTCCTATGAATAGTAGGTTAGATGGAATAATATCTACATTACAGTATTACAATAACCAAGAATATATTGTACATGCTTCGTAATACTCCGTATATGAAATTAAAGTCAAAAGTGCAATAGCTTATCTCACTCATTCTCATGGAATTTTTAAGAAGCTTTTGCAGAACCTTAGGTTTCCCGGGAACTCCAATTGAGAAATGCTGATTTAGAGATTCTTGATATAATCCAAGGAAAAACTGCAATGTTATCAGTCCTGATATCTCAACTTCAGTCACCATAATGTAACTTCCCTGTGAATTTTCTATAATTTTCATGGTAACTGTTCTGATGAGCTTTCCTAATGAATTCTCCTGATCTGCTTTCATTTAATTGTTCTGATGAGCAATTTTTTTCTCAGCATAAGCATCCATGACCCTGTGCCAGAATTAATTGGGAACTCCATAATCCTTTCCATGGCTGTGCCTTGTCAGGGTTACATAATTTTGAATTTAGTCCTTCTCCTGTACTTGTTGCTATCATGATTAGCGAGACCAATTTACTTTGTTATTTAACACATAGCTAGGGGTGGTGAGAAGAGATGTATTCATACCTTTCCCAAGGGTATTTGTGAAAAAGTGAATATAACAAAATTGATTGGAATCTGACCTTAGCTTGTCAATTTCTCATTTCGAGCCACTGACCATAACACGACCTGCACATGTCATAGTAACGCAATACAAATTATATTGCTCTGTTGTTTTCCCAACATGTGAGACAACATTGGGTCCAAAAAAGATCCAAAGGGCAAATAAGAAATATTATGAACAATTACAGTAAGTGGTTATTGGAAATCAAACTGAAAGATTCCCTTTTCTCTCAAACAATAATTATTACTTGATTTAGTTCAATATTTAGATATACTGGGATTTACAAATCTATAATTAGCAGAACTAGAAACTAAGAAGATTGTAACAATAATCATATTGATGTAGGTGGTTCTTTATCAACTCATAAAAGCTACATTTGAACAATAGTTGATGATTTCAAGTGATACACAGTTGCCCATTCAAGCTAATATACAATATGTTCCTCTTCTCAGCATGGTGGTATGGATTTTAGTAGTAAATTAAACTCTGTATGTCACACTTATTTCCATGACCAAAAGTAGACATTATGTAAGCTACTGTGGAACCAAACAGAACTGCAAAACAGCAGTAAGACCCTTTCTTCTTCTCTATGAAAATTGGTCACAAGGTTCAGACTTTTTTCATCAGTTCATCTATGTATAAAGATGTGTTTAGTGTCTCCCAAAACACAGCCTTCACAACCAGGGCAGATTACATTTCCTGGAAAAAGATTCATAAAATTGTACATTTCAGATATGCACATTTTGTATTTCTTTAATATTATTTATCATAAATTGAGCTCACACTAAATGGTAACCCATCTCAAATGATTTGTATTTCTCTTTAAATTTGTTTTTAATGTCTACCACAATTATAGGAGCAGCAGACAATAGCATCACTTGTTACTTTCAGGCAGTATAACAATATGTCATTGCTTGAATGTAGTTTACAGTGCTACATTTAAAAGCGTTAGTCTGGAAAAGGACACTGCCTGCAACGAGATGTCATGACAAGTTTTTTTTTTTAATCATTTCGCCCCAAGCAACGCAGTTTTACTGCCACTGTTGTGCAGGGGGTTACATAGGGGGAAAGTGATGAGAAAGAGGGGCAGGTTATAGGGGTTGTCAGGCAGAGGGTAATAGAAGGATGAGAATACTGGTGTGATGGGGGTGGAGTGGATGGAGAAAAGAGTTTGAGAAAAAGGATGCGAGTCAGCGAGATAGGAAATGACAATTGACCTTATATTTAAATTCTTGGAGATTGTAGCTGTTGGGGAAGCAAGTATACGAAAGGGAATTCCACAAGCGGGAAGTGCGTGAAAAGAAGCTGAAGGGGTAGAAGTAGCAGTTACATTTTACTGGTTTTAATGTAAAAGGGTGGGACCTAGTGGCTTGAGTAAATTCATATGTAGGGGGTACCAGTGAGTTAGGTTCATTGGAGCAGAAGCCGTGAAAGTATTTGTAGAAGAGACACAGGGAAGCCACATCATGCCAGTGACAGAGTGACTACAGCTGAGCTATTAAGTTGGGATCGATCACATTACAGATTCTCCATTGAATTTTGTCAAGAACCCCGAAGTGACTAGCAGGGGCACCCGACCAGATGTGGCAGCAGTATTCAATACACGGGTGGATGGTAGATTTATATATGTGCAAGATGGACTCAGATGGGAAAAACTTCAATGATTTTATTTTGTGTTGACATAAAACTCTGCTAGGCAACGGCAATAGTTACCAAAAATAACAAACGCAGTTCGCAAATTTGCAATGCGGTTCTATGACGTCACACCACGTGATAGCACGAAATGACAACAGAACCATGTATTCAAATGCAATGTAATGTGTTATGACTAGATTTAAAAGTGATTTTATTAAGTGTGGGTTGTTTGGATTTAATGTACATGGCCTCCAATATCTGAAGGTTCTTTTTACTGTGTCTGAGTAAGGATTATTGTTTTATTGACTAAAATCTGTCTGATATTACCTACATGTTTATGTTTTCCTGAGAAATGTTGTTTAATTATACTCTGATCAGAAAGGTGACATGTAAGTCTACAGGAGAGCGCTGACTGGGCATGTAAATTGGTACACTACATTGGTTTTTTGTAGAGAATTTAGTTTAGTGCTTGTAGGGTTATTAGAAACTATGAGGTCAATTGTTTTTAATTTTTTATAATATATAATGAGTTTAATTTGATTATTACTATTATTTAACATTTGAACGTATTATGTTTTTGAGAGTTTTTTCATCTTGTTTGTAATTATTATGTATTTGGTTGCAATAGTATAAGTTAATCGTGTTTTGTTTATTTTGATGTACACCATTATTATTAATATTGTTAGAGCTAATGTTAACTTTGTTGAGATACATTTTAATTTGTTGATCAATAACAGAGTTAGAAAATCCATTATTGACAAGTGTTTGCTTAACTTTATTTTCAACTGAAATTAAAGCCAAAATATGACGTTTAGAATGGCTCGTGATTAAACATAATAGACATTCATTGTCTCTTATATTTAACAGTATATGTTTAGAAAATTATCTGCTGACTCGATACAATATATATATATATACACACACACACACACACACACACACACACACACACACAGTTCACCTAATACAAGGCCTACTGAGTGAGATTGAAAGAGAGAAGGATAAACATTGATTGAATCTGGATTTAAAGAGACCAAGATTATAGTTGTCACAGAAGCCAAAAAGCATTCTCTCAGTAGTTTGTTCCCCAAAGTAAAAGTTATTGGAAAGAAGCTGACTTAGTGGAACTTGCTTTTTATCTAAGGAACACAAAGGAACTGGGGATGGTTACTACTGTGAATATAGTTCAATCTGCCATGCTAAGGAATGTAACTTGTGTGAACATGTCATAGTAATAGCGATGTAGAAGTGAAAAATCAGCAACATTTAAAAAAAGAAAAAAAAAATGTAGCTTTTTAAGTGAGGTTTCAGTCTTATTGTTGGAAATTCTCCTTAACCTTTAAGAAAGTGAAACACAATGAACTGACCTTACATAGAAAAAATTTTAGGTGGTCAGTTTCAGAACAGCTATTTCAATTCACATTTATCTCATAAAAAGTAAAATTAAAAAGTGAGAAATTACTTAATCAGTTTCTAGTTATATGTTTTCACTTTTTAAAGGCTAAGAGTTTCCAACAATAAGAGTGAAACATTACTTGAATTATGCAACACTCGCTCTTTACAAGAACTTGAAAATAAAATTTGACATGTTTTGATCAATGTCATCAGAAAAACACATTTTATTTCAACCAAATCTGCACTGATGAACATGATTACCATAAATCATACAAATGCTGGATATTTTCCCACCTTAGCTCAATTGTTTTTAAGATTGGATTTTACTCATTTTAACTGCTTTTATTTATAGATTCATTTCTTTTAAGAATTTTTCCTATACCATCTCAGCAGTAGGAACACAGATGGTAGACTGAAGCTGAAGAAGCCTAGTCATTTGTTAAAAAAAAAAATCTTTTCTGACACCCACAGAAATACATAAAGTTCTCAGTCAACCAAGATGGCTATAAATACATAGAATTAATAGAAATAATGTTTGATTAGATTTTGAAAAGTGGCTCTCACAGAAACAAACAAATTGATTTTTGGATTCATGACAATAACTAAAATGAACATCTATGATAAAAAAGTAAACAAAAAACACAACAACATTTCAGATTTATTATCATTTTATCTGAAGTTTTTATTCAAAGTGAAGAGTAGGCATTAAAAAAAAATCTGTGTATGAAAGACAAAAATAAGGAGATAAAAAAATATTAGGCGTCACCCAAGTTCACAGAGAATCAACTTTACCCAGTTTCTCTGCCTTTCTCTAAAATGGTCAGTACAATACACTCAACAGTTTGCGTAGCTTTTAGTAAGGGAGGTATTACTAAACAAGTCTAATGTAGTAATATGAACAGCTTTCTCTTGCATTATTTCTTCAGTTCAGTTTTTATTTGTAAAGAAAAAAGAGCAGTCATCAACTAGACTCTGAAAACCTTAAGTAAAACATTAAATTTTGGCTCATTATTTTTATCTTGAAAAATGATATCTAATTATTTTGTATCAATTTTAATGCAAGCTTATATATCAAATAAACAAAAGCTTAATTCAAGCATGTAAATTATTTATATATTTTAATGTATAAGAGTACAGTCAAATAAATGCCAAGTTCATGTGACATTATTTAAAAAATGCAAAGAAAGTGTATCCTAAATGCAAAGATGTGACATTCAAGACTTCATTTTTAATAGTGGCTTCTATTTCCATGACTTCTGTAACACTCTCCAACTGTTTAGTCCCTCTATTTTGGCAATGTGTTAAGCTTCCTAGATATCTATAAATCTTTTAAACAGACTGTGGAACTACTTGACTGTATTAGTTATCCTCTTTAGAGGTATATATAAGCATTTTTCAGATGATATTCTGAAAATGCTAATGAAAATATTACAAAACTGAATAAAAATTCCTGAAAAGCTAAAAAGGAGAAAAACCTTGTTACAGTTGCCTTAATTTGGTTCAACTTAAATGCACATTTCTCACAGAAATTATTGACTGAAAATCAACTATTTCAAGCAAGTTTCAATAGATTTTCGGGAATTTATTTTAAAATTTCAAGACAGTTACTATTCCAAACAACAATTTCTTTTTTGCATTATCTTTACACTTGAAGAATATGTGAATCCAGAAAAATAACATTTGCAGTAATTTATTGCAAAAAAAAAAAAAAAAAAATGACTAGAATTCTCACTGAAAAATAATTTTGAAAGCAAGTATCAAATCCTGTTCAGAATAATCATTAAAAGCTGTTTTGATTTTGTTGACATTGCTACACCTCAAAATATATTAGTAAAAAATGAATGGAGATGGCATTGTGCCATACTAAGCTCATTTGGTATCATAAGATGGATAAGTTTTTTTTTAGAGATTCAACCAGAAATGTTTATGAGATCATTTCAAAATAAAAAATGAACTGCAGTTATGTTAAAACTTATTTATAGAATTCAATAATCACTTAAGGAAAAGGAAGTAAATTTTATTATTTTTTTAGTTATATCTTAAAAAGAATATTTTGTAATAATTTAAAAAAAATCTTATTAATGAAATATTATCTATATTTATATTTTCAAAATGATTATCTTCTTTATGTTGAAATTATATGAACATTCTTTTTTTGTTTCATTTTTCAGAGAATTCTTCCGAAAGAGGAAAAAAAAAAAAAAAAAAAAAAAAACACTGATTGGTTTAATGTTTAAGTACAATTTAAAAAAAGAAGATAGAATCAAAACTCATCTTAAAAATCAAAAGAAAGTGACTCAGTTCATGATAGAGAATAAGAATTAAATCATTGCTGAAAGTATGAATTAACATTTATTCTAAATGATTACTGTCTTGTTTTTCATTTCAAGTTCATATTTTAATTACTTGATTATTTTCACATGAATTATGGAACTATGTTTATCTTGAGTAAAAGAAATAAACATGGCACAATAGCATTTCCTCAGATGACTAAAGAATTTGCTAAGAGTGGTAACATCAAGGCAATAGCTTCACAAATGCAAATAGTGTAAGCAGCAAACAGAAACTTTACCAAAATTCAACTAGACTGAATCACTCAAAGAGAACAAAAAATATTACAAAAACAAAAGATTATGAATTCAAAATTCATATAAAGATAACAACGCGTGAATAAAACTTTCAGCAATAATTAAAGATCATTCTCAAAAAAGATATTTTTTTCTATGTAAAAATTAAAAATCTTTAAAAATAGCGTACCTAAAAATTCTTTATAGTTGGATTGTATTATGCCTGTTCATTAAATACATTTTTTTCTGGTTATATAAAAATTTCTTTATAATTTTCCAGGTATAAAATTCAGTATTTTATTTTAGAATTAACAATGTAGTCTAATTCTCTGCAAGACAATATCACCATTTCTTTCTATTTTGAGATTTATTTCTACTAAAAAGAAGAAAAAAAAATCTCTTGTATTAATAAAACTTGCCACAACAAATTCATGGCAGAAGTTGGTAAAACCGTGTGCACTGTCATACTTTTAAATACATATTAAAATGGTTCTAAAGTGACTAAACATTAGCTCTAAATTAAAAATTCAGCATCAATAAATTCAACTGTTTTTAAAGATAGGGCTTTTTTGTTTTTAATGCAATGCAGTATCAAGCAAAAAAAAAGAAAAAAAAAGAAAGAAAGAAATGATAGATAAAAAAACTATAGATTAAAATATTGTTTTTTCAAAATATTGCTAAATTATAAAGAAAAAATTGTAAGCTTAAGAATAGTAGTAGCACATTTAGTTAATTTTGAATTTTCACCAACTTCTTTGTTAAATTATAATGAAATAAATAAAAAGTTGAAATATTAGTTTTTCTGTTTCAGAAAACAAAAATATATTGAAAGACATAATGCTAAATATAATCAAGATGTTCCCTTGCTATTATAGCAGGTAAAAATCAGTCCTGTAAGCTGTATTTGCTCTTGAATTGTGATCTTAATAAAAATGAGACAGATGAGCTGCTGCCTGTTATAAAAGGCTCATAAAAACATTTTGTTCACAAACCAAAGAGCAACAACCACTAAACAGATTCAAATCACAGATTAATTTGCATTAATATAAAATTATTGAAAAAAAAAAAAAAAAAAAAAATCATACAAATTTTTGTTCAAATAATGGGGGGAGGGGAAACTTTTGGTCAATATTCCTGAATCACAAGTCCTCACTAATTCAGTTTAATTTAATTCTGCTCTCAGACTGACCATGTATAAACCTGCCAGCAGCCAGTGGTTGTTGTCCAATGCAGAATTAAATATGATGCATGGGTATTTATTAACTATTTGATCAAAGTCTTCCTAAAATTTACTGATGTCATAATGATGGGTGATTAGGTGGAAGTACTGAATCCATACATTTTTTAGCTTCTTCTGAGAGATCTTTCGCTTCACCTTTCAATTTCCCTATCACCCATTCCATTGCTTGACGACCCTGAAACAAAATAAAATTTAGTTAAAACAAATTACAAAAACAAAGGATCTATAGTTAAGTCAGCATAAAAATAAATGTATGGTTTAAACTGATATCAAATGATGAACTGTTTGCTTTGGTTTCATAAATAAATTCAATTGCGTGTTCAATGTTTACTCTATTTACAAGATCAGGTAATACTATTTTGTGAAAATATATTAATCAAGTAGCATCAATATATAGAAATTTTGTTGATCTTTCAGAAATAATTTTGTTACTGACATTGAACAATGTAAATAAGTACAGGAAACGAAGAAAATGATTTGAAATATAGACAGACAAAAAAAAAATTCAACAAAGTACAGTTTTTGTTTTTAACTATTTACTCTAGAAGTGGAGAACAACTGTAAGTTGCCTTGTTTGGAGGTTCTTGTTGACTGTATAGACAGTTTGTTTATTCTTCTTCTATGTGCCGTGTCCCTTCAGGACATAGGTGATAATGACCTTTCATATCTCTCTATCCCTTGTTGTTCTTAATATCCCTTCTCCTGTTATCCAACTCAATCCCAGCTTAACCATCCATCAAGTCTGTCATACATTGCTTTCCCTTGTCTCTCTCTTCCCCGCTGTCTCATAAGCATCAGATTCTGCAAGCCCTTCTTCCTCATTACAGGTCCCCAAAAAATTTAGCTTCCTTTTCCTGATGTTAAGTATCAGTTTCTTTCTTGTGTCCATCTTCTCCAAAACTTCATCATTGCTCACATGTTCCATCCATGGTATCTGCAGTATCCTTCTGTAGAACCACATTTCTATTGCATCAAGTTTTTCATACATCTTTGATGACATTGTACTGCATTCACTGCCATATTGAAAGTCATACATCACAAAAAAATCCAGTATTACTGAAGGAAAGAACAGAAATTATGACTAAGTGTAACCATGTCAAAAAAATACCTATTAAGATCATGCAACCATGGATGAGAACGTTATAACTTCTTCCAATTTTGAAAATTGCATGTTCATAAAAAATTCCCATTTCATGAATGTTCTTTAAAAAAAAAAAAAAAAAAAATGGTAAAATCAGTTATTGCAAATTGCCTGAAGACACTAGTTGGTAGAAACCTGGGTTGTGTAATATAACCCATTTACAAATGAAAAATAATAAAAAATTCTACAATATAATTGTATTGACTGTATGCAACAAAGGAAGGATCACCTTGGGAACCTGGAACGTCAGGACGTTAAATAGCTGCAAACAACTAGAGAATGTCAAGCAGGAAATGAACAGACTAAAAATCAACATTCTGGGAATATGCGAAACCAGATGGCCAAATAATGGCGACTTCAACAGCGACAACCATAGGATAATATACGCTGGAGGCAAAAATAATGAAAAAGGAATCGGTATAATACTGGACAAGGAAATGAAGAAATGTGTTTTGGGTTACTGCCAGTTCTCCAAAAGTTCTTCTGGTCAAACTGAAAGGGAGTCTGTTCAACATAGCAATTGTAGTCATATATGCACTAACAACACAAAGCACCGAGGAAGAAATAGAATCTTTTTACTCCACACTAGAGAAGGCCAAAGCTCAATGTAAAAGCCAAGAAATCAGGATCATCATCGGAGATTTGAATGCCAGGAAGGTATAAAACTGGAAACTTTCGTTTAGGAATCCGCAACAAACGAGGAGAAAAATGGGTGCATGGCAAATGACCAGGTAATAACTAACACCTGGTTTCAAGAACACCCATGATGTCTATGGACATGGAGAAGCCCAGGAGGTGACACAAAAAATGAGATAGACTACATAACCATAAACAGCAGATTCAGAAATGCAGTGGTTCAAAGCAAAGCCTATCCAGGTGCTGACTGTGGAAGTGTCCACATCCCAGTCATCTGCAAATTAAAAGTAGGTACCTCCACTCATTTTTCTACACCTAAATTTAAATTGAAATTTTAAAAATAAATAAGTTATCTTCAAGCTTTAAAATTAGCTTTAATTGAAAGAGATTAAATTTAGTAATTCCAGTAAACAAAATACTCTGGTGTATTTTAAAGTGAAATTATATTGATTGGAATCTAAAATTTTTCAGATTAAAAAAAAAATTTAAAAGTACTGCCATTTTTTTGATTGATCGACACATTTTTAAACAGTAGCCTCATTCCTGTTTTAAAAATCTGGCAAAAATAAAATATACGTCACTGACATGTTATTGAAGTCAAATTTTTAAATTAAAACTTACCTTTATCTGATTTCAAACAATTGTGCTTGCTTACTCTCTGAAATATTCCCTGTAATTTTTTATCATATACGGTAGTCCGAGCATGACAGCTTATCTCAAGTGTTGATAGATTTAATGACAAGCAGAAGTTGTTAAGGGGGGGGGGGGAGAGACACAAAAATATACGAATGTTATGTATTATGTAATAGAAGACAATCCTTGAATCACGTGATCTTTTAATGATAAATATCACCTACGGTCCCCTGTAAAAATAAAGATACGGACAATTAAAATGTTTTTAATTATTTTAAAAATTGACGGGTCAATTATTTGTATTAAGCTTTTAAATTTTCGATTAGTAATTGTAGTCTTCATGCATTAATTACATACCCTAGCCGATCCATTAGAGGAAGAAATTTAACAATAATTTTTAAACTTTTTATATATAATTTTCATATGTAATTAAAAAATTTAAAAAATGAAAATAACTATTGTAAAAATTAATTATTGAATTTTTTTCTTTTCAGACTATGATATGCTTAATTTATATTGTTCATAAAAGCAATCAGAAGTTTATCCACATAAAAATTGGCATAGTTATTGCATTTTTCGCAAGTCGGACCTACTTTTTAGAAAGACGGGGACTATTGAATAAAAAAAAAAAAAAAATACAGTGAATCAGCATTCCCCAATGACTCCTGAATTTTTTTACATTAGTTTTAGAGTGGCCCAAAGTTGAATTGTTACACATTTCTGGAATTTAATTGGTTGGGGTGGTGGGGGTGGGGGGAAACATACTTAAAAAAATATATATATATATATATTTTTACCAATATGTTTTAAAAATAATGCAATCAAAATTGATTTCAGTCAATTATAAATAAGTCCTGAAGTTTTCATCAAAATCCAACCATTATTTGATTTATGCAAGAATTTCCAAATTAATGTGTCTTTCACGGCCAAAAAAAGTGCATTGCGTAACAATTACATTTTTTTTACTTAGTAAAATAGTGGCAATTTGAATATCGCACTTACGTAATAAAAAAAATACTTTCTACAACAATTTTGAACGTGTTAGAAATAATTAAAAAATGTTTAAAATATTTAAAAAATGCTTTGTTCTATCCTCTTAATGGTAATATAAACTTTTTGCCGATAGAACTTTGTTTTTATTTAGTTTGGGACCTTTTCCCTTCCTACTATGGTGTTTTTTCATCGATTTTGTGGCGGTACCTAATTAAAAGTGAAACTCCGGAGATTAAAGAAGCCTAATGCAGCACCAAAACTGATATACAACGCGCTTGTGGAGGACCTCAAACTACAGAAAGAATACACTAACAGCGTGAAAACCACACACGAAGAACAAACTAGGAAAGGACACTCAAAATGGGAATCGCTAAAGGAAGCAATACTGACATCAGCAAACAACATTGCCCCAAAAGAAAATAGGCACAGAAAGAAAAATGAGTGGATGACAGAAGAGATTCTGGAAATGATACAAAGGAGGCAGAAAATGATATCAAGACATGGAATGGAGTACAGGGAACTACACAAGGAAATAAGAAGAAAATGTAGACAGGCTAAAGAGAAATGGCTCAATGACAAATGCACATAAGTAGAGAGTTTGAGCAGGAATAATAAAGCAGAAATGCATAAAGAAATAAAAGAACTGACAGGACAAAAAACCTGCTCTTCAACAGGATGTCTAAAATGTAAGGATGGAACAATCATTTTGGAGAAAGAGGAAATACTCCAACAATGGGAAGAATACATGAAAGATCTTTTCCACGACAAGAGAGAACAGCCAATAATACGCAAAGATGAGGACAGACCAGAAATAATAAAGTCTGAAGTGGAATCTGCAGTAGCCAAACTGAATAGAAACAAATCAACGAGACAAGACGGCATAGTCATAGAGCTGCTGATAGCCCTGGAAGAATTTGGTATAGAAAAAATTACTGAAATAATAAATGAAATTTATAATAGTGGGGCTATACCAGATGAACTCAGTAAGTCTATCTTCATAGCTCTACCTAAGAAGCCAGGAGCAAATGAGTGCGAACTCCACAGAACTATCAGTTTAATGAGCCATATAACAAAACTGATCGTCCTAATCCTGACGAACAGAGCGAGAAGCAGAATCAGACCAGAGATAGGTCAAGAACAGTGTGCTTTCGTTAAAGACACAGGAACAAGGAATGCCATATTTATGATTAGGATGCTCTCCGAAAGGGCAATACAAATGAAGAAGGACTTATACCTGTGTTTCATTGATTATGCAAAGGCATCTGACAAAATACGCCACAAAGAACTGATGGAGATGCTCGGCAGCCTGGACATATTTGGGAAAGACTTGAGAGTAATAAAGAATCTTTACTGGCAACAAACCGCTTGCATATGGACAGGTAATGAATTGAGTAGATATACAAAGATAGAAAGGGGCGTAAGACAAGGATGTGTCTTTTCACCGGATTTGTTCAACTTGTACAGTGAGAATATTTTGAAGACCCTAGAAGTTATGCCTGGATTTGTAATTGGAGGCCACAATTTAAACAAGCTAAAGTACGCAGATGATACAGTGCTGATAGAAAGGAAGCTACAAAGACCGCCAACAGAAGGTAGCAGAAGAAAGTAACAAGAAAGGAGTAGAAATAAACTGCACGAAAACCGAATGCATGGTCATCAGTAAAAAGGGCAGCCCAAAATGCCAAATATAAGTCGGGGATACCATAATCAAGCAGGTACAAAAATTTAAATACCTGGGAAGCATTATAACAGAAGACGGAAAGTGCGACACAGAGATCCGAAGGCAAATTGGCATGGCGAAGGAAGCATTCCAGAAGTTGAGTAAAGTATTAAGAAAAAGGACAATTTCGCTAGAAACTAGGAAGAGAGTACTGGATTGCTATGTGCTGTCTGTCCTTCAATATGGCAGTAAATGCTGGACAATACCATCAAAGATGAAGGAAAACTTTGAAGCAACTGAAATGTGGTTCTACAGAAGGATGCTGCGAATATCATGGATCGAGCATGTGAGCAATGATGAGGTCTTGGAAATGATGGAAACAAAAAGGAAATTAATACTGAGCATCAGGAAGAGACAGCTGAAGTTCCTGGGACACAGAATGAGGAAAGAGGGCTTGGAGAATCTGATGCTAACAGGCCAGATAGAGAGAAAAAGAGACAAGGGAAAGCAACGGATAACATATTTGAAGGACCTCATCAGGTGGATGGCGGAACGAGGATTGCATGGTGTAACAGGAGAAGGCGTGCTCAGAGCCACCAGAGATAGGGAAAAGTGGAAGGCCATGATCGCCTCCATCCTGAAGGGACAAGGCACATAAAAGAAGAATTGTATTGAACACTTTAATACAACTGTGTATTGGTCTATTTTGATTATGACTGAAAACTAAGTAATTTTGTGTGTGTGTGTGTGTGTGTGTGTGTGTGTGTATATATATATATATCTCGTGTATTTAGGCAACACTCTCTCCTTTATACAGGTTTCATTAAAAATGACAGACAAGATATTAACATTTAGTCTTTTATATAATCTTTCATGTATTCGTGTAATTTTTTTTCTTTTCAGAACTCAAATTATATAAGAATTGTCCAAAGGTTTTGTACTTTTGAGTGCTTTTGGCTATACTTTTAGCCATTATCAAGAATTAATTTTGTTTTACTTGGAAATAAACATGTAGAAAGCTTATGCATATAGAATCTTGTGTATGTTAAGTTCCGAACACAGTAAACACACTGTTACCATGTTCATAATTGCTGTCATTAACTTTAGGATTTCTCTTTTTTATTAGTAATGCCTCCATTATTTTTAATCTTTTGCATGTGGATGGTGCAATTATATATGTAGGTGCCTCCAATAAATCATTGGAAAAACAGCATAGTATGAAGGAAAAAGGCCCCAAACTAAATAAAAACAAAATGTTTATATTATCATTAAGAGGATAGCTCAAAGTATTTTTTAATTATTTTTTGTTTAATTTTTTAATTCTTTCTAACACATCCGAAATTTTGATAGAAAATCTTGTTTTTCTTTTGTCCATTAGTGACATAATTTTTACAAGGGTTTATTACGGCAAACATAATATTATTTTTTGCCAGTGAAAGACACATTAATTTGAAAATTCTTGCAAAAATCAAGTAATGGTCTTATTTTGATGAAAATTTTAGGACTTATTCAAAATTGATTGAAATCATTTTTGAAAGAAGTATTTTTAAAAAATATTAATAAAATATTTTTTTCTGGAAATGTCAAGAAATTTGCAATCGGTTTCCCATAAACCTAATATTAATTAAGTTCAAGAGTCATTTGGGAATGTTAATCAACTGTCTTTTTTTTCCTTCTAAATTAGTCCATTTTTAGAAAATCTACTCCAAATTGTGGAAACAAAAATGCAATAAAACTATGTCATTTTTTTTATTTAGATAAACTTTTAATTGATTTTATAAACAATATATATTAACGATATCATAGTCTGAAAAAAAAAAAAAAAAAAAAAAAATTTTTTAAATGAATAATTAATTTTTACAAGAATTGTTTTCATTTTAATTATTTGTTATAATAATTTATGAAGTTTCAAAAATCTTTTAAAATTTCCTCCATCATTAATGCTGGGTTGTTAAATTAATGAGTGATGACTATATTTACTAATTGAAAATTAAAAATTGAAAAGCTTAATACAAATAATTTAGCAAATGGATTTTTAAAATAATTAAAACATTTTAATCATGTGCATGCTTTTTATTTGTACGGGTGGCTGTACATGATATCTATCATTGAAAGGTTACATGATTCAAGGGTTGTCCCCCTTACAGCAAAAAAATTCCCTATAATGAACATTTGTATTCAGTGACCAATTCTTTGCATTTCCACATGTTTCTGAATCACCCAACAACAGGTTTTCCAAATTCCACTTTCAAAATTTAAAGTAATTTACTTCCTAGTTTCATCATCTTTTACATAAATTGTGAATGTAGGTACCCTACAGAAATTGAAAAAGCTTTCCCTTTTCTATTTTTTATAACCTGTGTGATCTGTTTTTGTTGTACATTTCAATAGCCTTTTTGCTAATCCTACCATTGAAATGATAAATTTTTTATTGTTAAATTCATACTTACCATAACATTTCATAAATTGAGTGAGTTTGGTTATTTCAATTTCATTCTTTCTTATTAAATTGTAAAATTATTTTAAAAGTCTTATATTATATTAATTTATTCAGAAAGCATATTCAAACATACGGCTATAAAGCTTAACTAACTAAAATTCTATAAAATATTATATAATTGCTGAAAATATTATGTTAAATGTTCAATTTTACCATGTAGTTAAAAACCAAAACGTAGGATTACATACAATTATGTCATGTTTGGCAACCATACTTAGCATTTTTAATGCTTCCGTTTGTCATTAAATCATTCATCACTTCAGATGTCCCTGATAAGAGGATTACCCAAATTGAGAAATGCTTTTATCACACATTTCAAACAGTAAGCAAGTAATACTGGTTTCAAATCAGATTACGGTAAGTTTAAATTTGCTAAGTTTAATAAAATAATGTTTCAGTGAGGTATATTTTATTCTTGCAAGATTTTTTAAAACTGAGAATTGGCTACTGTTGACAAAATGTGTCGATCTATGAAAAATGGCTGAAAAATTGGAATTTCTTAAAAAGAAATATAAATAAATATATATATATATATATATTTTAGATTCCAATCAATATAATTTTGGTTTGAAATACACCAGAGCATTTTGCTTACTGAAATTAGTAAATTTAATCTCTTGGCTTTCAATTAAAGCTAAAATTAGAAAACTTCAAGAAAACTTTTTTATTTTTAAAAATTCAATTTAAATTTAGATATCGAAAATGAGTGGAGGTACCTATATGTATGTATTACCAACGAGGATATCAAGGATAGGTCCTGGAAGATTTGTGTGTGTTTAAATATGATCAGATGGAACTGTTGTGAGAAGGATGTAAGGTCAATCTTCTCGTCAATTTTGTGGTATAGCTGATATTCTAGATGATAGGATAACTTTATATTCTTCATCAGTAATATCTACATAGTGAAATTCAACAATAGAACTTTAGTAATAGAAGGGTAGAAATCTATAATATTGAATGAAGGTAGTCTTATCTTTATTTTTAATGTTATTAAACCATTTAATGGTACCAGAAGAATCTTTCCACAGACTATTAAAAGGATGATATTTGAATAGACATAAGTATTTTTTTTTTAATTATATTTTTGGTAATAAGCCCTAATTCAGTTTTGGAGGGGTTAATTAATCTGGTTTGAAGTATATTACTGAAATTAAGTTTATGGTCTTTTAAAAGTATATAAGCATTTTCAAGGTGGATTGAAAATTTTATCTTTAATGTTAAATTTATTAGCAAACACAACAGTATCTAGATTTATTTTCAAGACAGTTCGTGATCTTTATCAATTTTATAATTGCTGGTAATATTCTTAAGGATGAGTTTCTAATAACAGGAAGGATTGATTTTATAAATATTTTTTAATTATCAACCTTGATCCATAAATCATGTGATTTTCTAATTTTATTCATATCTTGATTCATCTTAAGTAAGAATTTATTACAAAATCTTTTAAAGCTGTTTTTCTTTTTTATTAAATCAAGAACAGTATGAAATATACCAAGCACCTATTTTATCTATGAAATTGAATAAAGAAAGAAAAGAATATTTTGGAATTTCTGTCATGCCTTTGAAACACAGATTTTATAATCAAACATTTCTTCCCTAGGCTCTACCTGAAATCCCAGACCGCCACGTCTAAATATTTCACAAATCAAATGGAAGATTATTGGAAAATCACAAGCTCCTATTAGCTATTTACTATAGAAAAGCACTGCAAAATCAAACTAAATGTTATTTTCAGTGTTCAGTTATGAAGTTAAGTATTACTAATAGAATTATATATATATATATATATATATATATATATATATGGATTCAGAGAAAGGGAAAAAAAAAGAAATTTGACTGGTTTTGGTTAATGATTTCTTTTACTTACCTTTCCTGCATTCCTTGAGATTGTGTCAGTTAATATTCCTTCTAAATAACTTGATAAAGGTATTCCTTTGACATTAACTACAGCCTCTTGTTTCAAAAGTGTACTGAAATAAATAGAAGACAAAAAAAAAAAATCAATGAAGAAAATATTACAAAATCTGATTATTTCCAAATGACTTATTGTTCAAACAAGATTGAATTGTCTCAATAAAAATTTGATAATTCCCCCAGTCAGAAGAATATATTGATTTGAGTTTTTGCAGGTCATTAAAAGCTGAAACATATTTGGGATTGTGAGTATAATTCATTTGGCACACGTGAACACTGAATTAACTAATTTCAGAGGGGTTTAATTTTTTTTTCTTTATTATAGTGAAAAAGTTAATTTAGTCAGATTTTGATGAAAAAGTTGGTTTTTTTTGGGTTTTTTTTGAGAAAACTCAAAATGTCTTCTAGTTTTGTATTTTTGAAAAGGTCCTTCAAATTACTTGTCTGGTAACGTTTTGACCGAGTTTGTCTGAAACTGTTACAGTTCAAGAGAATGTGTTTAACTGTAAAGGAGTACATTGCACATTAGACATATTGGAATGTCTTCCCTTTTTAGGAGATGTGAGTGGGTGATGTGGGTCTGAGTAATGCGAAGTCTGGAGAGTATGACTTCTTCCTTTCTGTTTCTTCTGTAACCTGCTGACCACTCACTGATGCAATGACAATTTTGTTGAATAATTCACTTTTCAGTATATCTAGATATTTTTGTGTAATTTTGGTAAATATATCTTAAAATGAGATTTCCGCATTATTTTCATTTTCCTTCATTTAGACAACAATTTATCAAAAACAAACAACACATTTGTGCAAAAAAAAAATATCATAATTTACCCATCACACTAATATATATATACATGTGCGTATGCACACACACACACACACACACAGTGTGATGGAAAACTAACTCAGTATTTTATATATAAGAGGTGGTCAGCCAAGAGTTCTGACTTAACACTCTGAGCATTTTTTGCTTTTGGGGTTGGTTAAAGGAGTAAGTCTATTATATCAAATACTTTGGAAGAACTTGAAGGGCAAATACAAGTAGTCATGCTTTCCATACCACAACAGTTTCTGGTGAAATAATTGACATGATTGCTGGACAGCTTGAAAAGCTGGTAGTGAAATCTGGTGCCCATGTAGAATTTAAAAAGCCTCATGCTTCCCTATCATATTCATTTCTTGTAAAAATTATAGTTAATAAATAAATTATAATTATTTTAAAATGGAGAGTTACTTTTTTTTTTTTTTAAATCACCAGGCATATCTTTGTCAATCTATCTCTATAAAGCTCTCCTCAACTTTTTTTTTTTTTAAATCACATACAAATGTTTCATGTTTTTCAATACTTCAGGATTAAATGTGAAGACACAAATGCTGTTCATAAAAAATAATAAGCATATAAAATATAATAATAATAGATATAAACAGTTAACATAAGTTAAACACTGCATGGTTATTCTCAGTTTCACACCGTAAGTGATCATCAGATCATTAGAGACAGACAATTACCATACTGTTGATTTTCATTTCCACTATGTTTATATCCATCTCCACTACAGAGCACTTTTCTATCATATAGTAAATTATGATATTTTCAATAATAACAGACCATTATTTTTTAAAAATATAGCATTGTCTTGCATTTAAAAACAAGCTAATGAAAAAAAAAAAAAGACCGTAAGAAAAACACACAGCAGTTCTAACAGGTTGAGTTTAGATTTAACAATTGTTATCACATAAAAACAGCTTATCTAATCACTATATATATATATATACACACACACACAATTTTCTAACAGACAGTTCTAAGTTAACAGACAAATGAAAAGACAATACTGAAACAAATGTCAATTTCACAAATCCATCTAATTCCTGACACTTGAGTTTAACCTCAAATAGAATTGGCTTTTATACAAAATGTTCATGTGATAATTTTATTATCTTTCTATATCCATGAACAACACATCAAAACAGAGTTGGAAGTAATTACTTTTCAATTTCTTTTTTGCAGAAAGGGGGTTAATTATCCACAAAGAAATCCTCTTAGCCATTGTATCATTTTACTGAAAATCTATAAATGTTGACAATTTCTTATATTGTGAAAAAAAAAAAAAAATTTTTTTTAAATGGAAACAAATTTAATGTTTATATATATTTATCTCATGTTGTAAATCATTGTACTAGCTTAAATGTTCCCTTGTATAAACGGATGATTTAGTAAATAGAGGTGTGCAAGCCCTTTTAAAGTTTAAACCAATTTTGTTACTACTTATTTATTTGCCAAATTAACAGAAATTATTCATGTTTGTCTAAGATTATAAGTGTTGCTTGCTTAATCTAGAATTTTTTCAAGACACACTGATATGTGTGTGTTGGCTGTCTACTCTTTTTCAGAGTTCACTCATATGCTACAGTGGCTAGCTGATCCCTGTTACAGAACCTGCTCAGGCATACTTGTGTTTGTTAAAACACCCACAGAGGTAACCTGTGGTTTATACTGCAACTATGCTGAGCATAGTTTCCTGATTACAGTTTCTAGGAGAGAGTGCATAATGTGCCATGAAAAACAGCTCAAACAAGGCCAGTTTACTCAAACCTTTGGTCACAATTAGTTATGACTGTGCTAGCACAAACATCAACATCTTCTGAACAGTTCCATCTACCCTGTTTCATTCACAAGGCTTGGCTCAACCCAAAATTTAGTCTTCAAACAGAGAAACATTAATAATGAACTAAAAAAAAAAAAAAAAAAAAAAAAAAAAAAAGGCTTCATCTTAAAAATGTAAAAAGATACCATAATTATATGTACCCCTAATTTTGTGCTATGAAATTCATGAAAAAAATCTCTTGCACACAATATACAAACTTATTAGAATTTGTAGCAGCTGAAGTTAACATTTTTATCATGTTCATATCAACTAAAAATAAGAATTTATAGAGATGTTTTTGAGATTAAAATTGAACAGTATTTGGAGCAAACACACAAGCATGTCCACACACAAATACAACATGCTTGTAGCAAAATAAACTCACACCAGGAGAAACAATTATAAAAACAAATATTCCTGTGGCTTGTAGCTGTTTCTATGTAGAAATGAAAACAAGTGGATATTCATACTGCTTCTTTCTTGAGGAAGAAGGAAAAAAAAAACTAAAAAAGACATCTAATACACAAACAACATAGCAACTGAAATTATCATGTCTATATTCAATGAAGCAAACTAAAAAGTACTTCATATCTAAGTGAATAAATAAATAAAAAAAAACACAAATAGTGTTTAAGTGATTTAAGCTATCCTTCTTAGAACCTTATGGATTGGTATTACCAAATCACAAACAAAGAATTGTACCAAATAACAGAAACCACATCACTTGAGGTTATTCAATAACTAAAATGGATAACACATGTAACTCAAACAGAAAATAATGACATAATCAATGACATTCCACACAACTTAAAAAAAAAGAGCCTCGGAAGGAAACTCATCAATAATAATTGTGAACTTGAGAAACCTATTTTCTGAAAATTTGTTTTAAGATGAATTTTTTTTTATGAATTTCAACCAAAGGTAACAGTGGCTATTCAATCAATGAATGCTGAATCTTTCCTTAAAAGAAAACCACAGATACAATTTACTTTTAGTTATATTACCCCAAATATAATCAGAGGGAGACAAAAAAAAAAGGTTTATATGTAATTCTCCCTAACTTTTAGGCTTAAAAATTTGGCAAGAAGGAGCATTATTATACATGAATAATTAACTACATTATTTACCTACATTATTTCAAGTGAAGATAAAGATTTAAAACTTACCTGGATTTGTTTGTGGGATGAGGACAATATGTTAGATTTTCATCAATAGATACTATGTTACAAAATGTCAACTGAAAGACAAATAAATTAAGCCATTTTAAAATGTTTCATTCATTATATAAAACAGCCAATCACAAAAATTTAGAATAATGACAGTTTCTGTTTTTTTAACAACAATTTTCATTTGTCGCAAAACTGGATTCACCAAAAGAGTTAAACCAATATAATACAGCCAAAATATTAGGCAAAATTATGACAGAAATGAAGATTTCAGTAATGAATTTAAGAGGAAAAAAGATACTTAATGTCATAAATAATCAAATTAACCAGTGTAAATATATAACATTTAAAAAAAACAAAAAAACAAGAGCATTATCCAGGTATCATCCTTAAACTATTTCTGCCCTTTAGGCTGGAGCTGTAGAATACACCGACTGCACCTCTGCAGAGGGGTAATACTCCCCCCACACACATACTTAATGAGCCCCATTTAAGACACAAATAATACAAAGGAAACATGATACTATTTGAAAATACTAAAACTATCAATATAATCTCATACCTTAAAGAAATAGGTTTATACCAACAAAACCTACAATAGATCGTCTACAAACTATATATGCATAAAACTTACATTTACCCTTAAGTATAAAATTATGCACAGAATATTCATAGCTGAAGCCGTAAAACTGCATACAAAATATATAGGTTTTGGCATTAAAAAACCCATAGAGATTGATATACCACTAAACAAAAACAACTAATCAACCATGTAATTATCTACATTTTAATTTTTGAATTAAGTATACTCAATTTTCTAACAAATTAAATCGTTATAATTTCCTCCAAAATAATAAACAAATGAATCTTCAAACTAAGTCATTAATCATGTTTGCATTTGAATTTATAATAATGTACAACAGCTTGGTTTAGTATGGCACAAGGCTTAAGTAGCATTGCCCCTATCACAAAAATCAAACTCACTAGTGAATTGGTATAGCAAGTCTAGCCTGTTTATCATTGCTACATGGTAGAACCCATCAATTACAACAAGTAGATTAATAACATTGAATGGAACTGTTTAGAAAAGAATATATTTCTGTAGAAGCTAGAGGATCAATAAAGTCTTTGCATATTTTATACAGAGAATAAAATCTTTACTGTCTGAATTTCGGGGATCAGTAGTTATTTACATTAGTCAGTCTAATGTTTTCATTTTGTTACCTGAAATATAGTGTTAACAAAAGTCAGAAGATTTAAACTGGGGGAAGGGATTTGTTACCCTGTCCATGTCTAGGAATATTTCAACAATTTCTTTTCTTTTTTTTAATATTTAAAATTTAGGTTATTGTACACCCGAAGAAGACAAAATGTTAATATAACAAAAAGTCTGAGCGTAAATAATCTTTTCTCTATGTCATACTTAAATCTCAATACCATTTTCTCAACCTATGTTATTGATTTACAATAAAACAGACAATTCACTTCAACTATAGACACATAATTACTAACAGATTTTACACAGATTTGTTAAAATACAAATTTGTATTCAAATAATCATATCCATGCCATATATGTGAATTAGTTTTTTGGGGTTTTTTTCTGGAAAAAGCAAAGGAAAGAAGGTATTGATTTACATATCCGACAATTATGTAAACAACATGAAATACAAAGGTGAAAATAACTAAGAGTTTACATTTCGGGTCTGTAAAGTCATTCTTTTTGAGTGAGGATCAACCTCTGACACTTCACTAGCAAAGCAGGTTCTGTCCATTCCAACAATCTGAAAAGGAAAAAAAATAAAAAAAGAAATCAAAAACAATATAATGGACCAAATGATTAACACTGAATTAAATGTCAGGTATAAATCAACAGTGGTCACTTCAGGATAAAACAGCTGTTTAGAGATAAACAAATTGGAAATATATTCCCCAACCCACCAATTTTATAACAAAAAATAAAATAAAATTTAAAAAGAATAATCTTGAATAGTAGAAAATTCAGGAAAACAAAAAACACTTTACTCATTTTTTCTAAAATTTATTTTTCTGGCATCTTCTATTTAAATAAGTAAAAATTCTGCCAGTTCAATATATTGCAAATGTTCAGCAACAAAAACAAAATATACAAATGCAGACTAAATCAATAAAACCCAAGAAAAACTGTTGGCCTTATTGTCTAATGCTTAAACAAACATGTCTTACAATTATGCTTTTGTTCAATATTAGAACAAACACAGCATCAGTATAAAATTATTTCAGTATTTTACTTATAAGAAGAAAAATAATTCTATTAAAAAAAAAATTAAAAATAAATAAATTAAAAATAAATAAATTAAAAATATAACTCATCATATATATATATATATATAATAGATAGAGAGAGAAAAAATAAAAAGTGTGAGAGGCTGTGAAAGTTTTGTTTAAAGTGTATGTATATTTATTGTTGTTGTTATACATGTTATGATATTTTAAGTGTCCATAATAGTATTTATGGCGTCACAAATACCATTATGAACACAAAGTATCATAACATGTATAATAACAACAATAAATATACACTTTAAACAAAATGTTCACGGCCTCTGAAACTTTTTATTCTATACCAATTTCTCTCGTTGGAACAACCCTATTTCTTTTTCTAATATATATATATATATATATATATATATATATTATAGAAGAAGACAGGGTGGAATAATAAACAGTAGCTCAGATTGGAGAATCAGAGAGCTGAGTTTGAATTCCAGTCAAGTTAGTTCACCCATCTGCAAATATCCTTGGGAATGGTGTAAATCCCTCTCTTCTAGTTATAGGTAAAGAGCAGAACAAACTATGTCCTATAGCCTTGTATGGCAACCAGTCTAGGAGAAGAACAACTCTGAATTCAAAACTAACTATGATTTAAATAGCCTCACTAATCTGCAACTGGCCAAGCATAGTGAGTATGGTTACACTGCTGAAGGGGTTTCTTCAACAGGAGTGAGAAGGTGATGGATATATAATGAATTAAATTTCTGGCACAGTAACTAACCACTACTGTCAGTTTTATGAAATCATCAGACAGTCAGCAGCTGTAGTGTGAAAATGGAAATTTTTATTCACCCAGACAAAAATATGACCAGTACTTGCGTATCATAAACATATCAGCCAAACTCACCTTGGGGGGTAGGAAGGACACAACCTTTTAGCCTAAATCAAATAAAGCTGTAAATACACAATTATATCACAAAAATAAAAAAAATCAGAAATAGTTTGCCATTTAAAATATATATATTGACTTCTTAGAAAAACCCACTTTTCACCATTACATAAATGATCTGCCTAAGAGTATACTCAGATCATTTGTGAATATCTATGCTGATGACAATATATAGGGTCACCTCCAAAACTTGTGAGATTGGCAGATGATCTCTTATCTGATCTAAATCTAGCTTCTCAATGAGGGGAAAACTGGCTGGTTACATTCAATGCATTGGAAATAAAACTAAACCCCACCAATCAGACTCTGAATTAGTACTAGTCATAATGAATTGACGTCCTCTTGAGGAGGCTCCATGACATGAGCATCTATTAGGATTTAAACTTACCCCAGTCTGCAAATGAAACTAGTACACATGATCTATTTCTAAGGATATAAAAAAAGAAAAATGTTGGTTTCCTGGACCACTCCAGTAAGTACCTTGCCTCTCATTCTATCTTCCTTCTTTACAAGAGCCAGATCAGACCTAAAACAAAGTACTGCTGTCATACTTTGGCAGGAACTTCTCAGTTCTCACTTTCAGGTCTTGATAGAGTACAAAACCATCTCTGCATCCCGGTGGGTAATGAATTATTTTTCACCTTTCAATCTTCCTCTCACAAATCAAATGTGGCAAGCTCTTCACTGTTATAAGGCTACTTCCATTGAAAGTGCTTGGATGAACTGCATTCCTTGGTTCAGCTACCCACTTTCACAAATTGGTTTTGGGAAAAGGCATGAATCTGTCACTACTATCCATCAGCTTTGGGCTAAATAGGAACATAGACTGACTTTTCTAGCCTTGGGTAGCAACCAGTTTAAAAGAAGGAAAACTGAATACTAAACCACAGTGAAGGCACTAGAAAAACAATACACTATCTTTTTTAAGAATGAATGTCATTTCACAAATTATATACATTGGTACCTCTACTTATGAAAGGCTATACATATGAAATTTTCAGGTTTACAAAACGCCTCTTCGGAAAAATATTGCCTTTTGTTACAAAAGAAATTTCAGGATACGAAAGACGAAAACTTAAAAATACGCACTGCTACTCGTGTAATATAACAATCTGGCCCCACCCGAGGAAGGCTGATGCAAGCGAGGGTGTTTCCGGTCGTTGAAAGGAACGGATGTCGTTTGACCTTATTTCCGGCAGCAGCGGAAATAACTACAGAGGCAAACAGAACAGGTGTCTCTGAGAATTACGTGGGCGTGCGTGGGCGAGGCAAAACTGGAAGAAAAAGTCCCGGTTCTGGAAGATTATAAAAAGACCTCGGCACACGGATTCGCCAGTAGAGGAGCAACAGAGATCGGCCGGTGAAGAGAGACACAACAGATAAGACTACACTCCCATCAACCCATTAGAAGCGCGCTCTCTCAATTCTCTGTTCCCTGTTCTACATGGCTCAGTCATTAAGACGCATAATTGGTGCCTAGTGACTTGCTGTTTTGAGACAACAAAACAGTTAGATGCGAGCTGGTTGCCACGGCGACGATTGAAATTCAACGGACTTAAAACTACCAGATAGAAAGAAAAAAGAAGACGAAAATAGAAGCAGCCGCACGACTATAGACATCAGCCAAGGTAGGTGACTCTTTGATTTGATAGTGTGTGTGTTCTGCTCGTGTTTATAATAAGTCTAGTTAGAAAAAAAAAAAAATGGAACAGCATACTTTTGCCGATCTGACCCTAGAATTGAGAAATGTGGATTGTTCGGTGTCGAACACATTAAGGGTAGAACGGAGGGGGTGCAGGACTACATGCAGAGAGTAGTACGCCTAGCGGAGAGCGCATAGGTTGGGGTTGACGGGAGGAATAAAGTTGAGATATTTACCTATCTGTAAGTATAAAACATCTGAGTTAATGATTTATTTTTTTGTTAATATTTTACCATATATGTGAAGTGAGTTTACTGGTATGTTGCTTAATTAATCTTACTTTTATTGAGTAAGTGAAATGTAAAATCATGTAAAGGAAGTTTCTTCTACTCTTTAAAGTGGATAATTGGATTAACTTGTTGATAACAATGTTTTCTTTGGTTTGTGCAGTGTTAGGTTTTCTTTTTTTGGATTTCTTTTCAATGACTGTACACTACAAAATGATTTACATTTCTATGTTTGTGAATTATGCTTTTGTGCAGGTTCCCATCAATTCAACATCCTCTGTGAATTTTCATTTATGTGACTTGGGAAATATCTTTTGAAGATATATTAATTTCTGAAAACTTTATATTGACACGGATAGACCTGCAGATTCCACAGTTGATCGGAACAAAAAGAAAGAACAACTGAAAAGTCTTGTAGACTTATTGGCTGATATGCTATAGGATTGGGAAAGAAGCAGTGGGAGGATTAACGATAGTTTAAGTGAAATAGTTAGGAAGATACAAATGTGGAAAATTATTAATAGTATCTAAAGCATAAAGTAAATTATACGTCTCTGGTTCAGTGGTTTGGTCCCCAATTACGCAGAAATTTCCGAATTTTTCAGTGGACACCATGCCGGTAGAATTGCGCGATATGGAGGAGATTCCTATCCGCAAACTAGTAAATACCTTGGAACAGATAGATATGGAAAGATTTAGTGAAGGATATGAAGAACTCCCGAAGAAGTTGACGATAGTCATTGCTGGCATAGTCGGCTTTATGATAATCCTTGGAATAATAGCAAGAAGCGGATTTTTAAGTGTGAAAGAAGCAACAGTGCTTCGGGAAAGGAAAGGGAGTTATCCGTTGTGAATAGTACTCCGGGGTCAACGGGTGTTCAACACTCAAATGCCTCTGCGTTAAACAGAGAGATGTCAACAAATCAGATATGCTTGGATTCGAATCCAGAGGAAGTAGTTCAAGGAATAGAAAACATTGTACAAACTAAGGAACTACGAGTCACGGGTCCATTTTTTTTAGACTAAATTAATATAGATGAAACCTCTAATCCTCCACAAGGAAATTGCATGCGGATTAACGTTGGAATCAGGGTAATTTTCTTCATTTTCTATTGAACATTTCTTGGTCAGACTATGAATGATATGTACTGCAGATAATGGCCATTTTTCTGTGTTCAAACATAGTATGTTTGAAATTAAATTAAATTAAATGAAGTTACATGTGTAACAATAAACTCGAGCAGAAACACGCATGGTGTTGGTCAAAGGTCATTTACTCGATGTCAGTTTAGAAACTGGGGCGCGGTTACCGCCTATGATCATGTGGTCGTGCATCGAGGCGTCTACGCTTATGGACAGAGTCGAGAAAGAAAATGAACATTTTTAAGAACTTTGCCCAATTCTGTGAAAATGGATATTAAAAAAAAAAAAAAGAACAATGAAACATCGAGCTGGTAGAACAATTTTCACGATGGACACAAACATTGTTGGGTTGCCGATGTAGGCTCCCCTATATATTTTTTTGTTGTTTTTTTTGTTTCGGCATGCACATGTTTTGTTGTTTTGGCGTGCACATGTTTTATACAATTGTCGGGCTTGTGTGGCATGGGGAGGAGTGTGAGGGTGTTGCGCTTAAAATGTTCTTAGGTGAACATTTTGGAAAATGGGAGGGCGAGGAATGTAATATAACAATCTGGCCCCACCCGAGGAAGGCTGATGCAAGCGAGGGTGTTTCCGGTCGTTGAAAGGAACGGATGTCGTTTGACCTTATTTCCGGCAGCAGCGGAAATAACTACAGAGGCAAACAGAACAGGTGTCTCTGAGAATTACGTGGGCGTGCGTGGGCGAGGCAAAACCGGAAGAAAAAGTCCCGGTTCTGGAAGATTATAAAAAGACCTCGGCACACGGATTCGCCAGTAGAGGAGCAACAGAGATCGGCCGGTGAAGAGAGACACAACAGATAAGACTACACTCCCGTCAACCCATTAGAAGCGCGCTCTCTCAATTCTCTGTTCCCTATTCTACACGGTTCATCGTCATTAATAAAAATATAACTTCATATTTTTATATATATGCGTGTTTGTTGTTTGTCGATATATAACAGACGCAGCTCCTAGAGTTCACCGAATGTAAACATACTTGTAGCATCCTGTATCTTGGTTTGAAAGTGGCGCGTCCGAGCTGCTCTGCCATCCCATTGGCTAGAAAGGACCTCTATGAGTATGTGTGTATAACCAGCATCCTCTTCATTTTCTCATCGGGCCACAAGGATCACTGAAGCCTCAGTTTATTCTTTACATTATGTACAACTGTCATTTTTATGTTCATTGTGCAGTAATCTAATTCTAACATGGATTTGTTACAGGTTTTCATGCATTTTTATAATTTATAAAAAATTTATGTCCAAATTTCTGGGGGATTGGAACCGATTAGAGCATTTATGGGGTAAAAAGCATCTCTACTTACAAAATTTTCACATAACGAAACAACTTACAGAACAAATTAATTTGGTAAGTAGAGGTACCACTGTATATATAAAAGAATCATTTCACTCCCAAGCAAGACAATAAAGCCACTAAGATGCAAGGGATTACTGAGTGTAAAAAAAAAAAAAAAAAAAAAAAAAAACTATTAAAAAGAAAGATAAAAGAACAGGATTTAGACAAAAGATAACAGTTGACATTTCATTTAAACTTTTGAAGATTAATTTGACTAGAAAGCAAAAGGCTGGAAGAGAATCTCACAGGTGAGAAGTGGGAGGAAAGAAACTGTTAGCATAGAACTTGGGGTTACATCTAGCCATTTCAGCTGTAAAATGATGGGACCTATCTGTCAATCTAGTACTGTACTTATATTCGTAAAGTTTGAGTTTCAAAGAGGAAAGCTCATCAAAACAATTACCACAAAAAATATTTATAGAAAAGACACAGAGAAGTTACATTATGGCAGTGTGAAAGTGATTGAAGCTGAGATGCAAGTTCAGCACCAATAACATAGTTGATTTTCTAGGCACTGCTTAGATACAGCATGAGGCCGAAAGTACGGGACAACTAGTGAGCATCGAACTCACTACTCAGTTGTAACAGGT
This sequence comes from Ascarosepion bandense, assembly GCA_037127315.1. NCBI lineage: Eukaryota > Metazoa > Mollusca > Cephalopoda > Sepiida > Sepiidae > Ascarosepion > Ascarosepion bandense. The sequence continues at coordinate 184,422 of JBBBDQ010001978.1, forward strand.
TCTAGTGAAACAAGCTTGCTAACTATTACACCACACTGAGGTGCCCAAACACTGATAACATAGCAGATTCTTTGGAGCAAAAACACCAGACTAGATGTGACAGAAATATTCAACACTTGAACAAATGGTACTTATAAATGCATTATTGCAAAATATAATACAATTTCTAAAAAATAAATATTATCAATGTAATTAGGGATATGTTATATCACCTTTATATATATATATATATATATATATATATATATATTTCCAAGTGAAGAGGACTCAAGGTTTTTTATTTTTATATTTTAAGTGCTCTGGCATTTATTTTATTATAAACAGTGCTCAATATAATGAGTATTATAGAGCTTAATATAATATAATATAATGATATGGTTATGTCAATTTTACATTGCTACATGGAAATTTCTGTTTCAAGATTAATTCTCATCATCAGGCAATGGAGATTCACTTAGGAATATCACATCAAATGTAATAAAACTGAAGGGAAAATGATAAGATCAGATAAACGCGAAGGAAAGCAGACAAGAAAGGAATAGGGTCAAGGAAAAAGAAAAAAAGAGGAGGAAAAAAAGTTGGTTAGCACAGAAATTCCTCGGGGTCAAACCCCTAAGTGAATCTCCATTCTGATTAGCCACACGCACACACAAAAAAAAACACCCACATACATTCACAGTAAACCGAAAGTATTTGTCATTTAAATGTAAATTGTCTGCACAACCACACCAGCATTGCCTGATGATGAGAATTAATCTTGAAACATAGAAATTTCCATGTAGCAATGTAAAATTGACATAACCATATAATTATATTATACATATATATATATATATATATGATACAGATTTTCTTACCATGTACCTTTTCCCTAAATACTTCATATAACATTAATGTATTATAGAAACAGAGATAAGCAAGCAAATATGCATGTCAGTTTTGAAGTATTTTACATAATTTATCAATTTTCAACATAAAAAAAAATCTTGTTTGTTTCTCATGTGAACAAGGTTAATTTAGGTCAGTTATAGCAAATCATCTTTTTTAATGACACAAGACAAAAAAAATGTTTGCATTCAAACAAATTCTTCTGTACTAGACTAAATCAAGAATATTAATCCCAAACATATTGTTAAAATTGTCCAGTAGAACAACAGGTTTTTTTTTCACATATCCACATAGTACGCTTGATGCTCAAGATAAATGGTAATATTAGCTGTTTCCTTATAAAGAAACATTTGGCATGCATTGACAGAATAGCCAATATGACTGTCAATTGAAATTTATAAAAATCTTTCTCTTAAAACAATCTTTTAAGAAAATAGGTTCCTCAAGTCCAGTAGCTGTTATTGCTCTTTCCAGTATTAATAGGGGTTTCCTTCCTAATCTTTTATTTGTTGTAGCGTTAAATGTCAACATCTTGATTATGTCATTATTTTCTCTCCAAGCTACATGTGATATCAATTTTAGTTGTTGATGAGGAGGGAGAGACAAAGAAGAAAAGAGAAAGAAAAGAAAAACAGAGTCTTTTTATAGCTGTATGCCCTTACTAATACTAATACTAACCAGTTTAGGAGACTGGAAACTCGATGTTTTTATCGAAACATTATCTCTAAGAAGATTACATACAAAGGTTAGAGAGTTCAGCCTAACCTATTATACACAGAGTAGGTGTAGAGGTTTTTATTTCAGAAATTTCCTACTCTTAGACAAGTTGCTATTCAAAGCTAAAAACTTTTACCCAGCATAACTTTTTTATTTCTCTTAAATGACCCCAACCAATAAATATAATTCATAATCTCTTAATATCCAACCAATTTTTTGTAAAAGTACAAATAATAAAATGCCAATAAACGCTTAGTCCATGTGAAAATTGATTGTGGGAATAACAGGTCTCTGCTATTACTACTACCTGGACAGGTAAGATAGTTGTAGTAGCAATGGCAACCACGAAAGGTAAATGTTGTCATCAGCAACAAAGAAATAATCTGTATTGGTTGTTACTGAGAGACAAAACCCAATTTATGGTTTATCACCTTTGTTATGACTATTGTCAGTGATATCTGGGTTCCTACAGAAAGGTGGAAGAACCATAATTAATGACTAACGTTTATCATTCAGTTTATTCAGACTCAGAAAAGTACAAAAGCAAATAGTTTCTAGTCATCAGCAAATTGTTTTTCTTCCTTGAAGTGAGCACTATGTGAGAAAATATCAATGGTTACATCAGACTCAGAAAAGTTTCAATGATTGTTTTGCTCTCCACCAGAGAAAACATTTTCTTCAAGATAATTTTACATTAGCATTATGCTTTTCTTAACTGCATTGCTGAATTATCTAAACCTGTTACCTACCAATCATGCTATCAACAGTATCATGGGAGAGTGCTTTGCTCAACTACTTATTAACCCACTCTTATTTTTCATCAGTTAGCATAATATGCCAGTGAAGTGAGGTTTTGTCATGCTATTTGATGATGCCACAGATAGCAGGGAAAAATAAATTTATGCTTATCATAAACAAACTTTGTTACTTATATACATGTTCATTATGAAAATTCAAGTCTGAACCAAGTGAACTATTTTGGTTGTAAATATCAACTTACCTTGGTCACCCAGGGTTGTAAACCCCATGAAGTGCTAAGTAACCGGTGTGTTTTTAAAATGCCGTTTTGGTCAACAAAGCGGTCAACAACATCAACACCTACCACACTTTGGTTGATGGGATTGGGGTATTTTTGCCATGCTGCATTCACTACAGTTTCCCAAGGATGTCTACAAAAATAATAATAAAAAAGAAAGGTTAAATTAAATATAGTAGCAAAAACAAATTTAATATTATAACAATTTACAGACCAGTACATAAAAAGATAGTTTCAGTTTATTCTGGGTATATGTTATTGCTATGGAAAAAATATTTTCTGCAAAATTTCAATGAGAAAGCAAGAGTTAGAGGATGGAGAGAGAAGTGAAACGACGAAGAGAGAGAGAAGTGAAACGACGAAGAGAGAGAGAGAAACGACGAGAGAGAAGAAACAGAGACGAGAGAGAAAGCGAAGAGAGAGAGAAGTGAAACGACGAAGAGAGAGAGAAGGAAACGACGAAGAGAGAGAGAAGTGAAACGACGAAGAGAGAGAGAAGGAAAGACGACGAGAGAGAGAGAGAAGAAACGACGAAGAGAGAGAGAAGTGAAACGACGAAGAGAGAGAGAGAGAGAGAAGACGAGAGAGAGAGAGAAGAAACGACGAAGAGAGAGAGAGAATGAAACGAGAGAGAGAGAGAGAGAAGAAACGACGAAGAGAGAGAGAAGTGAAACGACGAGAGAGAGAGAGAAACGACGAAGAGAGAGAGAAGTGAAACGACGAAGAGAGAGAGAGAGAGAAGAAACGACGAAGAGAGAGAGAGAGAAGTGAATGAATGTGGTGAATATATGTTCTACATTCTTTCCAACTTTGACATCCAATAAGTTTAAATTCCACAAATAGATAAATTTCTTCATTGTGAAGATCCTACACTACATGACTTTCTGCCATATGTGCGAGAATTTATTCTATTAAGATAATTCAATTTAAATCTGAATTAATTCCGCCTAATTAATTTCAAAAAGATTCAAATTTTTAAAGTGATGTTTCATAAACCAATTAGCGTATTTTGTAGAATAATGACAGAAGTATATTCATTTAGATCTTTATACATCCAGTTATAATGTGAGATCACTTACGAACTTGCCTTTCCAAATTTTTTTTTTTTTTTTTTAAATCGTGTCACCCCAAGCAAGGCATTCCACTGCCACTATAGCGCAGGGGGTTATATAGAGCGATTGGGTATAAGAAATGTCAGAAGGAGGGTGATAGACGACTTAGGATGTACATAGGGAGAGGGTTGGAGAGAGTGGGTGTGAGTTAGTGTGTTAGGAGGTGTCTATTGACCCTACATTTAAACTCCTGGAGGTTGTAGCCGTCAGGGAAGCAAGCATGCAGTAGGGAATTCCACAGGCAGGAAGTGCGAGGAAAGAAGCTGTTAAAGTAGAAATTACAGTTACATTTCATCGATTTCACTGTAAAAAAGTGGGACCTAGTTGCCAATCTAGTATCTCGTGCAAATTCACATCTAGGGGGCACCAGTGATTTAAGTTCATCAGAGCAGAAGCCATGAAGGTCTTTATAGAAGAGGCACAGGGAAGCCACGTCATGCCGGTGAGAGAGTGACTGCAAGCGGTCAGCCAAGTCGGTATCAATCACATTACAGATTCTTTGCTGTATTTTGTCAAGAACCCCGAGGAGAATAGCAGGGGCACCCGACCAGATGTGGCAGCAGTACTCAATACACGGGTGGATGGGAATAAAGAATTCAACATGAGGCTTAAAAAGTCCAAAGAAATTCCTTTGAAAAGGTACAAAAACACTCTTTCAAATGACCATAGAATTAAGCAAAAAATAATAAATAAATACATAACTTACTTTAGCAAGTTTAAAAAAAAAAAAAAAAATTTTTCCAACCGAGCTCACCTCACACGTTTCGATGCCATTTGAAAAAATAAACTTATTTTTCCATTTTGGTCAGAGGAAATTGTTAAGGGAGATATTATGACATTTTCAATCTTGATTTTTGAGGTTATCACCTATTTATATTTATACAGTTGTTTAATATATGAAGCAATCAAAGAGCCAAAGAATATTATCAGTAATTGCTTTAATATAATTAAAGTAATATTTCAATAAAGTATTGAAAATTACATGAAGTATCCATTGTACACGCACACAAATAATCTTCACAGGAAAGGTCTTTGGTCCATGTGTAAATATAAAAAAAAGATGCTCACAAGATATTTACAATAGCAATTGAAATTAAAATGAAATAAATATTATCCAATAAAATACAAATTCTGTCTTGAAGGCACAAACTGTTTAATACACTTATGACAGGAAGACAAAAATGGAACTGAGCAAATCCATCACAGCCAAATATTGTTTTTGAGCTGAATAGTGCTGCATATTACACTACATGATCTTTCATAAAAGAAATTCAAACTGCATATCTAAGGTATGAATCTATTGCTTCTCCCTCCAGCTATGGGTTAAATAGCAAAACAGATTGGGTTCTATAGCCTAGGCTGGCAACCAGTCTACTGCAGAAAGTAATGGTAACCTACTGCAGAAAAATCTTCAGCCCAGTCAGTCATGTCTCCTTTCAGACATGATCGAACAAGCATGTATCACATATGGCACTTAACTGACTGACTGACTGATCTTCCTATTCTGCTAGAAGGGTTCAAACACAGTCTTTAAAGAAACTAAGACCATCAGTAAATTTAAGAAAAATATTAAGTAATCAGTTGATAACACACACAGATTTGGACTCCCTCTCTAATCAAGACTGATTATAGAGGTAAATTTATTATATGGCCAAATGAGTAATTATGAGATGAGATTGTGTTTAAGTTACCACAAAACTAGTCTTCTTCACTGTTGTGACATGCTAGCAACAAGACATCTGTTAATGGAAAAAAATCACAAATGTTTTCATGCCATTCCCAAAGTCATTAGTGATAAATGAACATGAACACAAATATCAAACCATGATGCATCTAATTCTTCTTCTATGTGCCTTGTCCTTTCAGGATGTAGGCAATCATGGCCTTCCATGTCTCCCTATCCCTGGTGGCTCTTACCACGCTTTTCCCCATAACATCTCGCAGCCTCTGTTCTGTCACCCACCTGTTCAGGCCCTTCAAATATGTTATCCACTGCTTACCTCTGTCTCTTTTTCCCTTTATCTGACCTGTTAGTATCAGGTTCTCCAAGCCCTCCTTCCTCATTGCATGTCCCAGAAACTTCAGTTGGCTCTTCCTGATGCTCAATATTAATTTCCTTTTTGTTTCCATTCTTTCCAACACCTCATCATTGCTCACATGCTTGGTCCATGATATCCGCAGCATCCTTCTGTAGAATCACAATTCAGTTGCTTCAAGTTTTTCCTTCATCTTTGATGATATTGTCCAACAGTCACTGCCATATTGAAGAACTGAAAACACATAGCAATCCAGTACTATCTTCTTTGTTTCTAGTGAACGTTTCCTGTGTCTTAATACTTTACTCGGCTTCTGGAACGTGTCCTTCGCCATACCAATTCGTCTTTGGATCTCTTTGTTGCACTTTCCGTCTTCGGTTAGAACACTTCCCAGATATTTAAATTTTTGTACCTGCTTGACTTTAACATCCCCCACCTGTATTTGGCACTTTGGGCTGCTCTTTTTGCTGATGACCATGTATTCGGTACCCACAATAATAATTGAAAACACACACAGTGCTGTCCCCAAACTAGGGAACCAAATGTCAAACTGACCCTGGCCTTCCAACAATGCATCATTTCTTAGAAAAAATGCTAGGATCATCGTAGATAAGAAAACCACTTTAAAGTAAAAAGTAGAAATAAAAAATTTTACAGTAGTAATTTATCATGGCAAGATTCTACAAATTTTCACCCCTTGTTCCTTGTTTAGGATGTGGTTTTCTCTTTTCCAATCTTTTCACTGTTTTCTTTTTTTTCCAATTGGAGTAGATAGACTAAACTATCGCCCGGTTCACACTCCACCCACGTCTATTGAACAGGCGAAGAGGCTCATCCCTTGTTTAGGATGTGGTTTCCGGCTTTCTCTTTTCCAATCTTTTCCTTCCTACGTACCCCCCTGCGCTTCAGTGGCGTTACCGCCTTGCTTGGGGTGATATGATTATAAAAAAAAAAAATTTATATATTTGAATGTTGATCCGATTACTGCTTGTAGTATGCTTGTTACTATAACAGCAAAAATAGCACATGACAGCAGGTTTTTTTGTTTGGGCAATACTGTTATAAAACAATTTCTAGTTCACTTCACTGCTTAATTATAATGTGGGGTTTGCATTTATGCTCGCCCCAAAAATAATGATCTGATTTTTGTATGTTTGAGTGTCTGTTACTAAAAAACTGAAAAGAAAATAACATTGAAAGAGGATACAAAATCAAAAGATTATGAAATTCTGATATGATGATACCTACATTTGGCAAAAATAAATTATACATAAATATTTTTTATATTTTACAAAATAAATATATCATGAAAAAATTATTTTTTAATCCCTCTTTTATCCTGAAAATTTTCACAACAAAAAACTTTTTCTAAAATTTAAGTGTATATGTTAACAAATCATTTAAGATTAGATTCCTGCTGATTAGGAATAAGCAATATTACAATTTCAAATTTTAAATATAGTTGAGATTTAGCTAATAATTGAGTAGGTATCTCCACTCATTTTCAATAAGTAAATTTCAAAAGTAAAAAGGTTTCCCCTGAAACTTTTACTTTAGTTTTAATTGAAAGCTGAATGATTAAATTTACTATTTCCAGTAAGCAAAATACTCTGGTGTATTTGAAACAGAAATTGTATTGATTGGAATCTAAAATTTTTCAATTTTTTTTTAATCTTTCAATTTTTCAGCCATTTTAAGCAACCGACACATTTGTAAACAAAAAATCAATTCTCGGAAAAATCTTGCAAAAATAAGATATACATCTTTGGCACATTATTTTTAGAAAATTAGCAAATTTAATGATAAATTAATCTGTTTTACACAAATATTACTTATTTATAGCATAAAATTTACAATAAAACTATTTCTTAAAAACAGAGTTCAACTTTATGACCTGTCTGCTGTATTTCAAATGTGTTGACAGGTTAACAGATGAAAGATAAGTGTATGACATAATTGTACAAATTTTTTCCCTGTAAAGAGAAGAAACTTTGAAATGTATGACTTTTTAATTTATACATTAAAACTACAAAAAAAAAAACAAACATTTTTGAATTATTTTAAAAATAGGAAGGCACAACAATTTGTATTAAACTTTTTATTTTTTAATTAGTAAGAATAACCTTTGCTTAATAAGTTTTTTAACTAACCCCCAACAAAATTTTGAAGCATTTTAAAAATATTTTTGAAACTTTATAAGTTATCATAATTTAAAAACAAAAATGGAAACAATTCTTTTAAAATCTCATTATTAATCGCATTTTTTTTCAGACTATAATATCCTTAATTTATATTATTTATTAAAGCAATTAAAAGCTTTTCAAATTAAATAATGTCAGTTTTATTGCATTTTTTATCTATTTGATTTTTCAAGAATTTTCAAATTAACGTGTTTGTCACCAGAAAAAAAACAACTGAGTTATGTAATATTACTTTTTCTATTGTAAACTCTTGTAATGATTTGGTTACCCACTAACTAAAATCAAGATAAGATTTTTACCAAAATTTCTAACAGCTTAGAAGGAATTAAAAAATTATTAAAAATATTTAAAAAATACTTTGATTTTCCTAAGACAGATCAGACTGACAGAGTAAATTTAATGTTGAAAATAAAGAAGTTTACTTTAACATTAGCAGTCGAAAATCAATAAATTATCGGTGAAACTATTTAAGAGTAAATTCAATACAAAACATGATCCTGATAGATATTTTAACTATTATTATTATGAGTATGTGTGTGTGTATATATATATTTTAGATAAGGTATTCATGACATTTTGGCCGTTGTATGCTCTAACCTTTTTCAGGTGAGTGGAATTTGGAACCAGAATTTCAGTTAAAAATTCCAGTCACCTGAAAAAATGTCAGAGCGTACAATGGCCAAAATGTTGTGTACATGGCAATAGAGATGAGGACAACAGTCTGAATAATAAGAGGATACCCCACCTCAATAATAGACAAGGGTTTCCAACTAGCAGAAAAAATACCATTAGAATCCCTCCGGAATCAAAAAAAAACAAAACAAAACAACAAGAAAAATATGAAAAAGAAGAAAACATTGTAGCATACGTTTCCACTCACAACAAAAACAATTCAGAATTATTCACAAAGATCAAAACCCACATGGAATTACTCAACAATAATGAAAAAATAAAAATAATCTTAAAGACAACCAAAATAATTAACAGCAAACACCAGCCCAAAAATTTAAAAGACATCCTAACCTCATCGAAATTCGAACAACACACAACACAGGGGGTCACAAAATGCAACAAAAAAAGATGTGAAGTATGCAACATAATATTAGAAGGAAAACATTTCCAGTTCGAAAATGCAACTACATTCGAAATAAAATTGGATCTGAACTACAACTCGAAAAATGTAGTTTACACTCTAAAATGTGACAAATGTGCAAAGATATATGTGGGAGCGACACAATGCTTGAATAATAGACTTAGTAAATTTCAGTTACCCTTTTCTTTTTCTTTAATTGGAGTAGATAGTTCCTACTATCACCCGATCTCACACTCCACCTGCTTCTTTTGATCAAGAGTAGAGGTAATCGCCTTGTTTCTTGTTCAGGAAGGGGTTTCCGGTTCATCCCCCTTCTTCGGTCTTAGTGTTAGTTCAGCTGGAAACTGTTTGCAGTTACGGAGTATAGTGGCAATGTCTTTACATTCTGAGGGTACCGGGTTGGCAGTTTCCTGGTTGCTGCTTCCAACTGATAATTAGGAGCCCAAACTCTTGCGTAGCGTCTTGAGAGGCTGCTCTGATCAACAGTTGAATAATACCGGGGTTCTTATAATGCCATATCGCACCTGGACGGACATCCCTGTATGAACGTTCAGTGGGCAACCCCGAGGCCACATTATGTTATAGGCAGCGCCAGTCTCCATCCCTCACATGCTGCAAACAAGTGACCGACTGACTATTCTAAGACCTCTCCTTAACTGAATCACTATGGAAAAAAGCAAACATAATAGCAAAGCTAAACCAGCTAGTCTGAAAACTCCCAAACCAGTCTGCATCTCTTACATTAACAGACATGGTATCCACACTAACTTCCTCAGCGTTGATTCATTCCTTCACACTAACTCACCTGATAACTTGGCCCTATGCAAACCTAACCTTAACCCTTCTATCCCCTCTTCCGAGTTTGACGTTCCTGGCTACCTTCCCCTTTTCAGGAAGGACTCCAATGTTCATATGCATGGGCTTGGTGTGTATGTCAGCGAACACCTTCCCCTAGCTAGGGCGACATCCCTTGAATCCCCGGATCATTCTTTCATGTGCTTCCGCCTCTCACTTCTAAGCTCGATTAGCTATCTCTTCTTTCTCTACCGCTCCCCTGACTGTTCGTTACTTGACAGTATCTCTGATAATATTGACAAAGCCATTTCTTCCCATCCCTCTGCCCATATATTCGTGTTTGGTGACTTTAACGCCCACCACACCAAGTGGCTGGAGAACTGTCACTGACCCTGCTGGTGTCCACACCATGAATTTTTCAATCACCCAATCCCCCATGCAAGTGGTGAACTTCCCCATGCATTTCTCCGACAACCCTAATGGAAGGGACTCACTTCTAGACCTCTGCTTCACTTCCATCCCAGACTCTTGCACTACCAGGTAACTCTGACCACACCGTAGTTTCCGTCAACATTTCATTCCACTCCCACCCAACCCAAGAAACCTAGACAAGTAGAATATCCTACTGCTACCACAGAGCAGACTGGGATTCATTCCGAGACTTCCTCTGTGACGTCCCTTGGAACAACGTTTTTAGTCTTCCCATCGAAGAATGTACATCTGAGGTCTCCTCCTGGGTTAAGGCTAGCATCGATGCTTTCGTCCCTGCCAGGAAATTTCAGCTTAAATCTCATTCATCTCCATGGTCCTCGCTCGCTTGCTCGGCTGCCATTGCCCACCGGAATCATTTCTTCCGACTCTATCGTAGCTATGCGTCAGACCAAAACAGACGCCTTTTCGCTTCAGCTCGTAATAAGTGTAAAAAGATACTTAACGAAGCTAAGATGTTATTTGCTGCCAGAATGAGGCAGCACATAGCATCCTCTTGGGGCTACATAGGGGAAGGTAAATAGAAAGCGTGGTTAGATATAGGAAATGTCAGAAGGGGGGTGATAGATGGGTGGGTGGGAAGAATGCTTTGCCCGCAGATTCTCGAACAATTCAAGACTGGACTCGTCTGGAGTTTCTACACCCGACATCCAACCTAGAACTGATGCTCAACTGAATGATGTCCATATTACACCCTCGCTTGTCTCTAAGATAAGCTCAAAACTTGACCCTCACAAAGCGAGCGGAGGGGACGGAATCCCAATCATAGTCTTAAAGAAATGTACCCCCGAACTTTCCTCTGTACTTTCTAAGCTCTACAACTTCTGCCTATCTGCTTTCCTGCTTTCCTGCCTGTCGGAAATCTTCCTCTGTAGTTCCTATATTTAAAAACACTGGAGAACCCTCGGACCCCGCAAATTACTGACCTATCAGCCTTCTTCCGATCTTTGGCAAAGTGTTCGAAGCCATTATCAACGCCGAGGTGGTTCAGCATCTCACAGCACACAGGCTCCTCTTGGACAAGCAGTATGGTTTCTGCTTCACCAGGTCTACTGCTGATATGCTAACGACCATCACCGAGTACATATATCAGGCACTCGACAGGAATGGTGAAGCTCGAACCGTTGCCTTGGATATCTCTAAAGCGTTCGACAGAGTTTGGCATGCTGGCCATCTATGCAAACTGCGGAGCTATGGTATAGCTGGACAATTGTTTGAACTAATCCAGTCATTTCTATCTAACCCCACATTGAAAGTGGTATTAAACGGACATGCCTCCCAGAACTACCATACGAACGCGGGTGTCCCTCAAGGCTCTATCCTAGGTTCTACGCTCTTTCTGATCTACATTAATGATCTCCCTGACACCATAAGATCCCAAGTAGGTATGTACACTGATGACACCACAGCTCGATCAAAAATCTGGTGTGGGCAACAAAGCTAACCTTGCAGCCGAGCTTGGAAAGAACCTCCAATCCGTAGTGGACTGGGGTAAGAAATGGCTCGTAAATTTTAATGCTTCTAAAACGAAGCTACTATCAATTAATCATCACAGACAATCGCACCTACCTCCTATTAGCATGGACCAGGCTTGCCTCCCAGAGAGTAAAACACTACGCCTCCTTGGTCTCACACTTTCAGTGGACCTCAAGTGGAATGACTATATCGAATCCATTGCTAAATCCTACACATTTATAAGTCTACCATCCGCTCATGTATTGAATACTGCTGTATCTGGTCAAGTGCCCCTGCTATTCTCCTTGGGGCTCTTGCCAAAATACAGCTGAGAATCTGTAATGTGATCGATACCGACTTAGCAGACCGCCTGCAGTCTCTCTCTAACCGGCGCGATGTGGCTTCCCTGTGTCTCTTCTATAAATACTTTCACGGCTTCTGCTCTGATGAACTTAGATCACTGGTGCCCCCTAGGTTCGAATTTGCACGAGATACTAGATTAGCAACTATATCCAACCCTTTTACAGTGAAAACGATAAAATCCAACTGCAACTTCTACTCCAACAGTTTCTTTTCTCGTACTTCCCGACTGTGGAATTCCCTTCCACATGACTGCTTCCCCGACGGCTACAATCTCCAGGAGTTTAAATGTAAGGTCAATAGACACCTAACAAACTAACTCACTTCCATTCTTTCAAACACTCTTCCCACCCACCCATCTATCTATCACCCCCACTTCTGACATTTCCTATATCTAACCACGCTTTCTATTTACCTTCCCCTATGTAGCCCCAAGCGCAATAATGGCAGTGGAATGCCTTGCTTGGGGTGAAATGATTAAAAAAAAAATTATATATAAACTAGATTCCACCAACAGAGACATTTTTCCTAAATAAATAAAAAAAATATTACCCTCACTTTGAATTTTAAGCACTTATGAATGAATGAATGAATTGTGCGCTATTTAGGTTATTTTATTAGAACACTTTATGGAAATACTATTTAGTGGGGTCATATTGGTACATTGTGAAAACTTAAGATTGGGATGTGATGACAACTATTTTTTTCTAGTTTTATAAAGAAAAATCGATGAAGATACTATTTCAGTAAATATCAACTGTGAAATTTTTAAAATGTTTCCTGAAACCTTACAAAATAATAAAATTCAAAAAGTAATTTTTATGGAGAGCTGATGCTTGCATAATTTAATAAAACAGATTATTTTTTCAGATTTGAAAGAGGATATTCTACAATGAATACTTATTTTTTAAATTTTTCAGCAGGATTTTGAAATTCTTCTGGTTGCTAATGATAAAAGATCTTTTTTTAATTAAATGTCATGCTTAATGCCATTTTTGTGTGTGAAATATTTCAAAAAGAATTTTATTTTAAAAAATTATACTTTGTATGAAAACTCAAATAGAAAATAATTTAACAATTCTGAATTACCCCCTTCTAACTATATGAGATTAAAAATAATTATTCATTAATTTTTTTCTAAAATAATTAAAAATACCTGATTTGGTGTAATTAAATAACTTCATGACTTGAAATAATTAAAACCAAAAGCAAAAAAAAAAAAAAAAAAAATGCAAAAAAAAAAAAAACAAATAGTAAAAAAACAAAGCACATTTTTTTTAAAACATTTTTCTATATTCTTACTAATTAACATCAAAATTAAAAAATATTCTAGGTTTCATAAACGTTTATAGTATAAAACTATCTTAACATAAGCTCAAGGACAATTGCTTTTAAACATAAACAAAACCAGTTTCTGTATTTTAGTAATTTTGGTTTGGTCTGTCGTATTTAATTAAATTTGGAGCAACTTCATTTTTTTTTTCTTTTAAAGTAGGTGTTGCAGGGATAACTGCTATAGCACTATTACACTGTTAAGAATAATTGTCCTCATCATCTTTATAGCCATTATTACAACGTTTCGGCTGTTGTACATTCCAGCCTTCTTCAAGTACTAGGAATTTTGAACCGAACCCTTTATTACTATCACTGGGTATAGCATTCTCATTCCATAATCGATGCCACTTCTGGTAGCCATGTAGTTATCTCCCTTTGACTTTAAGTTATTTGTTCACCACTGCTGGAGCCTATATCCACTGGGCCATGTATCCTCAAGGACACATAGCCTAATGGATAAGTTGGTTAGTTCAAAAGACTTGACCCAAGTGGTAATAAAGATGAGGACAATAGTCCGAACAATGTCACATCTCATCTCAGAATCGTATACTATATAGATAAACAACAGTGACTGCTGATTGTTTGACCGAAACTTGTTGACAGGCGGAATATGCTGTGTTCAACAAAAATGTAAGTTTCCCAAATAACTGTTAATCTTTGATTTTATTCATTTTTTAATATATCTAGGACAGATAATTAATTTTAAAGAGATTTTTTTTTTAAACTATCTTCTCAATTTTGTGATCATTTTTCAATTAAAATGGCGGATCGATGAGAAATTGGCTTTCAAGAACATTTTTTAAAAGTTTTAAAAGTTTATTGAAACCTTATTAAAATACGTAAAAGTATATTTTTTTAAAGTTTATTTTTTACTAAAAAGGAGACGATTCATTTAAATTATTTTAGATGCGCTTCAAGTTTATCTAGTTAAAACTTTGGTTAAATGTCAAAAACACAGAAAACAAGCATTCCAATGCGATCATCAACATATCTTAAACTGAAATTGCTTTCCAATAGACTTAAATTCGTACATTTGTTGTTATCTCAAAAAATGAATTGAAAAATATTTTCTCAGTCACTTACCCAGTCTTATTCTTATTGAAACATAAATTTAATGGTAATTATTTTTAGTCTCTTCTTCAAGTTAGTAGTTGATTCTAATCAGATTTTATTTTTTAATAGAAACAAACTTGCAATTTTATGTATTCGTTGAACTCTCCACAAGCCACCCCTAAAAGAATTATCAACTCGTTCTGTCGTTGAATCAGAAGAATTTTCGTGTAACAACAACTCCGAAAAGTAGGAAGCAATCAAAAGTCGTGAGTGAATAGAGATAAAGATGATGAAAGTAGAGAAAAAAGTTTAGGTGCAAACAAGAGACTAGAGAGAGTCTTAGACGTAGAGATTATTCGGGAATTTGATTTTCTTCAAAGAAAAAGTAGTGATTGTACCCTTTTTCCTGTTAGTATAAAACTTAAAAGTTTTATAATACATTTTGTGACTTTTTAGTCACTTTGTTTACTTTGTGGTAAATAAAAACATTTATGAACTGAATTTAGACAGGTAGTCTAGAACTTTTGTGACTATTCAATTCATTCATTCATTTATTTATTTTCTAAATGAACGTCATACTTGCAACATTTGAAACAGTTGAGAAAAGCCAGTTAAAATAAAAATTATTGAAACTGACAACCGCAGTGATTTGCTTTTAGTTTTAATGATTAAATTTGAAAGTTCCCTTTTTTTAATGAAGAATTTTACAACTAATTCAGTAGACGTTGGAATTTTACGCGTAAAAATTATTTTACATTGAGAAAAGAAAGAAAATTATGTATATTTTTTATGCAAAAGAGTTTAATCAATGTAACAAAAATAAATTTAAGAATGAAATAATAGTGAAAAGCTGATATTATGGTTTAGTTTAGCTTTCTTTAAGTAAAGAGAGGAGTTGAACATAGCGTATTAGAGGACATTCGCCCCCTAAAATAGTGACATTTAACATCATTAAACTAGCAATAAATACAATAAACAAACCACATCAAGAAAGTTGGTCAGTCTCAAAATCAGTTCCATGCAGTTTTACAGTTATAAATTCAACTGAGTAATAATTCGTAATTGAATGAAAAAGGGATTGACCTTAATCACTCAAATTCACGTGGAGTTGCAGACCGGACTCGGAGAATTAAAATTTCTGTAAATCAATTATTATATAACGTAACTCTACAGAATTTAATCGTTTGCAAAAGTTTTTTTTTTTTCGTTGTAAATACAATGCAGAATATAAAAACTTACTGAAAAATATATTCCGATGTCCATATCCTCATGTTTTTGTACGGGGAAAATGATCGGTGAGGTAATTGGAAACGTCCTACAGAAAAACTTCAATGAGCTGGAGTGACGTCAGACCATTTAGTCTACCACGTGACTAAACGCAAACCGGTGTCGAACCACGCGTTAACCGGCTAAGTTATGTAAAAAATAACACAAACTTTGGTTGACATTCAGTGGTAATTCTACGGTGGGGCCAGAATGAGCCAACCCTTTCCCCCCCAACGCCGAATTTTAGCTGCCCTCCCATTTTTATCAGCTTCAAAAATTTCATGAATCTGCTCAGTCTCTAATTTCGATAAGATTTGATCTTCAGCGGTTTCTTTTTCAGATTCATTTAGCTTTTTTAAGGACACATACAGAAATCAGAGCAGACAAAAGTAAAACACTGTTCTCAGCTGCTAAGTATTGACGTTAGTAACAACGGTCTAATTTTGTTTTGAAATGAACCTCGTTTTTGTGTTCCAACAGCTTGAGAGTGGAACAGAAGGCAAGAATAGATTAGAGCTCTATATGAATGAAAAAGTTATTCCGTTTATCGAAGTAAAATACTTATACTCAAAAACTCATTCCTGTGTAATGGTGTTTTAGTAAGTATAACTCACTGTCCCAATCAACTGTTTTCGTATTTTTTCTGGTAATCCTAAAAAAAACTATTCAGCTTTAACACCGATATGTTTATATAAACTTCATATGAACAAAAAAAAATACATTGTTGTTATTCTTGTTACATTGTAACATTACATTGTGCTCTGGGTTATTTTTATTATAAATGTAGTGGATTGGACAACCAGTCTACTGTATTTACTAGCCTTCCCACGCAAGGCCGGATGTGATACATGGTCATTTTATAGTGGGAATTCCCGGCCATATAGCCGGGCCAAAAATATGTCTGTCTATTTTTACCGAGTCGTGGTTCTACCCTTCGGCGGAACCACGACTGGGTTTGTGCTCTCTGCTCGGAGGCAGAGAGCTGACAGTGTTATAGGGTTATAGAGCAGTCATCCGAAGACGACTGCTTCAATACAAACCCTCCAATACAACCAGTCTACTTTATAATGGTGACTCCACTTTCAAATTACTACCACGGTGTTCGAGCTACAACAGATGGTAACGCGTTGCCCAGTCCACAACAGGTAAAAGATCGTTACTCATCAAAAGGATATATGATTTGCATACATTCCAAAGTAGGTACCTCTGCTCATTTTTTATACCTAACTTTTAAATTGAATTTTTAAAAATAAAACATTTTCTTGAAACATTTATTTTAGATTTAATTGAAAGCTAAATTATTAAATTTACTATTTACAGTAAGCAAAATACTCTGGTGTATTTCAAACAGAAATAAAATTATATTGATTGGAATCTAAAATTTTAAGATTTTTTAAAATCTAAAAAATTTTTTTGGACATTTTTGAGTGATTGATACATTTGTAAATAAAAGGTAATTATCAGTTTTAAAGATCTTGCAAAAAATTAAATATACATCTGTGACATATTATTTTTAAAAAAATAGCAAATTTAAAGTTAAATTAATCTGATTTACACAAGTATTACTTATTTGTAGCATGAAATTTAGACTAAACTATTTTTTAATCACAAAGTGTTGATCTTTCTGATCTTTCCTGTAGGGTTTGACATGTGATGACAGTCAGATGTAAGATAAGCTGTCTATGGTGATCACAATTGACATAATTGCCCAAATTTTTTTCTTTAGGGGGAAGAAGCCATGAAATACATGACCTTTTGATGTACACACAGAAATTACCATGCCAAAAAAATTCAAATATACAAAAAACAAAAAAATTATTTAAAAAATATGATGGTTCGATGATTTGTATTAAACTTTTCAATTTTCAATTAGTAGTCTTCAATAACTTAACAACCTAACGCCTACAAATCTTTTAAATATTTTAAAAATATTTTTGAAACTTTATAAATTATTATATTTAAAAAAATAAAAACAATTCTTTTAAAATTTCATTATTAATCAAAATTCTTTTCTTTAGATTATAATGTCCTTAATTTTTTATGATTTATTAAAGCTGTTAAAAGCTTATCTAATTAAATACTGTCATAGTTTTATTACATTTCTTTGATTTTAGTATTGGGAGCATATTTTCAGAAAAAAAAGCCAAATGGTTGAAAAAATAATAGATGATTTACATTCCCCAATGAGTTCTGTGTTTAACTTATAGAATCAGTTTTGCCGACAAAATTTAATTTCTTGAAATTTCATGAATTTACATAGAGGTGGGAGTAACAGATGCAAAACAAAATATTTTTACCAAGATTTAAAAAAAAAATAATTTAAATAATTTAAAAAATAATTTAATTCATTTGTGAATATGTCCTAAAAGTTTCATTAAAATCTGACAATTATTTGATTTTTGCAGAATTTCCAAATTAATGCTTTTTTAGATGGAAAAAACTAAGTTACATAATATAATATTTTCCCCATTGTAAACTTTTGTAATGATTTAGTTACCCACTAGCAAAAAATCAAAACAAGATTTTTTTTACCAAAATTTTGAATGTGCTAGAAAGAATTAGAATTGTTTTTTCAAATAATTAAAAATTATTTAATACTTAAATACTTATGAATAACATAAACATTTTGATGGAAAAAATTCATTTTTATTAAGTTTAGGGCCCATTTTCTTTCTGTTATGTGCATTGTGGTGCAATGGATATCGGCTTGGAACAAGAAATTGGTGAGCCGAGTTCTGATTCTAGTTGAATTCCTTGCATTCACTTGCACACAAATACCCTTTGGGAAAGGTATTAATCCAATTCTTCCCTCCAGTTATGGGTTAAATAGCAGGACAGAAATCGGTGAGCTAAGTTTGAATTCCTTGCATTCACTTACGTGCAAATACCCTTGGGAAAGGTATTAATCTATCTCTTCTCTCCAGTTATGAGTTAAATAGTAGGACAGATTGGGTTCTATAGCCTTGGCTGGCAACCAGCCTATCACAGAAAGTAATGGCAACCTACTACAGGATAATCTTCTGCTCAGTTAGTCATGTCTCTTTCGAGACATGATCCCCCAAGCGTGTATCATGTATGGAACTTAACTGACTGACTGATGGTGTTTTTTAAGTGATTTAGTGGTGGTAACTATTCAAAAGCAAATGAAGTTGAGATAGTTTGAAATACTTAGCTTTCTTGTATTATTGAAAGAAAATTCTTCGAAGTGTCACATGCTGGTTAAAGGTTATAATTGGCAAGGAACTGAAACAAAACCTTTCCCATGACTTCAGACACTCTTCTCAATATTAATTTAATTTTTTTGCTCATTTTGTACCTAGGATGTGCGTTGTGGTTTAGTGGATATTGGCTTGGAATGAGAAATCGGAAAACTGAGTTCAAATTCCGGTTGAATTCCTTGCATTCACTTACATGCAAATACTCTTGGGAAAGGTATTAATCCAATTCTTCCCTCCAGTTATGGGTTAAATAACAGGATAGATTGGGTTCTATAGCCTTGGTCGGCAACCAGTCTACCGCAGAAAGCAATGACAACCTACTGCAGGATAATTGTCTGCCCAGTCAGTCATGTCTCTTTCAAGACATGATCACCCAAGCGATTATCACGTAGAGCACTTAACTGACTGTATCTAAAAGAATTTTGCATATAGATTTATGTAGATACTCTGTTTATTTTTTAGACAGTATTCTATCTTGTCAACCAGCCTGCATACTTTATATTAAAAAGTTTATCATGTATGTGATCTAAATCTAAACTTATTTATAAATGGAACTGTGTGTGTGTATCCATTACCTATAGATTCTGAAATGGCTGAACCGATTTTCTTGAAAATTTACACAGTTGTACTATAAGCATCTGCAAGTGTTCTTAGCTAGGTTTTGTGTCAAGGTACCCTCGATTAATATCGAAAATTCATAATAAAAAAAAATCGGGTTATAGAAGGAGTGGTCCAATTTTAATCAAATTTGATACACTCTAGACAAAGACATAAGAAACGATATTCAGAAGTTTCAAGGTTGCAGTTCTTACAATAGTGCAGAAAATCGATAAAAGGCAACATGTTTGTGTGTCTGTTTATCTGCCTGTATGTCTGTATTTTTTCCAGCCCTTTTATTTTAGTTTTTGCTTTGGGTTTGGCTCTAAGTAGGTATAATTGTAGTTCTTAGTCTCAGCCATGATACCATTTACTCAGAAGACTTATTTAGCCTTCAAAATTCAGTTTACAATGAAAAAAACTTATTTGATATCAATACCAGAAAATCAAAATTTGACTTACATTCATTCATTTTTGTTAGTGATTCATTTTTTCAAATTTAAAAAATATATATTCCCCTTATGATTTTTGTCCAATCAAAAAGGGACGACTTTTGCACATGTAAATTTAAAGTTGAGTCCCTTTTGAACCACTTCTGAACGTATATAGGAACACAAATCAGCAGCAGGAGGGACTTAGATGTCAGATGCAAAAGAAGCCAGCTGGCTGCAGGGAGTCAGAGAGTGGAAGGGTTTGTGGCATTCACATGTGAAAGTTGCTAGTCACTGCTAGGAGAGCAAAAAGCTAAAGTTTTTTTTTTTTTTTAATCATTTCACCCCAGGCAAGGCGTAAATGCCACTGATGTGCCGGGGGCTACATAACTGAAAGAAAATTAATTAGAGGAGGGAGAAGAGGATTACAAAACGATTAGGAAGAAGTAATAGAAAGATGAAAATGCAGGTGTGATGACAGTTGCAAGGGGGGAGAGAAAGGGAAGGATATACGGGGTGGGGGAAGGGCTAGAGTCAAGTGGTTAGTAGATGAGTATTGACATTGCATTTAAATTTCTGGAGGTTGTAGCCGTCAGGAAAGCAAGAATATAGGTGCGAGTTCCACAGGCGGGAAGAAGCTGCAGGAGTAGAATTGTCGTCTGCATTTGGCTAACCTGACTGTGAATGGGTAGGACCCAGTTGCCATTCTGGTTGCACAAGTAAACACTTGTTGAGGAGGCACCAGTGACTTAAGTTCATTAGAGCAGATGCCATTTTGGCATTCTCAATGACTATGTGGTGGATAAGAAATTAAGAATTAAAATCAACTTTCCTCTTCACTTTTACAAAAATTCACAATGATGTGTGAAATCCTGGTTTTTCCCAAATAGAAAAAGGATTGACCTGTGCTTACAGAAAAAGTAGAAACTTTTCACAAGTAGATGTTAAATTGATTTTCTGACCAATACAAGCTAGAAGTGATTTGAAAGACTAAAAGAAATTATCCATCAAGTGTGAAAAATCTAGATGACTATAAATGACTTTGATCA
This sequence comes from Ascarosepion bandense, assembly GCA_037127315.1. Lineage (NCBI taxonomy): Eukaryota > Metazoa > Mollusca > Cephalopoda > Sepiida > Sepiidae > Ascarosepion > Ascarosepion bandense. The sequence continues at coordinate 205,553 of JBBBDQ010001978.1, forward strand.
ATGTCAATGAGTCAGATGGGAGCAGTGAGAGAGACAAAATGGGAGAAACTTCAACCAAGACCTGGACATGTTGTGTCTCACATTGTCTGCTTTCTCTTTCTTTCTCATGTGCTGATTTATTTTACTTCTTCTTCTCCATTCAAAGACATTCCTATCAAACAAACACTAATACATACATATGTACTTACTGCATAAAATCTTTCCAACAAATTACTACTGCAAACATTTCTTGGTACCCTTAACTTTACTAATTGAACATTAATGTCTACCACAATTTATGTTATCCTTTTCATTAATAAATTTCTATTTTAAAATTCAAAATGTATATTTTATTCTTTCACACTTATTCACACATTTCAATCTACAACAAACCGAAAAACAACCTTCTGATGAAAATAACCTTCTGATAATTCTGGCTAAAACTTGTAAGCTGTAGGGAGTTTGGTTATGTATGACACAAGGCCGACTCAAATAAATATTAACAATCTCCCTATTCTTACAACTATACTGACAAATTCTATGATGACAAAAAATAAGTGCAATGAAAAACTAAAACCCAACCTCACTTTAGCCAACAATGAAAAAGATGCTCAAAGAAAGTATAAGGAAATTTCAAAAATATCATTAAAAGCCCCAATGAATCACATGGGTAGCCAAGCAGAAAGAAAACCAAAAGGTATTTCAAAACATGGTTAAAGGTCCAGAGACACCTGTGGGTTAAGCCAAAGTAGGAGGTGCGTTGTGGTGCAGTGGCTATCGGCTTGGAACGAGAAATCAGGGAGCCGAGTTCAAATTCCAGTTGAATTCATTGCATTCACTTACGTGCAAATACCCTTGGGAAAGATATTAATCTGTCTCTTCCTTCCAGTTATGAGTTAAATAACAGGACAGATTGGGTTCTAGAGCCTTGGCTGGCAACCAGTCTATCACAGAAAGCAATGACAACCTACTGTGGGATAATCTGCCAAGTCAGTCATGTCTCTTTCCAGACATGATCACCCATCCCATATGGCACTTAACTGACTGACCCTTATAACTGCTAGTTTCTAAGGGCAGAACTATAAAATTTGTTATACTGATCGAAAATTAATTTGTTAGACGAGTTATTTCACGTATGTCACTTAACCGCCTGATTAGGTGTGGTGGGGGTCACCTTTTTCTAAAAATTATTTTGTTCCTTTTTTATTTTAGAGTTTTCATATCACCTTCTCAAGTTTTTTTTTAATGATCTGATGAATTATATTGTAAATCTTTTTTAGAGCCTACAATTTCTAGAATTTATTATCTTGCTTTGTTCTCAATAAAGTGCATGAAACAAAATTTTTGTTTAAGCTTTTTTGTGAAAATTGTATTTTGTTTTATGTCTTTGTGATAAATCTTTGTACCTTTTAAATTTCACATAATAGTTTCAAGTCTTGTTTGTTAATATATGCACCTTTTTTTTATAGTTTGGATAAGAGAATGGATGTTCTCTCTTCTCCCATTCCCTCCCAAGAAAAACAAATTCTTTTAGTATTTTGTTTTTAGTTTTAATTTTATTATGAGATCATTGAAAAGCATAATGGCCATTCTAACTATGAAAAAGAGTGCCAGTCACATTAAAAGAACCATTAACATCAATGATCAAATTTTACTTTATTTACCCAACCAAATTTGTAAGGTCAAAAAACATTTTTTCGTACTTCATGACAAAATAGACATCTCTTTAAAATGACTTCAAAAGGGTCACACATTTCAATTTATTCTTTTTTCCTGTTACCCATGGGTTGTTGTCAGAAAAGAAAGAAAATTTGTCACACAGATGTCCATTTCAATTACATTCAAATTGTATACAGATATATGTTTGCATAAGTGCATGTGTATTTTAATTTAAAGACAAAAAATATTTAAGAACATTTTTTCTAAATCTTTAAAAATAATTCTGTTACCAAATAATTGTTGAAAAGTTCAATAAAACCATACAACTATCTGATTTCTTTTAGGCTTTAAAAAAACTGTCCTTTTTTCTTGCTTCCAATCTTATAATTTTAGTACTCAACCCAAGATAGGGGTTATCTAGATTAAATAGAAGGGAAATGTGTTATTCCAGTGTCTTAATTCAAACTCAAATTGTGTGTACATGTGTGCATGTACATTAAATAGTACAGGCACATGTAAGTTACTCATGCACAACACAGACATATACATTGTATATATGCATGCAAAGTCACATACGGACCATGTGTGATGGACAGATAATCAGCTCTTTTTTTATAATATAGTATGTAATTTTCTACTCTTTCCATCAGAAATTCTTCTATTTCTGTCAGTGATAGATTTTAACCACTATACTGTTAATGACTGTTTTTTTCCAAAGCATTATGCTTTTTATTATAAGGGAGTATATAGGTTCATCTGTCAATAACTAATTTAAATATGAAAATCTGTCAATGTTTAGAATAAAAGGAGTGGTGTAAATCACTAAATATTTTAGCCAACTCAAATGCACATTCAAATATTTAAAATAGCCAGGAAATACCTTAAATAATCCTCAGTCATATTTGGCATCATGAAAAACAAAAATCATTATCAATTGTATAAAAAAAAATATTGTTTAATCAGATTTGTTTTTCTTTTTCAGTCTGTCCAGAGTAACTACTGCTGTTTATACATAATCCAGAAGCCTAAAATTTACTTGTACGCATCAAGTGTTAACCAAATGTTCAGGAAATTTAAATCATCGTGCTGGCTCATAAGAGGGTTACTTCATCAAGTGTTATCAGAAACTAAGCATTAGGTTAAGTAATTTTTATTTGTTGTCAAATTCCCACACTTAGTAGCATCTCATATTTGAATTATTTTCATAATGGCTTAAAAACCTTCAAGCATGAACTGCACAACATTTTATTATTTTTCAATGAATTCAAATTCAAATAGTTTTATCATTCATAAATTGCCTTTTTACGATATGCAAAAAAGTGGTTTCATTAGTTCAAGATAAACTACTTCATCAAAAAGGATTTGTGATTTACAGTTAGATTTTAATAACCCTTTTGATTTTAATGGGAAGAATATACCTGCTAATAATACCAACTGTTAATTTTTGTAAATAAACATAATTGTTTCTTACATAATGATAATGTTGATATATTCTTGCCCTAACCCTGAAAAGTTTACTTTGTGCTAAAATTAAGAGTGGTGCTGACTGAAGATTTCATAGACTTATGACTATAAAAACATTGGCTCTAAACAGTAGGTCTTATTGAAGGTCTCATGAACTTATTAATATAAAACATATTGGATCTAAAAAGTAGTACTTATTGAAGGTGGTATGAACATTTTCATATAAAAACACATTCAAAAGGACACACCAGAAAGATGAGAGCTCAAAGCCACAATGGTAGAGCAAATAATATAAATCATAATTTTCCAGTGCAAGTTTGACCAACTATGATTGTCAGTTTCCTGCATTCTATGCATGCATTTTTTAGCCAATCAGCATTAGGGATCTGGGCATTTTATTCCTGTGTCAGATAACCCATGATGTTATAATAAAAATAGTTGGTAAATGCATATAATATTATATTATTTTATTACAAATTAGCATAATGATGATCCATGTATACTGTCTTAATATGTACAGGAAAAACTACTAAAAAGTTGTAAGTTTAAAAATGTATTTTTTTGACAGTATATTTATTTATTTCTATTATTATATATATTTATTTGATATTTCAGACCGGCCTCGGCCTTTCATCAGAAAGAAATGATTTTAAAATTTAAACTAGAAGCGTTCGTCGTGAGAAGCATCTGTCTCGAGATGTTTACATCACATGATGTAGAAAGCGATAGAGTTTTTTGAATATTTTTAAACGTAAACCTAACTGTAATAATACTTTTAAATGTTGTTTTAAAGAAAATTTTTTTAAGTGTATCTAAAAAATGTTTAACTATTGAAATATTTATAAAGATTCAAAATACCTAAGTCCCTATATATATATCTATATATATATATATAATTATCATAAAGTGAAAGAACATGAGGATTATTTTAACTGGTATTCCCTAAATCACTTTTTCACTCAATATCTTTTCATGTTAAAAAAGTTTGTGTTTAATATAACAGTGAAATGGAAATATCTCTTGGATAAAAAGATTAACAACATAATGACAAAGCATATGTCAAGATAAATTTGAAACAAGACAATCACTTCATAAACAAAGGTATCTGAGTAACCCACATGAAGAGCTTGAACAAATATGACTGCAATCTAGGAAACATCAGCATAAAGCAACTGATTAATTAAATGATTCATTTTGCTCAGGTACTAATTTTGTCTAAATGCAGGTAAATAGTTTATTTGTATGGAGTATAAAAATGACTAAGGCAAGTAATCACTTATAAATTTACTGACTTAAGTTGACTTATCTCCCCTCCCAAAACAAATGGGACAAGAAATATATAAATAAATACACCCAATAAATTCATCTAGTGTCCAATTTATACTTCTCCCTGGTTCTGTGAACAGTAATAGATATTTATCCATTGTTTCCTGCTTAGGATTGGGTTTCTGGTTTCATCTAAAGCTTACTTCAACTCAATACTTCTAACATTTCTGCCTAATCTCTAAAATTTTATTTACTATTTATATTTTTTTAGCTTAATACAAGTAGACAAATCTTATCATCCAGTTTTCACTCCTCTTTGATCTTATGAACAAGAGTAAGGGTTTTATCCCCTGTTTTTTGTTTAGAAATGGGTCTCAGGTTCCATCTAAAGTCGTTCCATTCTCTTTCATTCCTAATAGCCCCTTGAATCTAGTATTATTACTGCTTTTCTTGGGGTGAATTGATTAAAAGTGTATATAAATACACATTGATAATTATTATGGTTCTTAGGGGATGTAACACACATCAGTTAATATTCACCAATCATATTTATCTTTGTGTTATTTGTCTGTTTTTTCCAGTCAGTCAGGGTATATGACTTTTCAGCATGATCAGACCCAGGTATTTAGCACACAACTACCAAAGAGTCAAATGTTTTAATCTTCTATGCCAAGTTGAAGGTAAACAACCAAAACACTGAGAGTATCAAAATTGAGATGATGACACAGATCTGAATAGCAAAACATGTAATAATGGTAATTTCTCGTCTTAAATATCCCAGCAAAAGTGATTTCATTTATTGATTGTTTAAAAAAAAAATATATATATATATATTAAAATAAAGAAAAAAGTGTTTCTTTTGAAAGAAAACTTGCATCAGCCTATAATTACTCACATTTTGTGGAACAAACTCTCAAGAGGATGCTTCTTTGAAAACTACAATCTTGGTCTCTTCAAGTCCAAGCTCAATTGATACTTATCCTGCACTTCCTCATAATATTCCTCCTATAATTTCCTATTTTATATTTGTAAAATAAAATTTGTTTAAATCCAAGTTAATTTCATGTTTTATTTAAAACTAGCATCATAGCCCGGCATTGCCCGTGCAACTCAGAACATTTTAGTAGTAGGAGAAGATAATATTAAATGGATAAATTCCTTTAAAACTTGGTTATATAAAAAATAATTACATGAAAAATTGTTGTTTCAAAATTGTTAAAAAATTCCATCAAAAACATCTATTTTCTTTCGTTTTGCATAAACGTGATTTGATGTTTTGTGTGACATTGTAAACTACATTGCGTTTGTTTTTGTTTCAAAATTACGGGGGGAAATATTTACATTTTTTGTTGATTAAATGAATTTAACATAAAAATAAAAATTATTTATTTTGTTTTACTGAAATTAGAAATATGAAAACTATTACGCTCTCAGTTCAGAAATTTTTGAAGAATATTTAAAAATGTAGACATTTGATGTCAGAGGAAAAAGTTACATTAATGCCACACGAATTACAGACCCTCTGTAAAAAACAAAATAAAGCTTTTTTTAGCTAAATTTTTTATGCAGGAAATCAATTTTCTGCATAAAATATTTAGCTAAAAAAAGCTTTATTTTTTTAAATTTTATTTTCTGAAGTATGAAATATTAAATCTGAAAAAAAAATAAAGATTAAATAATTAAATTAACCATTGGCACTTTTTTTAAAAATATTTTTTTTGTTTCAAAATTACGGGGAAAAATATTCACATTTTTCTGTTGACCAAATGGATTTTTAAAACATCGGAATAAAAATTAAATATAAAGGCTCATTTTTTTTAATAAAAAATTATTTTAGTCGTGTTTGACACATGTGATTTGATTTCTGTGACGTAATATAGCAACCATCTTAGATGGAGCAAATGTAAACAATCGGCTCTATTGGCCAAAAAGTGCGAAAGGGAAAATTTGCTGAACTTAAACCCAAAAAGTATGTGTCGAACTAACTTCCCTGTAGATATGTTTCCCTAGAAATTTTGAATGGCGTAACTTAAAAAATGTATGTGTGCATAGGGAACAGTCACACACAGACTAACAGATTGTCTTTTATATATATAGATTAGTTCCATTTCCAAAAGCATGACATACTGCTGCTGCTTCTTGTTTTATTATAAATCCTAATGAAATACTTTTTGACCACACGTAATCAATGAAAAGCATACAATCATGACACTGACTTGATCTATGTCAGATTCATGTACTTGTATTTATATTCGACCCCCAAATTCATAATCTACTCAGGATTACTCTCTCATGTCTCCAAAACCACATAACAACCAGATAATAAATAAAACTCATTTTGTTGTTTCCACATCTTGTTGTTTCTCATTATAAACAAGTATGTTTATATATATATGATTCCTTTACACAGGCAAGAAATGTTGCAGATGGTTTAAACTAAAACAAAATAATTTAATTTTTGCAAAAATGCACTGACTGCTTTCCCTGTAAAGACTCCCACTTCATCTCAATTTATTGAGGTGTGAAATCCCTATAAATGAAATGATTTATTTAGTGAGAGCAATTAATTAAAACAATGCGAGAGTCACAATGGGAGACCCATTCACTAATTATTGTAATAGGGACGAGATGTTTAATAAACTAGTTGACATTTTCTTCTCTCTTCAAATAGAAAGAGAGCAAGATATAGAAGACCAGTAACAGAATGGTACATAAACTTTACAAAAAATTATATAAAATGGATGCTTCTAACTTTTTTGTAATTTTTCTCTGAAAATGAAAACTATCAACATTTAAGCATATCAGTCAGTTAAATGCTATACATGAAACATGCTTGGGCAATCATGTCTCTTTCGAGACATGACTGACTAGGCAGAAGATTATCTCGCAGTAGGTTGTCATTGCTTTCTGCAGTAGATTGGTTGCCAGCCAAGGCTATAGAACCCAATCTGTACTGTTATTTAACCCATAACTGGAAGGGAAAAACGGATTAATACCTTTCCCAAGGGTATTTGCGTGTAAGTGAATGCAATGAATTCAACTGGAGAGAGAGCACACAACACACCAACAAAATGATGCTGAGGTGCAAATATATGAAACCATCTGACCCATCATGAAAACTAATTGCATACTAAGCGCATGCGTCACAATCAAATTTATGGTGATAAGTTTGGGTAAAAGCAATGCATAACCCAGTTATAAATACCTTAAGGTCTGCTACCCTAACTGCTCAGACAGTCCTCAATTGAGGTCATTCTCATGTGTCTAGATAAGGTGCTTTGGTTGTTCCATCCTTCAAACTCAAAAGTGTGAGATCTATTTCAATGCCTGGCCATGAATCTCTCTGATTATTCCTGCACATGAAAAGAGGAGACATGCCTAACTGGTTAAGACCAGGCATCTAACAAGGAAATCTGTGTTAACAAATGCAATCTTTACTGTAGGCTATCTTAATTTACCAACATATGTAGAAGTTAACAGCTCTAATCAATTAAGATTAGAAGCTATTTTGTGAAAAATAATCACCTAAAGCCAACTACATTTTGCACATGATTTCAAACAACGAATGCGTGATATAGTTTTCACACCTACAAGAACACAAAGAACCTTTACATACCAAAGGATCTTCACAACTGAATACCTATTTTTATGCAATTATGTAGTAAAAATAACCTCCGTCATACTTACTTGAGATCTTTCCTAGTAGAATGGAAACCAAAATATTTTAACATCATTAAAAATGATAAACAAGCTACTGTCACCATAGACAGACTAAAACTGGTATAATTGGATTTACCTATAAAGAACAGTATGATGGAACACTAGATACCAAGTTGTGCATACCAACTCCTTCACCACCAAGCACACAAGCAAAAAAAAGTGACTACACAAAATCCGGTAGAAAAATAATTTGGCCTACTCACTTTAAAACATGTCATATATTTCCAATATTTATCAATCTAGGAAAGGTATTAGAAGATCATTTCTATAGGTACTTCTCACATCTTCCATGAAATGAAGACATAAAGACAATTTCATACTTTTCCTCCCTAATTGCATGGCACCTGTTTACAGTTTGGAATTGGATCATCTGATAAAAAAAAAATTGTTTCTTGAAGCTACCACAGCCACATTATCTTCATCAACAACAACAACAACAACAAACAAGGAAGGAGGTGATGATTGGGCTACATTTTACACCAGTCATTAAAGTGACTAAAGTGCTTGTCTTGAAAATCAGAATTAGAAATCTTGGTATTTCAAATTATTTGTTACTTGAAAACTGACTTGAAACACGGGAGGTGGAAACAAAAAAACTATTTTTCAGTCACGAGAAGGTTATTTTACCTGAAAAAATGTCAGTGCATGTGAGTATGATAATTAATAGAATATTCGAAAAGTGGCCACGTTATTTGGAAATTAGACATTTTATTTACTTTTTTTTAGGCAGACTCAGGATAAAAGTGCACAGCACCTAAGTGAAGATCGATCTCATTAAATTTACAATGCCTCATTGCACATTTTAAAAAAAACTTGCAAATACAGACACAGTAATAATAAACAAAAACCTGCACAATATTTGGAATTTTTACATATATCCAAGAAAAAAGAAGCCTGTAATATTGAGTAAATGAATTTAAATCAGCTTGATAAAGTTGAAGGGTTGCTCAGCAACTTGCCGGATATGATGTCATTTGGATGCAGCATTTCAAGGAAATAAATATATAACTTAAAATTTTACATCTCTCTATTTCAAACTGATTTTAAAAATACAGTTTAATTTGTGCTCTTGATTCAAGCATGTAATTATTCATTTTAATATTACTTAGCTTTAGGAGGTTCTGCAGTAAGGTCAACAACAACAAAAACATGGCAGTTGTTGTATAACAGAGAAACAGTTTCCATGTAAAAAAAAAAAAGCTAAAATTTCGGAGCATTTTTAACACTGGTCGTGACCACTCTGACTTCTTACTCCATGACTTATACATGGGTCCTACCAGTTCAAGACGACAAAGGAATATGAGTGATTCGCATGCAAATAATTCCTCAGAATCTCGAGACAGCGATGACGAGGAAACTGACTTGCCTATAATTTTATCCTACCTTATAAGAAGGTAAAAACTTAATTAATTATATTCAGTTTATTTTAGTTAAATAGAAAAAAAACCCCTCCTACTAACAAAGTAAAAGCTACCTTTTATGTCATGTTTAAATCTAAAAAATTCAAGTATGTTTCCGTAAAGCTCAGTGTTGAATATTCCTGACTAAAAAAATTGTTTTGAAAGACTTTTTTTTGGTTTTTAAATTTCTATCCTTACATTTTTATCATTCACTATGTATTTTTAATTAAATGCTTGTTAAAGTTTATATAAGATTTAGAATTAAGTTAAAAAAAAAACTTTTAAAACTGTTTTTAAACTCTCAGACGATGGATTTGGAAGTGTTACGAAAACAAAAGTTATTTACACAAATTTCAGTTTTCTAATTCCTTTCGTTTAGAAAAAATAAACATTATTACTCTGTTCGTCTCTAACCTAATTAGTTTTATCAGTTTTTTAAAAACCTGTTTAGAAGTAAACAAGTTTTTAAACAAAAATTTAAAAAGCATTAATTTTTTGTTTTTTTAATTTCATTATTAATGAATCCATAGAGGCCTACATTTTTTGTTTGATCCCCTTTGAGAAAAAATTCACTTCGATAAAGACAAAAAATTTAACAATAACATTTATTTTAAAAGTGATACTGTTTGTAATTTTTTTCGTTTTACTTTACTTAACAATCGAAATTTTTTTTGAGGTCATTAAAAACAAAAACATCAGCACAGCTTTGAAGATAAAAAATCATAATCACTTGTTTGTTTTCAAAATGCTCCAATTCAACACTTAAAAAAATAAAAATTAATTATCGTAAGTGTTTATTCGTTTTGTTTATTTTTTAACTGTCTATTTTAACATAAATATTTTATTTTTATTTCTTAAAAATCACACTTACCAAGCCAAAAAAATGCATCTCTAGAAACATTGTTCGTTAACCACAAAAAATGCTTATTTCTCGATCACTTTTTGTTTTCTTGATTTCACTAATAACCGAATTAGTTTTTCTTTCATATGAAAATTTGAATATAGAAACATTTAATTCAGAACAAAATATATAAAAGAAAATAAATGCCATTTATAGTAAATTTGTTGTTTGAATTAACTTAGTATTGTTTTTAAATTTTTTTATCTTTGTCTTTTACTTTGCCCAGTTGATCACGATAAAAATAAAATTTCTGGTGAAAATGGACCAAAGAAAAAATCCTTCGATCTTGCTTAGAAGCAATCGAACTATCTTAGTCTTTCTTTTTTGTTCATTCTTGGGCCATAATGAATTCTTCTAACTGTTGCATAATTAACACAACAGATTGTTCCATTTTGACTCTGTTTTGCTTTTGTTTTATTTTTTTTTTTTTAATACTTTCTGGTCGCAACAGCTTTGTGATTAAACGACTCAATTTTATTTTTGACAAAGATATGTACTTATTGTGACATTGTCGACGACAATTTTTAAGGTCTATCCTGACGTAATCAAAAAGTCTTGAAAAAATATACCTCCGCTAAATCGCTGAAAAAACAGCATAGTGAAGAAAAAAGGCCTTTAAAACTTTATATTTATATAAACGAACTTTTTCCGTTATTTATTGAGAGGAAAGATCAAAGTATTTTTTAAAATTATTTAAAAAAAAATTTTTTTCTAATTTTTTCTAACTCGTTCGAAATTTTGGTAAAAAAATCTTGTTTTGATTTTCGTTAGCGGATAATCAACAAATTTAGTTTACAATTAGAAAATGTATTACGTAACTTAATTTTTTTTCTTTTTTTCCGGTGAAAAACACATTAATTTGAAAATTCTTACAAAAATAATCAACAAATAATTACCGGATTTTAATGAAACTTTAAGAACTTATTCACAACCGAATGAAATTATTTTTAAATTATTTCTAAAAAATTTTGGTAAATTTTTAAAGATCTGTTACTTTCCTCTCCACGAACATGAAATTTTAAGAAATTATATTTTGTTGGGAAAATTGGTTTTTATTAGTTAAAAGCGGGAATCATTAGGGAATGTTAAATTCTTTTTTTCTTTTTTTTTTCAAACATTTTACTTTTATTTCCGAAAATCTGCTTATATCAGAAAAAACAAATGCAATGAAAACTATTTGAGTAGCCTTAAATTGCTTTCAGGACATTAGACCGAAGAAAAAAATCGATTAATAATGAAATTTGAAAAGAATGGTTTTCATTTTTTTTTTTTTTTAATCATTTATAAAGTTTCAAAAATATTTTTAAAATACTTAAAAGATTTGTTGGCATATCATTAGGTTAAGTGATGACTAGTAACTAATTGAAAAGTTTGATACAAATATCGTCGTACTTTCATATTTTAAAAATAATTATTTCTTTGTGTGTGTATTTGAAGTCTTTTTTTGTTTTTTGTATGGTAATTTCTATGTGTACATTAAAAAGTGTCTGGCTGTCATTTTCTTCTGTGTGCCCTGTCGTTTCATGACGTAGGCGATCATGCCTTTCCATGTCTCTCTATCCCTGGTGGCTCTTAGCACGCTTTCTCCTGTTACACCACACAACCCTCATTCTGTCATCCACCTGATCAGGTCCTTCAAATATGTTATCCGCTGTTTTCGCCTGTCTTTTTCCCTCTACCTGGCCTGTTAGTATCAGGCTCTCCAAGCCCTCTTTCCTCATTACATGTCCCAGGAACTTTAGCTGTCTCTTCCTGATGCACAGTATTAATTTTCTGTTCATTTCCATCCTTTCCAAAAGCTCATAATTGCTCACATGCTTGATCCATGATATCCACAGCATCCTTCTGTAGAACCACATTTCAATTGCTTCAAGTTTTGCCTTTATCTTTGATGATATGGTCCAGCATTCACTGCCATATCAAAGAACTGACATCACATAGCAATCCAGTACTCTCTTCCTTGTTTCTAGTAAAATTTTCCTGTCTCTTAATACTCTATTCAACTTCTGGAACGCATACTTTGCCATGCCAGTTCACCTTCAGATCTCTGTGTCACACTTTCTGTCTTCTGTTATAACACTTTGTAGGTATTTAAATTTTTGTCTCTGCTTGATTTTAGTATCCCCCACCTGTATTTGGCATTTTGGGCTGCTCTTTTTGCCTTTTTGCATTTGCTCCTTATTTCCTTGTGTTGTTTCCTATATTCCTTTCTATGTCTTGGCATCAGTTCCTGTCTCCTTTGCATCATGTCGAGAATCTCTTCTGTCATCTACTCGTTTTTTTCTTTTGTGTCTGGTTTCTTTTGGGGCAATGTTTTTTGCTGATGTCACTAACGCTTCCTTTAGTGAGTCCCATTCTGAGTTAACTTTTCCCATTTGTTCTTCATATTTGTTTTTCATGCTGTTAGTGTATTCTTTCTGCAGGTTGATGTCATTCACAAGTGTATTGTATTGCAGTCTTGATGATGCACAAGGCTTCTTCAATCTCCGGAGTTTCACCCTTAGTTTGCAGATGACTGGGATGTGGTCACTTCCACAGTTGGTGCCTGGATAGGTTTTGCATTGAGCAACTGCATTTCTGAATCTCCTGTTTATGGTTATGTAGCCTATTTAGTTTTTCTTGTCGCCTACTGGACTTCTCCATGTCCATAGATGTCGTGGGTGTTCTTGAAACCAGGTGTTAGTTATTACCTGGTCATTTGCTGTGCACCATTGGACTATATTTCTACTCATTCATTGTGGATTTCTAATCCAAAGTTGCCAGTTGTTTCACCTTCCCTCTCCTTGTCTACTTTGGCATTCAAATCTTCCATGATAATTCTAATTTCTTGGCTTTTACGTTAAGCCTTGGCATTGTCAAGAGTGGAGTAAAAAGATTCTATTTCTTCCTCAGTGCTTTGCGTTGTTGGTGCATAGACAACTACAATTGCTATGTTGAATGGTCTCCCTTTCAGTTTGACCAGGAGAACTCTTTCAGAAAACTGGCAGTATCCCAGAATGCATTTTTTTATTTCTTTGTCCAGAATTAAAGCGACTCTTTTTCGTTCATGTCAAATATACAGGGAAAGGTCAGAAAAATCAACACGTTGGGTTTGAAAAATAGTTTTATTCTAAATTTCATGCTATAAATAATACTTGGGTAAATAAGATTAATTTAACTTTAAATTTGCTAATTTTCCAAAAATAACATGTCACAGATGTATATTTTATTTTTGCAAGATTTTTAAAACTGAGAATTAACTTTTGTTTACAAATGTGTCGATCACTCAAAAATGGCCAAAATTATATTTTTCATTAAAGACAACATTTGCAGAATGCAAGAATAAGAGTAAGATTGTTTTATTGTTGTTGACAGAAGAGAAACTGAACCTCAGTTATAATTAGAGATTAGAATGAGTGATTTTCTAAAAAGTTACCCCATATGGCAAGACAAAGAATATTGATGCATTGAAAGGGGCAGATTATATGATGATCAGAATTGACATAGTTGTCCAAATTTTTTTTCTTGTAAGGGGAAGAAACCATGAAATACATGACTTTTTAATATAGACACAGACATTACCATATGAAAAAAAAATCAAATACACAAAATAAATTTTAATTATTTTAAAAATACCATGATTTGACAATTCGTGTTAAACTTTTCAATTCTCAATTAGTAAATATAGTCTCCACTTAATAACTTAATTTATAACTTAACACTTACAAGTCTTTGAAGTATTTTTAAAATATTTTCAACTTACTGAAAATCTGCTCTGAATCATAAATTAAAAATTGCAATAAAACTAAGGCATTATTTAATTAAAAAAACTTTTAATTGTTTTTATGAATAAGATATACCAAGGACACTATTCTTAAAAGATTTTTTTTAATAATGAATTTTTACAAAAAAAATAAATTCTCATTTTTTTTAAAAATCTTAATTAAAATAATTTATAAAGTTTTAAAATCTTAAAATTGTTTCAATGGTGTCACAAATGTTAGGGGTTATAAAATAAAAATCATATTTACTAATTGTAAAACTAAAATGCTTATTGCAATTTAAGATTCCCCCCACCTAGTATTTTATAGAATTTAGGATTTCTTTTTTTTTTTTTTCTTTTTTTGTATGGGCTCAAAAACATGCCAACTTTTGTAGATATGGATGTTCATACACGATTTAATCAGAAAATAAGAGCAATAGTAAATTTAAAATCAAAGTATCTAAAATTCAATAACACATTAGATTACAGAGAATATTTTCTTAAATTTTTAAAGATTACTGAGGGCTTAAAACTTATATTAAAAGGCAATCACATTATATTTTGCAGTAATTTTTTTCAGATATAGCCACCTTAAAAAAAACCCTGATAAATATCCATCTGTCATCAACCTGTCAACTTGTCAACAGCTTAAATAAATAAGCAGCTACTACTGTGTTAAAAAAATGTATTTCTGTGATATTTTAAACTTAAAATAAGTAGTGTTTCAGATCTGAATAATTAAATTGTACATCAGGTAATATTCCTCATATAAAGTGTCAGATATATTTTATTTTTGTAAGATTTTTTTTTTTAAATAAAAAATTACATTCCAATGAACAATGTCTAAGAATGGTGATGAAGTTTATTTTTGCTTGTTCTTGCTAATAAAGGTTTTTTCCATCAGTCAATATAATTTAGTTTTGAAATAGAGCAAAGTATTTTGCTTAGTAGAAATATTAAATTTAATCTATTAACTTGAAATTAAAACTAAAATTAGATTCATTATATTTAAATTGTAGGTATTGCCTTTTTTTTTAAAGGGAGGTTCCTATATAAAACTGTAATCATTTTTAATATAATTTTTAACAAGATTCATAAGTTTTTTTGCATTTTTATTTTAGAAAAGGTTACTTTCCTTATGTTGGTTAATCATTTAGTATTTAAACTGTTTTTTTAGCAATCAATGTTTCTTTCTTTTTTAAATTTATTCATTTAGTTTCTAACCTTGTCAATTTAATTCAACACCTCTCCAGGATAGGCTGATTTTCAAAACATTAAGTCATAATTCAATCAATGCCATGAAAAAATAATTCTTGTCTGTGAGTCCTGTCAAAGCAGATTTTTTTTTTTTAATTTGTAGAGAGAAAAGTTAGATTGAAAATATGGTAGTTTTCATAGTTATAGTCTTTCAATTAAATTAAATAAAAATTTTAGACAAAAAATATTTAGATTATCACAAGTTAAAATTTTAGCTAAAATATTCATCTTCATACTGAGCAGCCACTTAAAAGAAAATAACAAAAAAGATAAGTAAACAATTAGAAATGTTGGAATCACTTCTTGTCTATGTATTTTTTAATGCAGTTCGCAGCTAATATAATAATTAGCTCTTGCTTTATGTAACAGCCTATAATGTCAGAAGTAGAATTTAAATAAATAAGCCCAAACTTTTATTCACTCTAATAATCATGACATATACTATGTTACTATACTTGTAGTGACACTAAATTCTGGTTAGGAGGGGTGGAGGCTAATGAAATGATCACAGTTGCCTTTTACCAACAACTATTTGAAGTTGTTGGGTGTGTCATTATAGTTAGGAAGCTTAACTTTAATGTTATTACTAATGAATTTGGTTCTTTCTAGATACCCAGTACATTTGCCCAGCGCCTGGTTCATGCTCCTTCCCAGGCTTTTGAACAGAAGTAGAGAGTTTGTTGAACCCTTTTTTTCCAGTTTAAGATTGGGTTTCCACTTACTACCTGCAAGAAAATCTTCTGCTCAGTCAGTTATGTCTCTTTCGAGACATGTTTGTTCAAACGTGTATCACATATGGCACTTTACTGAATGGCTGACCAAAAGCAAACATAGTCTAATTGAAGTGTTTTTATTAGATTTCAATAAATGATCGATTTAATTTTTGTTATTTTTATTTTAATGTACAAAAGTTTTTTGTTTTTTTTTTCTAAACTTTTTTTTTTAGATAAGTGTTGGTCAGTTCATTGCAATGGTTTGCATGATTGTTAGTCAGATGATAATATTGTTTGATATCATTTTCAGCTCTTAGATGTTTTGGTCAGGTGATGACTTTAGCACAGAAGTTCTTATTAGCACTGCCAATGATGTTAGGTATCAGAAAATTGTCCCATGAAACAGAAAAATGTCTTCAAAATAGTCCGAAGTGTGTCAATCACAAAAGGGACAAATTATTATAGTGTTCTAAATTTTTAATGTTTATCTTTTCTTTTTTTAATGCATATTTCTTTGATACTATTTTTTTTTATTATTTCTCTTTCCTCTTTTTTAAATGATACGTCTATTCAAGGTGGGGGTGCAATCAAATTATCAGCAAAACCCACCATTTTTGCCAACATGATTCATCCTTATCTTCAAGGAAAATCATTAAGCAAGGAGAAAGTTAATATTACAATGGAATATGCCAATGAGAAATATCCCATACTTGTTTCCATTATCATAAAGTTGCAAGCAAGGTCTTCTTCATTCCAGGCATTTAAATTTGCAGACTCTATAAGCATGTCAGTCTTTGCTATTGAATAGTAGAATTCACATGCAAGTGTTGAGCAGTGATATACTTTCTGCAGTTAAGAACTCTTGTCTTTCATTGAACAAATTTTTGTTTTATCATGTGGTTTGCCATGCCTTCTTGAGTAACTTACTAGAGTAATTTCTCATTATCTTTTCCACTCTTTGGAAATCAGTTTTCTTTCTCCTGTTGCCACCCACTGCAAAACAGTCCCGTTTATCCTTCTATTTTACCCATACTTTGTAGGGCCAATAGAAGGAAGCATGTGTTTCCCTAGATTATTTGTGTAAAAAGCTAAGCAGAAATTTGAAATTAGTTTACTGGTTCCAATATATATGCCAATAACTGTTATGCAATATAAAGCAGGGTTGTTGATTAAAAAAAAATTAATATGTAATTGTTTTTATTTAAGTCAAATTTTTAAAACTTTTGCATGTAAAGAAAACAAAAGATTAAGAGAGGCAGGCAGTAAGATAATTTAGGATTGCCAGATTAATATTTGGTTATATCTATTTCTTTTCCCAATTTAGTTGATACAAATCTACATTTAATTTGTACCATTTTTAAGATTTTGGGTACTTTCAACTTTGTCTTTTTTTAAGGTAAATTAATACAAGATTGATATAGTGGTCATCAGCTAAGTATGATTAATTTGTACATAAATAATCTTGTAATTTTTTTTATGAACAGTTTTCTAGCAGCCCTGTCAGCCAGTATTGTTTTAAACTTAGATCTTTCAATTCCTGTCTGTGTTGTTTTTTTTTAACTTTGAAACTTTAGGAAATCTGTTTCTTTTCCCAAACATTACAATTTCTCATTTTTTTTATTACTTAAATCTATTGGCTACTAAATGACAGAAATCTTCCCACCACAAAGAAAATCACGTGGAATAAGTGCCCATCAAAACCCAATTTCTCTATTATATACTTTTTAGTGCCATTTTATAAGTTTGATCTTTTTTCCTTCTGTTTTTTAACTTGTGGCACAATTTCCAACCAAGATAACCTTGACTAAATTATGCCAAATATTTAAAATAAAATATAAAATTTTCCCATTTTATTTCCAAATGTAGGAAAAAAAATATGTAAGTTTTTGCTTGTGGGGGAAAAGTTTTTTTAGCTTCTAATTTGTTTATTAAATAATGTTTTAATTCGAATGTCACTGAGCAATATATATTAAGCAATTGATTTTGAAAAAACTATTTTTAAAAGGTCATATTTTAAATTTAATATTAAGTTTCTTATACAGTCACTTCATTTTATTGCACATTGTATAGTGGACAATAACAGCATTATGCAAAGAAAAAATGCTAGCATAGATAATTTGCTTTAATCTTGAAAATAAATTTTTGGTATTTTAGTTTAATGTTTATTGATTTTGTTACATTCTCATCAACATGACATGGCTTCCCTCTGTCTTTTCTACAAATATTTTCATAGCAACTGCTCTGATGAGCTTTTTTCCCTGATGTTCAAACTACATGAATTTAAGCCTGCTACAAGATTGGCATTTAAGACCCACTCTTTTGTTGATAAAATAGTTAAATGTAACTGCCACTTCTATACCAATAATTTTTTTTTTTTTTTTTTTGCACTTCCCATCTATGGAACTCCTTTCTGTTTATTTGCTTCCCTGATAGCTACAATCTCCAAAAATTTAAATGCAATGTCATTTACCATCTTTTGCCTTATTGAATCCTGTTCATCTTTTATCTTTTCCTCAATACCCCTTGTGCCCAGTCTTTTCTCTCACTGTAATCCCCTGTGCACTAGTGGCAGTCCCACCTTGCTTAGGGTGAAATGATTTTTTTAAAAAATTACTATTTTTTGGTTCTGACAAATTACAGTGAAAAATATACCATTGCTGAAGCAGTGAATATTTGGAAAGAATTGTACAAGAATTTTGAAAAGGCTCTTGAACAAAAAAAAAAAATACTGATAGAGATGGAGGTGGGGGTGCAATCAAATTATCAGCAAAACCCACCATTTTTGCCAACATGATTCATCCTTATCTTCAAGGAAAATCATTAAGCAAGGAGAAAGTTAATATTATAATGGAATATGCCAATGAGAAATATCCCGTACTTGTTTCCATTATCATAAAGTTGCAAGCAAGGTCTTCTTCATTCCAGGCATTTAAATTTGCAGACTTTATAAGCATGTCAGTCTTTGCTATTGAATAGTAGAATTCACATGCAAGTGTTGAGCAGTGATATACTTTCTGCAGTTAAGAACTCCTATCTTTCATTGAACAATTTTTCTTGTCTTATGGACTGGTGTATACCAAATTGAGAAACTGTCTTGGTACAGATAAAGTAGCAAATCTGGCCTTTCTATTTAAATCCACGAATGCAAACACTGCTCCAGCAGAATTCAAATTCTCCTAGGAGTTTTGCATATAACTATTAGATTGTCACACATGAAATGACACATTTTTTGTTTAGTTGTTGATCAGGCTGTCTAATGAAGTAACCTCCCAAGTATATAAAAGAAAATCTTGACATTCCTGACTCTTTTTCTTTCCTGATAATTTTTCTATCAATATATTGTTACTCATAAGCCCAATGAAAATGATTACAATGAAACAATGTTAAGCAATCTTGCTGTATGGGTTCAAACTGGGGAAAAAGAACTATTTCTGCATCAAATCATTACATACAATAAGAAATGGATATACTTTGACAACAGTAAAACAAGATAGTAGGCCAGTGGTTAGATGAAAGTGAATCACCAAAACAATACTCAAAACCTCCACTGTATGTTAATGGTTACTGTAGGGTGGTCTTTCAAAGGGGCTTTTCATTCTTGTCTCAAGGGAAAACAATAACAACAACTTTATATTGTGAAGAAATTGAGTGTATGCGTGACTTGTGAATAGGGATGGCCCAGTTTTGCTGCACGACAACACACAGCAGCACAATTCTCAATCAACTGTCCAAAAGCTGCCATAGCCTGGACTATGAAATTTTGTCTCATTCTCTCTATTCAACTGATATCTCTTCTTTAAGTATTTTGAGCTTTTCATGTGCAATAAAGCATTCTTTAATAAGGAAGAGGTAATTGAAGTATCTGAACTGTGTGATGAGAATTTTTAAAAAATGAGATCAAGAATTTAGAGGTACATTGGAGAACAGCCATTCATAGACATGGTGGCTATTTCAACTAAATAATTTAAATTTTCAGAAGTGGCTTCATTCATTTCAAAGTGCATCATTTCCTAATAAAATTAAATATTAAGTTCATCATTTTCTAATAAAATAAGCATTAAGCTGTGAAAAAAATAAATTTCTCAAAATTTATAAAATTAAATAAGTGGGTGGTAGATAACATGTAAAAAATCTTTTACGAATATTTTCTAAAATTATTTTTTAGAAAGTATTGGTAAAAAAATTTCTGAATTGATTTTATTCATTAGTGAATAAGCCCTGAATGTTTTATTAAAATCTGAAAATATGATTTTTGTAAGAATTTCTAAATCAATGTGTTTTTTCACCATAAAAAAGACACTAAACTTTCCAATGCTAATCTTTGGTTCCATATGCAAGAAAACAAGATTTTTAAGTAAAATTTCAAACAATTAAAAAATGTGATTTAATAATCAAGAAATCCTTTGGTCATTCCTCTTAACATTTTGACAAAAAAACTATGTTTTTATTAAGTCTGAAGCATTTTTTATCATGTGCTCATTTTTAGCGAATCTGCAACAGTATTTATGTAAATATGATATCCTAAAAATTTTATCAACATTGGGTGGTTAATACCAACATCATGTTGATAAAACCTTGACTTGCATAATAAAACCTCTGTGCAAGTCAGCATTCATTACTCTTTCTGGTCTATCGGTTATAAAGTAGGACACAAACAACAGAGTGATCAAGAAGAGTGAGGTAGGTGGAGACGGGAATATCTTACCTCTGCTAATAACACCTCAGCTTTGAAATTATAATTGCACTACATTTTGGATAATTTTGAATAAAATATCAATTTCAGTTTGAAAACTAGACAAACACAAGCAAGTTGCCACAAAATAAAATGTGTGTTGTGAGGTGAGAAAAGAAAGCTTTAAAAATTCCTGAATTTATAATTTTTATCAGATCCTCTCATAAAATAAACATACATTATCCTACTGTGAGCATTTTTCTATTTTGATTTTAAATACTTTTTCTGTTTTTTTTTTGTTTTTTCTGTATAAAAGTTTTAGAAGCTAATATTTAGGTGGAGGAGCATTGAAAATTGAGTTTTTGGTATTATTTTGAACATTAATGGCTGCAATGATTTTTGATAAATGATGCAGCTCATAGATTGAGGAAAATTTAGTCTTTTTAATTCTCAGTTTTTGTAGAAAATGTGTGTGAGAGCTTTGGCCCCCACCAGCTCCTTGTAACATTGTAAATGAAACAAAATAATTAATAAAAAAATATATCTCTACAGAAAATTAGGTCCTGCCACTTTTTCAAGATAATTCACGATACTTAAGATTTAAAAGGAATTTTGATAAACAAAAAAGTTTCTTGAAGGTTTAATTTTATCTTTAATTGAAAACTAAATAACTAAATTTACTATTTCCAGTAGGAAAAATACTTTGGTATATTTTAAATAAAAATTATACTGATAGTAAACAAAAGTTAATTCTCGGTTTTAAAAATCTTGCAAAAATAAGATATACATTTGTGATACATTATTTTTGGAAAATTAGCAAATTTAAAGTTAAATTAATCTGAATTAAAACTAGTACTACTTTTTTTATAGTATGAAATTTAGAATAAAAGTATTTCTTAATCACAGAGCTCTGGCCTTTGAAGTAAGTGATTGATGTCAGTCAGATTCTAGTGGTACGCTAAGTATGGTTGACCAGAATTGACATAATTGTCCAAATTTTTTTTTCCTGTAGGGGAAAGAAACTGTGAAACACATGAACTTTTAATGTAACACAGAAGATACCATACTTTTAAAAAAAAGGAGAAAAAAAACTTCTGATACACAAAAAAATGTTTTTAAATCTTTTGGTTTGAAGATTTGAATTAAACTTTTCAATTTTTGATTAGTAAATATAGTATTCACTTAATAATTTGATAACCTAACCATGAGAAAGCTTTGAAGAATTCTAAAAATATTTTGAAACTTTGTAAGTTATTATTATAAAGAATGAAAATAATTCTTGTAAAAATTCATTATTCATAGAAAAATATTTTTTCTATGTTCTTAATTTATATATATTTTTAAAATCAATTAAAAGCTTATCTAATTAAATAATGTCATAGTTTTATTGCATTTTTTTTTATTTTACTATTGAGAGCAGATTTTTGGGAAAAGGGCTTCTTCTTTTTCTTCTATATGCTTTGCCTTTTCAGGACGTCGGCGATCATGGCCTTCCACATCTCCCTATCCCTAGTGGCTCTTAGCATGCTTTCTCTTGTAACATCACGCAACCCCCGTTCTGTCATCCACCTGATTAGGCCCTTCAAATATGTTATCCGCTGCTTTCCTCTGTCTCTTTTTCCCTCTATCTGGTCTGTTAGTATCAAGTTCTCCAAGCCCTCCTTCCTCACTGCATGTCCCAGGAATTTCAGTTGGCTCTTCCTGATGCTCAATATTAATTTCCTTTTCGTTTCCATTATTTCCAACACCTCAACATTGCTCACATACTCAGTCCATGATATCCACAGCATCCTTCTGTAGAACCACATTTCAGCTACTTCAAGTTTTGCCTTCATCTTTGATGATATTGTCCAACATTCACTGCCATATTGAAGCTATGACATCACATAGCAATCTAGTACTCTCTTCAAAAAGGGCTAAATGGTTGAAAAAAAAAGATTTACATTTCCCCAAGAACTCCTGTATTTAACAAAATTTTATGAGTTATGTGAAGGTGAGGGGTGTAGAAAAAAAAAAAATGCCATGTTTTTTTTTTTTTTTTAAATAACTTCAAAAATAATTTCATTCATTTGTATAATTACTGAAAGTTTCATTAAAATCCAACAATTAGTTGATTTTTGCAAGAATTTTAAAATTAATGTGTCTTTCACCAGAAAAAACATCCATAGTAAACTCTGGTAACAATTTGGTCACCTGCTGATGAAAAAAAAAAATTGTCAAACTTTTGGTCATGTCATAAAGGATTAAAAATTTTTAAAAATAGTTAAAAAATACTTTGATCTTTCTTCGTAATAATTACATAAACATTTTGATGAAAAATATTTGTTTTTATTAAGTTTGGGGCCTTTTTTCTTCATACTATGCTGTTTTGTCAGTGAATTAGTGGAGGTACCTACCCCAAAAATATTTTTCATTTTTGCTTTTTTTTTAATTAACTTAATATTCAATGATTAAATATTTTTTCACTTTTTATTTCAAGGAAACTGACAAGTGTTGCATTCAAAACCTGTTTTTATAAAATTAGGAATAAAAATTGAAAATTTTTTTAATAAAAAAAAGCTTACTTTGTAATTAATTAACTATAACACCTGTCTCTCTCTCTTTCTCCTTTTTTTTTTTTTTTTTTTTTTTTTAAATTTACAGTGGTCAAATTCCTATCTATGCTAATGCTAATGAGATGATGGAGGACAGTATGGAAAATGAGGAAGAGTTTGGAAGTCGGAGATTTGTAAATTGGCCACATGGTAAGACTTTGGCAGAATTTCCTTAAATTTTTTTTTATTGTTTTCTTCTATTAGCTATTATTCCCAATTAAATTTTAATATTGTTACTCTGGATGAAATTGTAAATAATTGGTTTTTATATAAAGTAAAAAAAAACGTAAAGAAATATAAAATATGTTCTTTTTCCAACAATCATCCAGTAACCTGTAGTCTTATAACCAGTAATATCAGAAAAGCATTACCTACAATATTTGTGCATGAAAAAAACTGAAACACTGAAAATGAAGAAAACAACTGAATATAATAATATTGTGTAGTTCCCTCCTTTTAGAAGCTACATGGTGTGGCATAGAGCCTGTGAAATGCTGAATTTATTGTGTAGGTGTATATCTATACAGGCATCTACAGGTATTGCATGTCTGTTCAATGTGGCTATAGAGAATTTATTGACAGTTAGGGCCACATTGCTCTTTCATAATTGCACACTTAATTTCATATGAAAAATAATGTTTCTGAAAATTTTTTTTCATTTCATTCTCACTGATTGATTTATTCTGTCATATATAAACAATAATCAATATTTCTTGAATTTTGTAAACTTTCAGTGAAAGTAATGTTTTCATTTTAAATCATTGGCAACTTTAGCTAAGGAAGATCATACCTGTAAATATATTTTGCTTTTGAAATTGGAAACATTCAGAAGACATTTGTTTTATTTTCAAATGAATAAATTAGAAATAAATCACACACAATGACATGTTAATCAGTCAGTCAGTTAAGTGCCATACGTGATACACACTTGGGTGATCATGTCTCGAAAGAGACATGACTGACTGGGCAGAAGATTATCCTGCAGTAGGTTACCATTGCTTTCACTCATCAATATTATACCAAAACTTCCTTTTTTTTTTAATTTTAGAAAAATCTCTTCTCTAAAGAAAAAACTCAACTTTCCCCCATTTCTTAGATATATGCTTGCACATATGGTCTTCTGCAGTGAAAATAGTTGAGGTACCTACTACAAAAAAATTACCTTGAATCTTTTTAGAAGTGCAGCCTGCCTTATGATGAGCCCTAGATCATGTGACCTATACTGCTTGAAAAAAGTTGCCCATACCTGATCTACAACCTGGCCAGACATCAGTCAGTCAGTTAAATGCCATACAGGATACACGCTTGGGTGATCATATCTCAAAAGAGACATGACTAACTGGGCAGAAGATTTTCCTGCAGTAGGTTACCATTACATTCTGAGGTAAACTGGTTGATAACCAAGGCTATAGAACCCAATCTATCCTGTTATCTAAATCATAGCTGGAGAAAGAATTGGCAGATTCATATCTTTCTCAAGGGTATTTGTGCATATTTGAATGCAACGAATTCAACTGGAATTTGAACTCAGCTCTCTGATTTCTCTTTACAAGCTGATATTCACTGCACCACAACGCATATCCAGACATTGTGGGGCTTATGATGGGCATCAGGACCATTGTAGTACCAGGAAATTAGCTGAGTGTTGCTGGAAGAAAGTATCACTAATGGGAAGTATAGTAAACATAAAGGAATGCAAAATATTTGCAAAAAAAAAAACAAAAAAAAAAACTTCTAAATTCATATGTCAAGACTGACTTCACTTGCAAACTACAAGAGAACACAGCTCCACACCATAACAAACCATCACCAATTTGTACAAAACCCTGCTAACAAGCTGGATCAAAAATCTTTCATGGCCCCTCCACACATAAATTTAACCATCTACCCAAAGTGCTGAAAACATTTGTGTGATCAGATTACATAGTACTGGTCATCCACAATCTGGTGATATCATCCTCTCGCCCAGGTAAAGTGCAATAATTATATGTGGTGTTGATAACAATATCCTTATTGGTCAACAATAACAAATCCACTGCACATTCATTAATGCATGAACAGCATCAGTGTAGAATTGGGGCATGATTTGATTTGATTCTCTCCTTCATTGAATGGTTACCATCCTTGTCGTTGACTGGCAGTCCTGTTCTTGCATTACCTGTTGGCACCTGCATTTTTTTACACTCTACTGATGTATAACACTATGTCTTGTCTAGGGGTGAAGTAAAATTTGTTGTAAGGAGGGAAATATACTGAAGGTAACATCAATCATCTAAGTGAAAAATTTTATAAATGTATTAATAACACTTTAGAGAATAGTACTAAAAGAGAATATTGAGTGCAAACATCAGGTAACTTAGCAGTTGAAAAGATCAGGATTTGATAAGTTTAGCTGACAGAAATCATCCTGACTCAAAGGTCAGTAAATTGTCTTAAACCTTTTGATAGAAAGAATTTTGAAGATGAGTGAAGCTGAATAGGTTTAACATATCACTCAATAAATCCCAGGCCTAACTAATAAAACAACAACTTTTAGGTAAAATTCGACTTCATTCATCAACATAGACTCCTTCCAGGGTGATGCACTGATTCCAAGCTTCTCTAACAATTTGATGCCTTTTTTGTAGAACAATTTGTCTTTGGCCTCAAAATTCATCCCAGTTTCCGATATCACTTCTTCATTGGAGCCAAATCTCTTTCCTTGGAGCATTCTTTTAAGGTCTGTAAACAACCAATAGTTGCTGGTGGCAAGATCTGGAGAATAGAGTGGATGTGAAAGCAATTTGAAGTACAATTTGTGTAGTTTTGCCATCAGTGCGATCGACTTGTGACATGGTGTATTGTCTTAGTGA
The DNA here is from genome assembly GCA_037127315.1 of Ascarosepion bandense. Classification (NCBI taxonomy): domain Eukaryota; kingdom Metazoa; phylum Mollusca; class Cephalopoda; order Sepiida; family Sepiidae; genus Ascarosepion; species Ascarosepion bandense. Next base: position 231,772 of record JBBBDQ010001978.1, read on the forward strand.
AATATCACTTTTTTTTCTTAATTTGTGGCCATTTTTTGGCAATTTCTTCTTTAAAATACACCAATAATACTATATAATATTCGTTATTGATGGTTCTTTTCTCAAGGTAATCGACAAACAAAATACCTTGCACATCCCAAAATATGGAAGCCAAAATCTTGCCTGCTGATGTTTGTGTCTTTGATCACTTTGGACGGCTTTCACCTGCTGCTGTCTACTCAGTTGATTGCCGATTTGACTTCAGAGTGAAGTGGTGGACCCATGTTTTATCCATTGGCACATATTTATGCAAAAACTCCTTGTTTCATTGAAACAGTTGCAAACAATTCTGAATCCTCAATGCATTGTTATTTTTGATCAACTGCAAGCAAGCACAGCAACCACTTTGAACAAAGCTTTTTCATTGACAAATGTTCATGCAAAATAGTGAATACACTGCTTTCTGATATGTTTAACTCCTCTGCTATCTTACACAACTTCAATTTGCAATTGACCTAAACAATTTTGTGGATATTTTGGTGTTTTTCAGGACAGCTGCTGATTGTGGTTAACTTGAGTGCTCAGCATATTTCATGTCTGCATGAGCGCGTTTAAAATTAGCATACCACCTCTTAACTATTGTTTCCGATGGAGCAGAGTCTAAATAACACTTATCAAGCCATTGCTTTGTTCGAACAGTATATTTTCCCATCAGAAAGCAATGCTTTATCAACACACGAAATTCAGATTTTTCCATTGTTTTGGAAATTTGAAACTAGTTTCACTTAAATAACTGTAATTTCTAAACTAATAATCCGATTTTGTCACATGCAATTTGAAGGTTAGTTCTTCATAAAAATCATATGGATTTTTTATTAGTGGTATCATCTACGTGTCAGGCTCGGGTCTTATTGAGTGTTGTGTTAGAAGACAATGGGAAACCACTCCACTATCTTTCCCAAGAATGCATGGTAATTCACAGATAATAAAGAAAAGGAATCTATGGAGAGTCATGATTTATAATACTCTGAAGGAACATGGCATTATGAAATTTTTAAGAAATAGAAATAAGTCTGCTGTGTTTAACAATATGTTAAAACACTTGTTAAACATAGATTTATGACGGGGGTGCCAAAAAGTTTTTTGCTTGACCAAGAACAGATTTTTAAAAAATTCTATTTGGGAAATGAGTTGGATCAATAAATTTTCAATTCTCCAATCATAATTATTTTTAACATTTTTTTCAAATAGTAAATGTATATTAAAAATACCCTCTCCCTCCCTCTCTCTCTGTGTATAACTGAGGCTAAACTGTACAACGTATATATTACCCCGACAGTAGTATCCCAAGTAATTTCAAAACTTGACCCCCATAAGGCAAGCAATGGCGATGGAATCCCGGTGATAGTCCTTAAGAAATGTGCTCCTGAACTCTCCCCTGTCCTCTCTAAACTGTATAACTACTGCCTTTCTGCTTCCTGTTTTCCTGCATGCTGGAAGTTCTCTTCAGTTGTTCCTGTATTTAAGAACTGTGGTGAACCCTCAGACCCATCCAATTATCGCACTATCAGCCTTCTGCCAATTTTCGGGAAAGTGTTCAAGGCCATAATTAATGCTGAAATAGTTCAACATCTTACTACCCACAAACTCTACTCTGACAGTCAGTATGGCTTCCACTTTACCAGGTCCATGGCTGACATGCTAACAACTGTTACAGAGTACATGCTCCAGGCCCTTGACGAGTCAGGCGAGGCTCATGCTGTTGCTCTGGACATCTCCAAGGCTTTTGACAAGGTTTTGCACTCTGGTTTTCTATGCAAGCTATGAGGTTACGGTATTACCGGACGCTTACTTGATCTAATCCAATCTTTTTTAAATAACTGCAAAATGAAGGTTGTTTTGAATGGGCATGCCTCTACATCACTGGTGTCCCTCAGGGCTCTATCCTGGGCCCAACGCTCTTCCTTATTTTCATAAATGACCTCCCAGATGAGATCAAGAGCCAAGTAGGCATCTATGCAGATGACACCACAATTTACTCCCGCATCAGTAAGAAACCCGTCATGGCGGACAAATATAATCTCGCTGCTGACCTTGAACGGGATCTACACTCTGTGGTGAATTGGGGCAAGAAGTGGCTTGTCAATTTCAATGCGACAAAGACCAAGCTGTTGTCTGTCAATCATCACAGGCAACCTTAACTGCCTCCAATAAGCATGGACCAAGTGAGTCTCCCTGAGAGCAATACACTGCACCTCCTCGGCCTTACCCTCTCTTCTGATCTCAAATGGAACCACTACATTGAGTCCATAGCTAAATCCACTGCTAAGAAAGTTGGGTCACTGTGTCGGGCCAGGATGTTTTTCCCCGCCTGAATCCATACTGCATATATACAAATCAACCATTCGTCCGTGCATGGAATACTGCTGCCATATATGGTCAGGTGCCCCTGCTGTTCATCTCAGTGTTCTCAACAGGCTCCAAAGGAGAATCAGCAATATGATAGGTACTGGCTTGGCGGCTTGATTACAGCCACTTCCCCACCGACGAGATGTGGCCTCCCTTTGTCTGTTCTATAAATACTTTCATGGCTTCTGTTCCAATGAACTTAAGTCACTGGTGCCTCTGCAACAGGTGTTTACTCGTGCAACCAGATTGGCAACTGGGTCCCACCCATTCACAGTTAGATTAACCAAATGCAGACAACAATTCTACTCCTGCAGCTTCTTCTTTCGCCCTTCCCGCCTGTGGAATTCGCTTCCATATTCTTGCTTTCCTGACAGCTACAACCTCCAGGAATTTAAATGCAATGTCAATACTCATCTATTAACCACTTGTCTCTAGTTCTTTCACCACCCTGTATATCCTTTCTCTCCACCTTTGCAACTGTCATCACACCTGTATTCACATCCTTCTCTTGCTCCTTTCCTACTGGTTCGTCTTCCTCTTCCTCTTCACTCTCTTCTACTTAATCTTTTTACTCTTATGTAGCCCCCTGCACATCAGTGGCATTACTGCCTTGCTCAGGGTGATATGATTAAATATATATATATATATATATATAGAAATTTTTTTTGTAAATGAAATTTAGAGTTTATTAAAATTAGATAAAAAGTAGATCATCACAGTATCATACTGGATTCTTCATACCATTCTATATTGATGTTCTTTTCTTCTCTAAATAAACTATGTCAGTTTTTAGAAAGTTACATCATACCAACAGTATATAACAGTTCCTGACCTGGCCTATAGGGACTATGAATTAAAGCTTTTCTTAATAACTTTAGTGTAAAATATGTAATAAGTGAGCTAAAGTTTGATTTTCAATTCAGTATTGTAAATTTAAATCAGTTGACAGTGAATGCAAGTCTTGCAGTGAAGCAACAAGTCCAACAGTTATTAGACTTAGAGCTGAAGGAATGGCTGCCAGTATTTTTTTTTTTTTCCTTTCAACAATGCCTATAAATTCAAATGTACTGGTGTTATTGTTTTATTCCTTCTCCACTACTGTCAGAATTTATTTTTCAATGATGTATGTAATCAAGAGTGAATGAAAGGTTTTACATATTCATTTATTAAGTCATTCTTGAGATATTAAATAGGAAAATTTAGCAAGTTAAACTGCAAATATGTATTTGCTTTAAATGAAGAGCAATAATTTTTTTGAATTTTATTTATTTTTCAAATTAAAACTTTCCATGAACATGAATGTATCTCTTTTTATTAATTTAATACAATATAATTGTGTATAGCACAGACAGATGCCACTTATGCTGGCATTTTTTCCTGCAAAATTATTAGACATATCTGATGGGGATTTACGTATAGGATGACTTCTTGGTATTTTGACTTTTTGTATATGTGAGAGAATGAATTTTAGCTGTATATTTTTTCTTATTTTACCTCTCAGTTCCAATTCTGTTATCATGCACTCTAAAATGAAATCTAACAAAGAAAACTTAATCTTTATTTTTACTATAAAGTATATGTTAGAAAACATCTGAGCATTATTAGGAAATTTGTTTTAATGAGGATTTCCTAAGTGAGGTAAATAAATGGCTTTGTCTAGGCCAGGAATCTAAAGTGGTTCCAAAATGATCAAAATAGACTCCTGGGAGTTGATGGGACTATATAGATGTTTAATAAATGTCTGGCTAAGTTAAAAGGGTGTCAGTAAATAAACTGTGGTGACTTAGAGCTAACACTTACCAATTTCTGGCCAAATATCAATGTCCTTGCAACTGCGCATCAAGCATCACCTTCCCAGTTCAATAAAAAAGGTATATTAAATTATTTTTAATGTTTATTACTACCTATATTATGAATTTTTTCTCAATATTTGAACAAACACATCTTGAAAAGTTAGTGTTTATTACATTCTGGATTGCAGTAAGCATTTAAAAATGACGGTCATGTTAAGACTAAAATAGGTTAATCTAAAAAGTACAGTGTTTCTATAACATAAGTTAATACATATAATGTAGTTCAGTGATATTGTACGATGATTCATTTTTACTTAATATAACATATTGCAGCATTGTATTACAAATCCTAATCATGTTATATGTAGTACCAAGGCAGAAAATAATAAGGTAAGTTTAAACATGAACAAGAAAAATTTATTCCCGGATTATGTGGTCACAATAAGTAGATGTTACTCTATTACTAGTGTCAGAGAATCAGTTTTGTTGTTAAATCTTTATGCAGAGAGCAACTCAAAATAGTAGTTGGAATTTAGCCAGGATACAGTTTTATTTAATTATTTTACATGTGAATGCTCACATACATGTTTCTTTCCATCTCTCAGAACTGAAAAATGTATTCATTTATATAAGGAATTGCAGAAGTGAGGAAATATTTTTATTCAAGCTTCATACTGAGTATATAAAAAAATATAACTTCTTCCTTGTTAAAATCCACTCCTTTCATTTCACCAGCCATCTTGCTTTTGTAATCATTATGTACTTATTACTTCCTATTAGCTTTTTAATTAGCATAGTGTATTTATTGTATATTTTACTGTTGCAAAAATTTGAATCCTATTGAAAACCAAAAACTGGTTTTGGTTCTTTTATTCCTCCCTCCCAAATAACTATATAAAAGATATAGTAACTTCAGCACTTATTCTAAAACATTTCATATGCATTAATAACATTATAAAAATGCTTTATTTATATTGGTAAATTTATTTATATTTGGTGTTTATGCCTTTTTTTTCTTTTTCTTTTTTTTTTATCTAAAATGCTTTATGAAGACAAAAGCATGAAAACTAATGTTTTTATCTTCTACATTCAAATTTCTTTCAAAGTGGAAATCATCTTTTTTAGCATTTGGAATCCTTAATGTTAAAATTAGTAAACAATAATTCCCACTTTAGTTATTTCTCTGCTAAAATACAATACAAAACTTTGGTTTAAATACATTTTATTTATTTAATATTGATTTTTCTTCAGTTACTTTTATCATAAATATTTTTCCCTTTTTCTTTACTGCTTAATTGACTATTTTCTACCAAGAATTAAATTTATTTTTTTCTTTTGCTTATTATGTTTTCATGTGTCTTTTCTTTATTTTAGCCGATCCCAGTCCTGACACCAGTATCATCCATGTAAGCATTTCTAGGATTTTCAAACAATCTACACAACATACAAAATATCAAAATGCATCTCAGTTTTTAGTTAAAAAATTATTTGTATAAACATCTACTTTTAGTAATATTGGGCTATCAGTGCATTTAATTTGTACTTGAAATATTTCCTTTTTTTTTTATATAGAATTGACCAGAGAAATAGAATGAAAATCTGTCCATCTTAGGTGTGTGCTTCAAAAGTAAATGTAAAGTTTTGGTTTAACATTGACATTTCAGTCATTGTATGCTCCAGCCTTCTTCGGGTGTTAGGAATTTTGAACTGAACCCTTTATTGCAATCACTGGAAAATATTCTCATTCCTTGTGCAAAGCCTCTTTTGGTAGTCATGTGTTATCTTCCTCTAACCCAACCCTCTAAGTTACTTGTTCACCACTGCTGTAGCCTGGTATTGAACTCTTTCAGTCAAGTCACTGGAATTAACCAACATCTATATCCACTGAGCCATGTACCCTTAAGGACAAGAACAACTTAATTTCTGGGACTTATAAACCTAACATTCAGAGAAAATTCATGAAAAATTGCAATATTAACTTTGGAGCGTACAATGGCTGAAATGTCGTACAACCAAGACGAGGACAACAGACAGAATAATGTAAATAATGATCGTTATTCTATCTGAAAATGTCTACAGGCTTTTTCTCATGTGCACACATACACACATTAACTAACATTAACGTTCAACATACACCTAAATAGACACGCATTTCTTTACAAACACATACATTTATTATTACACACTTTACTGTCCAAAATATTCCTTGCACATATATTTAAAAATTATCTATTGCTTTAATGCACATGATATATATCGAACCAATAAGAACTAACCTAAAATCCTAGCATACCAGTATTCTGTGTCTCTTTGTTTTTTTTATATCAATAATTATTTTTAATTAAATTCATTCTTACTCAAATAATCTTATGGTTATTTTGTTACTACTACTTAAACCCCTCAGAACGAGATTGAAAGTACTTGGGAACTTGAAAAATGGAAAATAAAAACATCTTTAAAAGTTACAGTGCATTTTTCACATCTTTCAGTTATAATACATGAAAGATTATTTGTAAGTATGAATGGATTTTATTAAAAATAAGCATAATGTTTGTAATTTATTTAATCAGACATGCTTAAAAGAGAATTTGCTGCCTATATAAACACACTTACAAACACACACACACACATATATATATATATATATATATATATATATATCTATCAAAATAATGAAGAGCACGAATATGGATTTTAAATAAACATAATTTTCTGTTCATTTTTTTTTTTTTTTAAATATCTGGTCCTAGGCTTCCTTTTGGTCAATGCTTCATCAGGGACCAGTCATTGGCAACTTTAATTATGTCAAATCGGTTAATAAAGAATTATGAGAGATAGTACTGGAACACGCTTAAAATCGCGAATATTGTAAATACATAAAATTAAGAAAAAATAGATTTACAATTAAAATGCATATATATATATATATATATATATATATATATATATATATATATATATATAAAAGATGGTTATATACTTCTTCAGTATAGATGGCCATTGCTCACTTTTTAAACAAAAACTGCCAGAGTTGAATTAAAGGGAGATAACTGATATTAAGACATCTGGAAGAAGCATGGCATGTGGAACTAGAACCATTTACCCTGGTAAATGAAATAAAGGATTCTGTTTGAAATTTTAATCACCTGAAGAAAGCCGAGCATACAATGGTCAAAGCATTGTGAATAAGCCAATGAAGATGAGCACAATAGTCAAGCACTGTAAATTGTGTAAATTACAATACCTTATCTCAGAAATATAGACAAATATTAAAAAGATTTTGGGGAAAAAACAATTTATATAATACCAGGAGTAACCAATGATTCTACCCAGTAACTTTTGCCATGCTAAAGAGGCAGATATGTAAAAGAAGTGTATTTTGCTTTGATTCAAATGCTTGAAATGGAAATTAGTTGCTTGAACAGTGTGATAAGATTAACTTTCATATACTGTTAGACAGAGTGCACAGATACTCTATTAATTCTAGACAAAAATACAAAATCCTGTGTACATCATTCCATAATCTTTATAGGGTACTATTCAAGTTAAAAATTAATAGAAATAAGTTGTATAGAGTCCATTTAATTGTTTGTTAAAACTGGCAGAAGTTATGAAAATTTCTCAGTGAATCTTGGTAACCAAAAATAAAACATCTCTTTATAGATGAGATTATAAAAACAATTTTCATTCATATTCAGTGACTTTGTAAACCACAAAGTAGATTCTACTTTTGCTTCACACTTCTCTGCTTAACTCTATTATTTAAACTGTTACATTATGCAACATTCTGACTGTGGAATGGGAAGTATATTTTTTATGGCTAAATACTGATTCTGGCAAGTATTAATTTGGAAAAAGTCCTGTTGCATTTGAAGATGGAAAAGAAAAAAAGCTTTGGTTTTAATTGATAATTTCTCTTTTCTATCAATATTACAATACCATCTACTTGGCAAATTGTTGATCATTCTTTAAGTTTCAATACAAAGAAACACTCAATATCTGTTTTAACCCCTTTACAATTAATAAACTCTCTTTCCCCTAAAAATATAGCAATGATCTGAAAAAATGATAGTCAGATGGAGTAAGGTCAAAAAAATAAACAGAAGGTGATAAAATTTTAATATTTAGTGGCATAATATTTCCCAGAGTGACTCATGGAATGTTTAACAGCAACATTTGTCCAATTGACAATACTTCTTTGCATTAGCTGTTTCATTTTTATTTAGCACTTTGTGATAAATACAACTTTTCATATCCCACCAATCACAAAATATAACATTTTTCAGTTTTCTGGTTTGGGGATGCAGTCAAATGAGGAAGTCCTTGACTAAGTTTAGACACTTTTCTGAGTTTGGGAAGGCATTTTATGATTAAAGTGGAATGTCTATTGAACTATTTTATTAATTCCCATAGTATGCTTATGATTTGTCAATTACAATTTGTGTAATCTCAATATTGACAGTTGTCTAGATCATTTGGAATCTTTGAGAGAAACATTTAATCGTTGAAAACAGCCAAACCCTTACTGATGTGTCCAGACACTTAAAAACTTCAGTTCCATAGACAGAACAAGTATTTATCACTGCTCCTATTGCTAAAGAGCCATTTTTAAATGCATACAGTGTCTGATATAGGCTTCATCTAAACTTATTTTTAAAATTTTATCCACTGTGGGATCAATTTTTTTTAATGTCAGTGGAAGGAAAAAATCATTTACATTTGGGCTAATTTTGATCAAAAAATGTAAATGTTACAATTTTTCCAGAATTTCAAAATTTTACCTTCACTGATGGCACCTCATAAAAATTCAGGATGTGGAATTGGTAAATACCAAACACTTCAAATACCTCAGTATATGAATCAGTTATAACAAATTTAGGATAGGAAATAAGGAAATTGAATATAGAATAGGTTGCACTAGGAATAGTTTCATCCAACACTGCGAATTGCTGTAAAACCAAAACGTTAATCTAAAAACTTAAATGCCGTTTTTGCATAATTATATTGGTCCCAGCCATATGAATGTTTCAGTCTTGTTCAAAAATATCTAAACTGTTAGCTGTATACAACCACATTTTTTTTTTTTTTTCAAATTTTTAAGAACATAGAAAATTCAATTCCATCATATGCTTAGGTTTTATTACAGTTCTAATCATTGCTTTTTAAAGCATTGCCAAGAAGTAAAGGTAGTTAAAATAATAGTGGTGTCAAGGGAAAAAAAGCATCCTTTTGGCATACTGGCTCTTTTGCATTGCCCAGATTTCTTTCCTTTATCTTAGCATTTATGTTCATTTTCTATTTGCTTATCAATTACTTCTTCAATAGTTATTTGTTTTAATTTCATTAATTAAAATTAAACAACAATAAATTGACTGGGTTTAAACCAGTTAAAGAAAACTATTTACGTTTTACTATTGAAACTGTTATCATTTCTGAGAACCATTTTTCTTTAATATTTACTTTAGTCCATATAGCCATGGGCTCAGGTTAAACTGACACTTTTTTATTTTTTTTTTATTGTGTCCATTTTACTTAAAGCTTATCTTGATTTCAAGTTGAAATTAGCTTCCAGTATATTAATTTGGTTTATGATTCTTCTCAAAAGCCTATTAATAGCATTCTTAATCTTCATAATTGGGGAAATAACTATTTACTGATGCCATATTGGTTACATTTTATAAGTGTCATGTGATTAATAGGTAAATTCATTGATTTATTTGATCAGAATGAAAGTAATAAAAATAAATGCATTTAGCTTATATATATATATATATATATATATATATATATATATATATATTTTCTAAACATATGCTACTAAATATAAGAGATAATGAATGTCTATTATGTTTAATCATGAGCCGTTCTAAACGTTGTATTTTTGCTTTAATTTCAGTTGGAAATAAAGACAAAAATTCTCCAACATTTGGATAATTATTTATTGGTTTTCTTCTAAGCTTTCGGTTCACATGAGCCATCTTCAGAGAGGTAGTTTAAACTGAAATATTATAAAATCCACCATCACTGACGATTTTATTTTGTGTTGACATAAAACTCCGCTTGGCAACGGCAATAGTTACCAAAAATAATAAACGCAGTTCTTAAGTTTACGATGCGGTTTTATGACATCACACTGCGGGATAGCGCGAAATGACAACAAAACCATGTAGTCAAATGCAATGTAATATGTTATTTCCTGTTTTAAAGTTGATTTTATTGAGTGTTGGTTGTTTTGATTTGATGTAGATGGCCTCCAATATCTGCAGGTTCCTCTTACTGTGTGTATGAGTAAGGATCACTGTATTGTTGACCAAAATCTGTCTGATATTACCTACATGTTTAAAATAATTAATGACAACAATAAACCCTCTATATATGTAAGATACATTTATGACATCTTTGTTTTAGCTAAGAATATCGATCAAATTAAATATCTTAAAAACAAATTTGAAAGTCACTCCATCCTCAAATTTACATTAGAACTTAATATTAATAACAGACTCCTATTCCTTGATGTATTCATTGATTCTAGCACACATAAATTTACTACTTCTCTATATAGGAAACCAACTAGCATAAATTTGTGTCTTCTTAATTATAATAGTGAATGCCCCCAACAATATAAGTTAGCTGTTATAAAAAACTTACTTCAACGCACACAAATGATATCTTCTTCCAAATCTATATTTTATAAAGAATTACACAACATTAAGCAAACACTAGTCAATAATGGATTTCCTAACTCCGTTATTGATCAACAAATTAAAATGTATCTCAACAAAATTAACAATGGCTCTAACAATAATGATAATATTAATAATAATGGTTTACATCAAAATAAACATAACACTATTAACTTATACTATTGCAACCAAATACATAATAATTATAAACAAGATGAAAAAACTCTCAAAAACATAATACATAGAAATGTTAAACCAGTCGAAAGTAATAATCAAATTAAACTCATTATATATTATAAAAAGTTTAAAACAATTGACCTCATAGTCTATAATAACCCAACAAGCACTAAACTAAATTCTTTACAAAAAACCAATGTAGTGTACCAATTTACATGCCCATTCAGAGATTGCATCTCTGATACTAATCAAAAACCTAGTACATATATTGGTTTTACTACAACCACGCTCTCCTGTAGACTTACATGTCATCTTTCTGATCAGAGTACTATTAAACAACATTTCTCTGAAAAACATAAACATGTAGATAATATTAGACAGATTTTGGTCAACAATACAGTTGATCCTTACTCATACACACAGTAAGAGGAACCTGCAGATATTGGAGGCCATGTACATCAAATCAAAACAACCAACACTCAATAAAATCAACTTTAAAACAGGAAATAACATATTACATTGCATTTGACTACATGGTTTTGTTGTCATTTCACACTATCCCGCGGTGTGACATCATAAAACTGCATCGCAAACTTAAGAACTGCGTTTATTATTTTTGGTAACTATTGCCATTGCCAAGCGGAGTTTTATGTCAACACAAAATAAAATGGTGGGTTTTATAATATTTCAGTTTAAACTACCTCTCTGAAGATGGCTCATGTGAGCCGAAAGCTTAGAAGAAAACCAATAAATAATTATCCAAATGTTGGAGAATTTTTGTCTTTATTTCCAACTGAAATTAAAGCAAAAATACAACGTTTAGAACGGCTCATGATTAAACATAATAGACATTCATTGTCTCTTATATTTAATAGCATATGTTTAGAAAATTACTTGCTGCCTCGATATACTAAATATATATATATATATATATAAATATAAAATGGAGGAAGAAATAATTTTAGCTACAATTTAGTTACAAATTTTACAGATATAAAAGCCATTTTTGTACCCTTTCTTGGGTAGGTAAGTTACTAACATTGGATTCTGATCTTAAATACAGCTCTCTCATCTAGATCATGGTCTTAACTGTTTTTTTTTTTTTTGTTTTTTTAATCATTTCACCCCAAGCAAGGCATTCCACTGCCACTATTGCGCATGGGGCTACATAGGGGAAGGTAAAGAGAAAGAGTGGTTAGATATAGGAAATGTCAGAAGGAGGGTGATAGATGGGTAAGGATACCGAGGTTGGGGGTTGGGTAGATGGGAAGAGTGTTTGAAAGAATGGATGCGAGTTAGTGTGTTAGGAGGTGTCTATTGACCTTACATTTAAACTCCTGGTGATTGTAGCCGTCGGGGAAGCAATCATGTGGAAGGGAATTCCACAGTCGGGAAGTGCGAGAAAAGAAACTGTTGGAGTAGAAATTGTGGTTGCATTTTATCAGTTTCACTGTAAAAGGGTGGGATCTAGTTGCTAACCTAGTATCTCATGCAAATTCGTACCCAGGGGGCACCAGTGATCTAAGTTCATCAGAGCAGAAGCCGTGAAAGTATTTATAGAAGAGACACAGGGAAGCCACGTCGCGTCAGTGAGAGAGAGACTACAGCCGGTCTGCCAAGTCGGTATTGATCACATAACAGATTCTCCGTTGTACTTTGTCAAGAAGCCCAAGGAGAATAGATGGAAAAAGAGATAAATTATATTCATAATCTATTGTCTCTGATTAACTAAAGCAGTAATTATGAATATATTTGATAAAGTTACTGTCAGTTATAAGAATTTATATATTAAGAACATGAAAAGTTTTTATAAATATTCTAATGATTACTCTACAATTATAATGTTAGTTTGCTAGTCTCAAACTATTGAGAAATTTTAAAAAATGTCTATAAAGTCAAACTTTACAGTCATTTTTTCTTTTTAATTAGTCATATTGCAGATAAAAGATTTAAATATAATTAAATCTTAATATTTTGTTTAATTTCTAAACACTGAAATGATTGTTTTTAATTTTTTGGGAAACATTTTGAATCTTTCAGATCAGCTTTCTCATCTTTGTAGTCAGCAAAGATGAGAAAGATAGTATAAAAGAAGATATTATAATAAAAAACATCTAATCTCAGAAATTCAAACATTTTTTTAATGCCTGCTATATGAAGGATAGATGATATTTAGATTTTAAATTTAAATTCTTAATTTTTTTTTTATTTAATGGGTTTTGGGCATATAAAATAAAAAAAATTAAAATGTAAGTCTCTTTTTTTTCTGTGCATGTGTAATCACATCTATATAGTCATCCACAGACATATCTGCTTTGCTGTATCACAGCTCATCAGTATATTGATTGTTTAATTAGTTCCTGGCCATAATAAGGTTAGAACAGTGCTCATTTGTATAAAAAAATTGTATTACAATTATATTGTAGAACTTTTGAACTTTATTGTAGAGTTATTGCAAGTGTTCAATACAATTATATTGTAGAACTTTTGATACAATTATATTATTCAATGCAGTTATATTGTAGAACTTTTGAATTTTATTGTAGAGTTATTGCAAATTGCTTGACGACACCACTCATGGTAGAAACCTAGATCGCGTAATAACTCGTTTACAAATGGAATATATATATATATATATATATATATATATATATATATATATATATAGGTGGATTTGAGAACAACTGGTGATTGTTCATTAAAGTCTTTACTGAACAACCTGCATGATTGTATTGTTTAAATCGATTAATTTCCTCTGCCCTGCAATGTGTACTCTCTCCATCATAGCATTATATCCTTTACTGTGTGCCGCATGTAAGATGATGTTACAATTGCAAACACTATTTTTTTTTTATATATAGTTCTCCATCTCCGAGATGCACGTTGGCCATTAGTTTCTATAAGAAGCTTGTCTGTCCTTTGCCAACCCTCTTTAGATGGGCTTAATATCTGAGTTTTCTTTCTCTTATACTGATTATCTCTTATCACATTAAAGCTCCAGTTCTCATCTAATTACCAAAGTTAAGCAACAAGGAGCCTGGTCAGTACTTCGATGGATGACCTCTTGGGAATCTGTCGAAAACCTTGAGTGTTTTGGTGGTATAATGGCTTAGAATAATAAATATATGTGAGCAGCAACCTTTCTTTTAAGTCTCTTTCATTTATATGGCCAACAAGGATGATTTAATCTTTTACTGAGTTTCTCCAGCATTCTAACATTTTCTATTTTTTGGGGGAGTTAAGGAATATAAAATTGTCTATAGTTCCTCTGCTATCAATCTGACACTGTTCAGTAGCAGAGATGTCATGTTAAATGTTTTTCTAAAAATAAAAGTGACTCTCACATCAACCCAGTTGCACATGGCACATGACTGCTCCAAACAGTCACTCTTCCACAAGAACTTCATACAGTGAAAACTACTATGTCATACAATACACTGAGAATAAATATACCTAATACAACATTCTTGGGAATGGCTAAAGCACTGGCTGAAAGTGCTCAGGACAATTAAAGACTATGGGCAATTTTTATAACTCCTGAAAAATGGAAAAATGTTAGAATACTGGAAAAACTCAATATAAGGTTGATTAAATCATCTTTGTGTGACATATTTAATGAAAGATATAGATATATATGTTTATCATTTTAAGAATAAGATCATATTGGATTGTGAATTAGTTATGTATTCATTATTTAACAGTTGATAATTTTAATTATCATTTTGTTATTTTTAACTGATACATTTAATTAGTCTATTTTTTTTTTTCAGAATAACGATATTAAACAGCAAATTCTTCTAGCATCTGGGCGCCTGCACAAGAACAAACATTATTGCCGTCCCACTGTTGCTCATATGTTGCAAAAGGTAAATCTTGCTTTTATGATTCTTTCTGAACCAAATTTCTCCTGCTTGCCTTTATTACAATGTTTTGGCTGATGCACTCTCCAGCCTTCCTGAAATGTCTGTTAAATTCAGTAATCTTCCAAGAATTTCAAATACAATGCATTATTTGATTGCTTTACCTTTTATGTCTGGAAAAAGAATTTAAAACTTTTGACCATTGATTTTTTTTTTTTTTTTTATGATAACACTTTGTATAAAAAAAAAAAAATGATGTATTAACAAGACACATCCATGGATAAAAAGAAACAGTTCCTAGGTCTCTGAATTTGACAGACATCTGAGGATAGAATAGCTGAACTATTGTAATAAAAACAATAATAGCAGTAGCACCCAACCAGATATGGCAACAGTATTCAATGCATGGATAAATGTTGGATTTATAAATGTGCAAGATGGATTCTGATGAGAAAAAATTCTGGCCTGACACAGACACAGCCTTCCTAGCAGTAGATGCAGCTATAGATCCGATATATTTGTTCCACTTCAGGTTAATTGAAAAAGTGAGGCTGAAGAGGCACAGTATGTTGAACTCAAAGAGACTTGCATCATCCATTCTGACGGCTGGTAGGAAAGTTTCTCTATGGTGGTTAAAGGAGAGCACTTTTGTTTTACAGGCATTAAATTTTATCAGCTTTTTCCTTTCCCAGTTAACCACTGATTTGAGGTCCACCTCAAAAGCAGTAGCCAGATTCTTTGTCAGACTTGGCAGATTTCCTATTGAGATAGGAGTAAATGGTGGTGTCATCTGCGTGGATGCCTACTTGGGAAGTGATAACATCAGGAAGATCATTAATGAAGACCAGAAACAGCATAGGACCTTGGACAGAGCCTTGAGGGGCATCCATGTTCGTGTGAAAGGATCTGGAAGCTTGCACACATAACACTACTTTCATTTCATGATTCAATAGGATTAAATCAAACAGTCATCTAGAAATACCGTAGCACTGGAGCTTGCACAGAAAGCCAGCAAGCCAAACCCTGTCAAACACTTTCGATATATCTAGAGCAACAGCTCGAGCTTTGCCACTATTATTAAGAGATTCGTATACATATTCAGTGATGGCCATTAGCACATCAGCAGTAGACCTGGCAAAGCAAAAGCTGTATTGTTTGTCAAAGAGTAAGCTGTGAGAGGTGAGATGCTTAACTACTTCAGCATTGATTAGAGCCTCGAATACTTTGCTGAAAAACAGTAAGAGGCATTAGTTAGTGAAGTCAGAGTGTTCAACAGAGTTATTAAAAACAGGAACCATGGATGAGGACTTGCAACAAACAGAAAGGCAGTAGTTGTAAAGCTTGTAGAAGACAGAGGGGTTCCCAAATTGGACAATATCAACCCCTGGGGTTGATGGGACTCTTCATAATTGTTAATTTTTGTAGGGATGGCATTGATAAATAAATCTCACTAATTTCTAACCAAATGTCAATATCCATAATACTGCTCATTAAACACATCCTTTCTTTTAATGTCTACCTATTCAATAAAATAGTGTATTAATTTATTTTTTATGTGTTTATTATTATCTATATTTATTTATTTTTTTATTCAACATAATTATTATTATTCAACTTATTATACATCCTACAGAGACAATAGGATGAGATATTAATTTTATAGAAAAACAAAAATTGAAGGAAAAGGTCAAAATATATAACTTTAAATAATTTTTTTTTATTAATTTGGGGTGGGGGGGGTCTATAAATATTTTCAAGGTAATTGTTCAGATGAACTTTTGTCTGTGGTACCTAGATTTTATGAATTTAAGCTCAGTACTAGATTGGTGGCAAGGTCTCATCATTTTACAGTTGAAATGGCTACAGTTAACCCTAAGTTAAGTTCTATGCTAACAATTTATTTTATCTCATTTCTTGCTTGTGGAACTCTCTTACAGCTTCATGCTTTCCTGTCAACTTTGATCTTCAAAAATCTAAATGTGATGTCAATTGATGTTTGATATAAATTATCTATAAGTTCTGCACTATCATAATATTAATCGGTTGAAAATATGGATTACATCTGACAGAATCATTAAATAAGGAACAGATAGGAAAATCTTTATAAATTTAACATTTTACTAAATAGCTTCATCAGAAATTTTAAAAATATTTATCACACAGTTAAAATACACTAATATATCCAATTTTTTTATAACCAATTAAATGACATTAACATTTCCAGATTTCAACATAAATACTATAAGATATACATGTGACATCTATGCAACCAATGAAAACAAAATAATAAAATTTTAAAACTAAAACAACTCTTCATCATTTCACTTTAAAAATTTCTGGTGAAACACAATAAATTTATATAGAGTTTCTTACTTGTTCTTTATTTAATCTAAACTTATTTATAAATGAAACTTTGTCTGTGTGTGTCTGTGTGTGTGTGTGTGTGTGTGTCTGTGTGTCTGTGTCTGTGACCTATAGACTCTAAAACGGCTGAACCGATTTTCTTGAAAATTTACACAGTTGTACTATAAGCGTCTGCGAGTGTTCTTAGCTAGGTTTTGTGTTGAGGTACCCCCTATAAATATCGAAAATCGATAAATGAAAAAATCAGGTTATAGAAAGAGTGGTCCGATTTTAATCAAATTTGATACACTCATAGACAAAGACATAAGAAATGATATTCAAAAGTTTCAAGGTTGCAGTTACAATTGTCCAGAAAATCGATATATATATATATATATATATATATATATATATATATATAAAAGGCAAGTTGTTTGTGTGTGTGTGTCTGTCTCTGTTTATCTGTTTGTATGTCCTTTATACAAATCCACAATTTTTATCCGATTCTCACCATACTTCACATAAATATTCTTCAGGCTTCTGGTCAGGTCAGGTCAGGTCATGGGTGGCTTATTTTTTCCAATTTCTCCCCGATATTGAAACTCGATACCCCGATATTCAATCAGGTCTGATCAAGATCAGGATTTCAGCCCTTTTATTGTGGTTCTTGCTGCAGAATCTGCTCTAACTTGATAAAATTATAGTTTTTAGACTTAAACATTAGTAGATCTTCTCAGACGACTCATTTTCCCCGATATCGAAAATCAATACCTACAGTTTTGCTTTAACTGGAAACAACTATTCCTTTTTAGTCTTTCATGTCAACGTCCAAAGAGTCTGAGCTCCAGGACCATGGATTAGTTTTAAAGCTTCATTACAGCCAAGCAACGCCGGGTTATACTGCTAGTCATATATAAGTACTGAATTGATCTGTTACAAACCCAATCACCTTCCTTATGACCAAAATGTTGTCATAGTTTTCAAGGGATAACCCTGATATTAAGTACTGTTATTATCTGCCTCATCTTAGGCCATAATATAATTAAACATAAAGACATCAGATTGTCTGCTGGTTGGTGGAAAACCTTTCTGCCAAATGCAGCAAATACCATTGGCCAATAAAAGTTGTAGTATAGAATATACTGGGGAAAAAAAAATGATAATTTTCAGAAAAAATATATTTAGGTTCAGAATATGTTAACTGTTACAATTCCAATGATAATGATTTTTAGATTGACACACAGGGATTCAAAAGCTTTGATGCTGAGAATAAAGTATTTTACATGGATTGAATTCTGATGACCTAAAGATTTAGCTCAGTTCATTTCTCTATGCATAAAAAGAAATTTAATAATTTGTTCCTTATTTCATTTTTGATCAGAAAAAATCTGCAATACATTCTAATAATATATAATTTGCTATCAAAAAATTATTTTCTGTTGTGTATTTCCTGCAATGTATGTTTGCATTAAGTTTTTTTAAGTTCATTTGTTATTGTTTTAATCTAAATCCAACCAGTAAATGTTTGGAATTTAAAGAGTTGTATGTTTATGTATTTTAAGTTTGTACATGTTCATGTATGGGAAACAAACAAGAAACATGCAAAACCTTAAGTTTCTACGACAGACCATTCATTTATTTTTTTTATGTTGACTAGTGAAATAGTTCTTAATGTCTCTTGGGTATGTCTGTTTTCCTTTTGGTCCTGGAGTTAGAGTAAGTAAGTATAAAAATTGTATTAATGGTGGAGCTCAAGTCATCCTTGTGCAGACTTAGAACAACCAAATGAAAGTTTGTACTTACTTTATTACTGGAAGGTTTAAACATAGTTATGAGATGTCCATTTTCTTTTCTTGGTTCAGAAGTTAGGATAAGTAAGTATAAGCATCATCATAATGGTCATGCTCAAGTCAGCCTTGTGCTGTGTTGGAACAATCAAAGAGAAAGCTTACTTCATAGGTGAAGGTCTCAGAGGACACATGCAAGTGACATGCATTGGAAAGTGGGAAGAAAGTTTGTTCCTCAGTGGGATTGCTAATACCACATGGTTCTACATCATAGAGGAGAAAGAGAAACAAGAATGAAAATGTTTGTCTTTTTGTAGGTTTAACCTGTGCCACCTAACCACATTTGACCAAATTAAGTGGAGTAATCATATTTTCACTTCTTTTACTCTTAGCATCATTTAATAGCATCAGAATGTATTTTTTCTTTTCTTATTTCTTATTATTTTTTATGTCACTTTTATTTCATTTTCCAACTAGTGTATGCATTAGTTTTCTTGTAGAAGAAATAGCTGTTGTCTTCATGAAACAGTCAAAATAGTATTAAAAATATATTTGACATCATTGTAGGATATGGGAGTTTTATTTGTTTCTTTGTTTTTTGTTGTTTTTTTTTTTTGTCATGATAAAGTTGCTAAAAAGTAAAACCCTTACATACAAAAGTAAAACCATTCTGTATACTGAAAAATATCATAAATTAAAATTTGAATCTCATCCTGCCTTCCTGAAACAAAAATACTTTTTATAGACTAATGAATCTTACAGGTATCAAATTCAGTAATATGAATGTTTGTAGAATAAATCAATTTATTAATTAATGCCTGCTTTCTTTTCTTTTTACTTTTTATTTTCTATTTTTTCTATTTTTTTTTTTTTTTTTTTTTTTTGGCTAGAGAGAAATTGGGACAAATCAGAAGCCATGTTTTTCAAATGGAGATTGCACTGCTATTAGCACTCTGTAAGTTTACTTCAAATAAAGCTTCCTTGGTTATTCTTTTTCTTTTCTTTGTTTTTGTTTTGTTGTTGAAAAGGAAGGATAGTGAATTTTGCTTTTTTATTTGTAGCAGATTTGGAAATATCAGAGATTGAGACTTGAATCTTGAAGCATTATTAAAAAGTAGAAATTTTATTTTAAAAAAAGTTTAAATTGATCCATACATTTTCTAAAGATATAACTAATATATATAATATACATATATTGTATACTGCAGTTTCATCTAGGGAAAGTTCACTTTCTTTTTCTGCTTTACAGATGAGAAACTTATATCATTCATTAATTGCTTTTATTCTATCCTTGATTAGAATTTATTTGCAAATATATTTAGGCTTAAAAATTTTATGTAAAATTAAAATGTAAGTTTTGTTGAAAAGCTATTAAACTCTAGTCTTGTGAAAGGTAATGACTTAGGCTATTTTCTTTTAATTAATAAGATTGCTAACATTTATTCATTAAACTTTCTTTTTAAGACTGAAATTATTTATTACAAACACTAACAAAACCATTCATAGCTTTTTATATATAACAAAAACACATTTGAAATTTTACTGTAGTGCAAAGAGTCAGATTAGATTTATGCTATTTATTTTTTATTTCCTATGATGTTTATTAAAAGTGGTAGTAAAGGAGAGATTTTAGTGATTATCTAAAGAAAATATTCATTCTATTTTATTCTTTTTATAAAATTCATCAGACAAGGCTTGTATCTTTTTGCCAAATTTCAATTCACAAACATTACACACATCTGTTTAAGTATATACAACCTGATATTCATATTGAATTGTGCAAAGTTTAATTTAAATAATCTGAGATTGAGCAACTAAAAATAAATGTCATTTGTTTCTTTATATAACTGTAAAAAATTTAAATCTGATTTCTGATGCATATTTTCTGTTTCCATCAATTTCAGGTATATTCCTAATACAATGAAGAGAGTTGCTTGCTATAGGAATAAAGCATTTTGTGGTACTTATTCTAAGGATGGTAATATATTCTTGACTGCTGCTCAAGGTAAGTAATATTTCATTATTTTTTATTGAATGAAAAAAATGCATTTATGGTAGATTCTGTAAAAATATCTTGAACTTATCAAACATTGTCATTTAATAATAATAATAGGTTGAGTCCTAATAATTTCTGTTGTCACCTATTAGGCAGCACTTAAACACTTTATGAGTAAAATTCTGCAGATTTTATGGTGTTTTTTACTTAAGACCAAGTCATAGTGCAACTCAACTGGAGGTTTATCCCAAATCTCATTCTACTGAGACTGAAGATTTTTAGTTTTATTTTGTGTTTGCTGTATTTAAGTGCTGTAGTTGGCATAAGAATTTTTTTTTACATTGGTAATAACTTTAACTTATTTAATTCATGTTGATATAAGATTTATTTATACTTGCTATGTGTTTTGAATGCAAGGACAAGCATTTTTTTTCTGCAAAATTCATTCAAAAATGTAATTTAGGAAATTTGATCTGGTTACTGGGAAACTAATTTTTTTTTTTTTTTTTTTACTTAGAATTAATAATTTTCCTTATGAGGTTCTTATTCACAAAAGCAAATACCCTAATGATTAACTTTCTTTAATTTTACATAATCTATATTTCTGTTTTTAAAAAATGAAAAAGCATGTTGAATATTAAGACTGACATGTAGCAATTTTACTTGATCCAGAGAAATAATTAATCTTTTTTCTTTCTAGTTGTATTACTAATGTTATTAATTTTTTCAAAATTAATTCTAATGTTTTATGTTTAATTTTTAACAGACTTTATTTCTGAAGACTTATTTCTTTGATTTTTGTTTTTACACTAAAATTTATATAAATATGATATTTATAATACAAAGATAATTTAATATTTTTCTATGATATTATGCATAAATCCGGAGTTAATTCATTTAACTTGAACTTCTTGCATCTTTGATTTACGACCCCTGCATAAGTTACACTTTATTAACTTAAGATATTGTCAACATGTATTGAACAATAGTTCCTATCACTTTATTCATATATGAAAGTTTACCACAATTTTTTTTTTTTTTTTTTTTTTCATGGCAATATTTCTTCTTTTATGATCCCTCTTTTTCTTTGTGGCACATGTTCTTCTATTCATTTGCATGAACCTTCAAGTAGGTTAGCCCCTCTTTGTACGTGTCATATCATTTCAGGATCTTGGTGATCATGGCTCTCCATTACTTGTCTCTTGTTTTTCACATCACTATTTCTTCCATCTATTTTTATAAGCTTATCAAGTCTGTTCCTTGCATTTTTTTTTCCTCTCTCTGATTTTCATGTCTTCAATGTGCCCTGTGAGTGTTAAATTCTTCAAGCCTTTCTTCATTGACTTGCAAAGTCTCACCTATTTCTTTCTGAGTGTTTGCAGCAGTTTCTTTATAATTCTTATTCTCTATTAAAATTCGTCCTGTGTTGCATGTTCTATTCATAGTATTCATGATATTTGTTAGAACCACATCTTGGTTGCTTCTATTTTTTTTTTTTTTTTAACAAAATTGTCTAGCTTTTATTGCTATAGAGGAAGGTAGATGTCGCATAGCAGTCTATATCTTTTTACTTCATTTCTAATGTCGTAATATTAAAGAACTAGAAATACCTGTGAAAATTTCAGTTTTTCTATTTTAATTTTCTGATCAATCTTGATTCTTAAGTTAATAAGCTCTTTACAAGTTCAATGACTATAAATTATCTATGTAAATTCCCCTATTGTATTGTTAAACATTTGAGCTTAACAATCTTTTCAAAATATTGCAATAATGATAATAAGTATGGATGCAGGTAATTATTCAAAGTAGATAAAAATGAAAACATTTGAAATTAAAGTGTTTCCATTTCACTGAAACAGATCACCACCTCTACCTTTACTTTTTTGTCACTGAAACTAAACCATGTCTGAATTATCTTTTCCATCTTTCCTTAGTACTAAAATAGTCCATTATTTATGAGGTCTTGGCAGGGTGTAACGTATATGCGAAATAGCAAAGAATCAAGCAGAATTATGATATTAACAAAGTATCATTTCTTAAATGCTTTTATTTTTTATTTCTTTTTAGTCTTTTTTAAAACTGAATGAAAAAATAAACAGAAAATAAGCTTCTCTTTTTCTTTTCTTAGTCATTCAAAGTAATTATTTTATAGCAGATTTAATGTCATCTGTTGTATTTGTTTATTGAAATAAAAAATATTTCTGTCGAAATGTTTGATTGCAGATCAATATATTCGTGTTTATGACACAACAAATGATGGATTTCAACATATTAAATCAATTCGAGCCAGAGATGTTGGCTGGAGTATTTTGGACACAGCCTTCAGGTAAGTTATAAAGCAGAGAGAAAATCTAGATGTGATGTATATAAAATGAAATGAAGGTGGTGTTTGTACACTGCCTAAAATGTTGGCAATTAAGATGTCTCTAAATAAATCACCAAATTAAAAGAAAAAATATTTATCTTTATTTTTTTTAATTAACATAAGAATTTCCAATAAGTTATCATCAGTGAACCAAGAGTGATTGTCATAAGATCCATTGTTCCAAATAATTTTAGTAATTAAACTGAATCCTTCTATATTTTCTCTACCATTTACATGATAAGGATTTCACACGATAAAAATGAAAACAATAAAAGTGTGATCTCTATTCTCACCCACCCATTCCAATTATAATGATCTAATTTCTGTTTGTAGGTATGTTTGTTTGTTACCTTAACACAGCAAAAAGGGGAACATTGTAGTGAGAATTCTTCTGTTAGAGCATTTTAAGGCTATTGTACTAACTTGAAGAATAAAACAATTTTCTGTTCATTATAGTTGTCTGCATTTGTGCCAACTCTTCACTAATTTAAACTTATTTATAAATGGAACTTTGTCTGTGTGTGTGTGTATCCGTTACCTATAGACTCCAAAATGGCTGAACCGATTTTCTTGAAAATTTACACAGTTGTACTATAAGCATCTGCGAGTGTTCTTAGCTAGGTTTTGTGTCAAGGTACCCCCGATAAATATCGAAAATCGATAATTGAAAAATCGGGTTATAGAAGGAGTGGTCTGATTTTAATCAAATTTGATACACTCATAGACAAAGACATAAGAAACGATATTCAGAAGATTCAAGGTTGCAGTTCTTACAATAGTGCAGAAAATTTGATATTGATACCAGGAAATCAAAATTTGACTTACATCCATTCATTTTTCTTTCAGTCTACGGTTTCGCTTTAACTGGAAACAACTATTGCTTTTTAGTCTTTCATGCCAACGTCCAAAGTGTCTGTGCTCCAGGACAATGGATTAGTTTTAAAGCTTTTATTACACCCAAGCAATGCCGAGCTATACTGCTAGTAATGTATACTTGTGTGTTTGAAGAACTGAAAATCATATCAAGATTGAAAAAGAAATGAAAAGTTTACTAATTGCTGCATAAAATAAGGTTTTATTTTTGTTTTTAAAAAAAGACACATTACATTCTGATTAGGACAATACTGTTAAAATCTTCTAGCTTGAATAAAGCTATTTTCAGTTCAAGTTACAACTTGATAATAATTAGTGTCTTCATTCATGCTCACCCCAACAATAATAATCCAATTTTTTTTAAGTTTGTTCATTTATTACAGAAGATTTTATAAATTTTATTTCATGGATATTATTATTTCATACAAAAGTTATTAATCTATTTTCTTTCTCTCAGAGAGAGTTCATTACAAAAGTTCATTACACGCTTCATTACAAAAGTAATTTATCTAAATTGTAAACAAGCACATTCAAAAATCATTTAACACTAGATTTCTGCTGGTTAGGGATTTGTAGGAGTACAAATCAAGGTGCATTTAAATTATAATTGTAGTTGGAGTTTGATTAATTATTGAGTAGTTCTCCTTATTTATTTGCAATTAATTATATATAAATTATACTAATATTCAGAAAAAAAGATTGCAAAAGATGGTACCCTTTCCAAAGATCAAAACAAGCATTGTGTTTTGCTGGGTGGTTTTTTGGGGAAAGTTTAAAACCTCATGAAAAGTTATAAACCAATCAAAACCAAAAGAAAGTTGTTTAATAAATATGTTCTGTCAGAAATGACATAGAATAGACATGAATGCTCAATATCACCATTGCAAAGAATCTTGCAGTGGCCCAACATAAAATGGAGTGAATCATGCTTGACCGAAATGAAAAACAAGATTTAGACTATTAAGAAGGGTGAACATAGATCTGGCCACATCCTTCGTCTCAGAGACAATAGGTAAACTATCAGAGCAACAGTGGACACCAAACCAGTGGAAAAGTACTAGAGGCTTGCCAATGGCAAAATGGTTTGTTTCAGTGACAATAGGTAAACTATTAGAGCAACAATGGACACCAAACCAGTGGAAAAGTACGAGAGGACATCCAAAGGCAAAATGATTTGATCTGATACCTTGCCCCCACATTGCCCAGTATAGTCAGTCAGAGATATGATTGCTATTTAAACTAAAACTAGAAAATATTATTTTTCCAAAAATACTTTTACTGTACACTTTTTATAAAAAAAACAATTTGTTTCTTCTAAATATTTACTGTTATTTTTTTAGTGTAAATTATTCAGTATTGTTTGGGTAAAGATATCTCTCTTGCTAAGTTATTTCACTTTCTTTCCTCACTGTTGATCCTACTTACCAAAAAAATGTTATTAATATGTGAAATTATCATATTATAGACATATAAATGTATCACTAAGTCTTTAGTCTCATAATAAAGAAATATTTTTCAATATAATCATATTCTTTGTCACCTTGCCATACACTTCTCTATTAATCACATAGGTAAAAAAAAAAAATTATGAATTTTAAGTCTTTTGTTCATTACTTTTATTAATATTCTTATGAAATCTGGAGAACCAAACAATATTAATTTTCTTTTTGTTTTTCAGTCCTGATGGAAATTACCTAATATATTCCAGCTGGTCAGATTGCAGTAAGTATTCTTGTAGATAGCAAGTACGACTTTCTTTTCTTTTCCATCATGTTTACTGAACGCTTCTTCAACTTTATGGAATGATGTAAAGTGTCTTTCATGTGAATGATATTTTTACCTCCTAAAATTTCACAAGACACATTTGGATCAACTATATCTTGTCATTCAATAACACAAAAGCACAAAATCAAATGTGCCTTGTTCCTGGAGATTCCAACTCTAGAGCAGTACATCCCCATAACACAAAAGAGGAAGGTCACTATGACACTTTTGTAACACTAACTGCATGTGCTGGGGGCAATTTTTACCTCTAGCTGCATGTTTGTGGAGACCCACATTAAACCAGATGTGTCATTTATCATTATGAGCAGATAAATAAATATTTGTCCCTGAGTTTGAGTGTACAAAGTGCTTCCAAAAATTTCTGGGGAAAGTTGACCATGAAAATAAAAGGAAAAAATAAACAATGCAATTATTTTCTGCTAATTCCTGTAGATTCAATTTATCCAAGTTTTTTTTTTCATTTGAAACCACTGTTGTTTTGTTCATTCATAAATAATCCCTTCCCAAATGCCAAATTTATGTCTTTGATTAACTGCATGATACCCTAATTTAAACAGAAATGTTCTACCTACAACATTTTCAAAACAGAAATATTTTTTTTATAAACAAATCATTTGAGAAGAATTTTATCAAGATGTGGTATTTATTACATTACTCGATTTCCACCTTTATGTGATCTTTAATATAAGTTAACAAATAATCCAATATGTCTACTCGTGGCATGGCTTCCTACTGTTTTTTCTACAAATATTTTCATGGCAACTGCTCTGATAAGCCTTTTTTACCTAGTACTTTATCTATATAAATTTAAGCATGCTACGAGATTGGCATCTACATCCCACCTTTTTGCTGTAAATGTAACCATCACTTCTACTCGAATAGTTTCTTTTCTTGCACTTTCTGCTTGTGTAACTCCCTTCCATTTATTGGTTTCCCTGATAGCTTCATTCTTCAAAAATTTGAATGCAATTTCAATTTTTATCTTCTTGAATCCCATTCCTCCTGTACTCAGTAGTTTTTTTTTCTCACTGTAACCCTCCCGCACACTAGTTTGGGGTTAAATGTTTAAAAAATAAAACAAAAAATGCAAGCTCTGATGTGGTCATTTTTTAATGTCCTATTTCAACTTGAATACATCCATTGTTTATGGTAAAAATTTAGTTCACATTTGAAATAATTTGTTAGGCTCCATCTTGAATTTAACTCATGTTTTTTTTATCAAAAACCACTGATACTGAAAAAGAACACTAACTCTGAAAAATCACTTAACAACTTTATCAAAAGCTCTAATATGTTTCAGTACTTAATAAAATAGATTTATGCTCATGTCTATGCACTCATGTATTAAACTGTGTAACATAAAATGCTGCCATTGCCATTCTAGACAAGTTTTTCATCAAGAAAAATACTATATTGGCACACTATTATAATGAACACAGAACGTGATAAAAATTTAGATACAAAAAATACAAAAATGACAGATTTCAAGATGGATTTACAAAAAATATATTTTTCGCTCCCTAACTCAAAACCTTCAAATAACTCTGTTGTGATATAGCAAAAAAATTAGCCAAGTAAAAAATGTCAAGAGGCACATCTCCCCAAACAAAACAAAAAAAGAAAAGAAAAAGACCAATTAAGACATTAGAAATTACTGTTTATATCTGCAATAAAAGTAGGTTATATTGGACATCAAGCCTCTTTTCTCTATTAGGTTAGTTGGTCAGTGACTGCTATAAACTGCCACAGAGCAGATCCAAGTTTTACCATGAGAAGATGGGTTGTGTGAATGTTAGTGAAATAGACTAAGGTTTCATATGTACTTTTTGAGAAATGAATACTCTACATTTAGAAGCCTGAATTAAATGTCTTTATTCCTTTTTGTATGCATTTATCTGTTACTGTTAACCTTGTTCAGTCAAGCAGTGCCAAGAGAGATCAGTTTGCACATCAACTACATATAAGCAGAACTAACCTCTAACCACTACATCTACTACATGTGATGAAAGCATTACAAGATTAAGCTAGTGACTAAGAAAGACCTCCATATGAAATTAGTCATACTATCTTCTAATTATGATTGCAGTTACCACTCAAAACTATTACCAAATTTCAAGGACGTTATAATCTGAGTAAAAAAACTGTCAATTTGTGGATGTTTTCAAAACCAGTATCTACATATTCTGTTTGTCAGGCCTGAAATTAAGCTGAGGATTACTGATCCAAGATTAAAATTTATGTCTTCACTGCATCATAGTTAACTATGTCATAACTGTTTACAAGCCTGAAGTCCTATATAAGACTGATTGTAACTATCTTCTGTTAGTAGTGTCACTGATCAGCAGTTTATTAAGATTTCAGGTTGTAATTGTGAAAGATGGGCTTGTTATAAAACGTATTCATGTGTGTAAACTTTTAATATCATCAATCTGTATATTGATCTTGATGCATATCCATTGTCAAAGATTAAATCCCTTGTCAATAATCAGACATTACACACTGTATGTCATTTGTATTAAAAAATGCTTTTTCTGCCAGCAGCAGAATACACAATTCACACAACTGAAGAATTTTAGTCATTGTTCATTTTCATGGGCTGATGCATTCCCATGAGGGGCCCAGACTTGCTGGAAGATAGGTATTTTATAGTCACCATCTCTAAAATTATTGCCAACCAAGACTATAGAACCCAGTTTTTCCTGCTATTTAAGCAATAGCTGAGGAGATAAAAGCTGGCTTCATACTTTTTCCAAGAGTATTTGCATGTAAATGAATGTAATGAACCTGAGTGGAATTCAAACTTGGTTCTCCAATTTCTCATTCTAAGCTGTAAACCATTACACCAACTGCACACCCCCACTTCTCTTGTTCATATAATCAAATATATTGTGGGTATTTGTGTCTTCTCAGAGTGTAGTTCGTAGACAAATTAATAACCACTTGGAACTGTTCTCCCAGCTGCTTCTCGTAGAATCCGGAACACTGCTTCACTAGGGACTCCATTTCCTGCGCACCGTAAGCAAAACACTGTCTCCCGAACACCGGTGTAGACTTCTCAAGTCTTCAACGGCGAAGTGCCTCCGAAACGGAAGTAGGCTCTTTTTATGTGTTTTTCGGTCTCGTAATTTCCCACTCTCCGAGAGCCTCACTTTCACCAATGACGCATGCGCCGTGTCATTCCAAAAACTGCCTTGCATGAGCTCACCTCGCGGTTCCATTACATCTACGAACGCACGTGCAGACAAACCGCCTTCTTTTGCTTTGGCGAGGTAAGTCTCCACCACATATATATTAAGAGTACAACTTTAAATAGAAAAATTGTGTGATACTTTTGCTAGTGCAAATTTTATAAGCTAGTGAACTATATAATTAATAACCAGTCAGCATGGGGGTTCATTTTTTCAGGTCTTTACCTAAATTGGCCAATCAAGGTAATTTATATTTTACAAGTAGATCAAAAATACATCAAAGTTATCTGGTTTATGCAATTAGAATCCTTTATTTGGAACTAAGATTTGAAAGAAGAAAAATAAATTAATTTTAAGAAAACCCTGGATTAATAAAAACTAAATTTATATTTATATGATACTAAAAAGTCAGAATCCATCTTGCAAATTTATGAATCTACCATTTGTCCATGTGACAAATGGTAGCTTCCCTCTATCTGTTCAAAAATTTTTCATGGCTTCTGTTCTGATGAGCTTCTTGCTCCGGTGCCCCAGCCACACAAATTTACTTGTGCTACTAGATTGGCAACTAGGTTCCACCCTATACTGTGAAAATAGTCAAATGTAACATTACTTCTACTTTAATAGTATTTTTCTCACACTTCCTGCCTGTGGAATTCTCTACTGTATACTTGCTTCTCTGATATCTACAATCTCCAAAACTTTAAGTGCAACAGGAATTTCCATCTTTCTCTTATTCTTTTTTTTGACATCTCTGGTAACTTGTTCCCTCTTCTTTTTCTTTCCTTTTCTCTCAATGTAACCCCTTGCACATCAGTGGCAGTACTGTCTTGCTTGGGATGAAACAGTTATTAAGAAAAAATTCATACCTACCATTTCACAAAATATCAGAATTTGGTTATGGATTAGTTTTGTCTGACAAGACTAAATTACAGGCATTTCTCTATCTTGATGCTTTCAAAAATGCCAGCTCTTAAGCAAGTTTTAGGCATGTTAGTATATTATACAAAGTGGATTCACTGCTTTTCAGATCATGCCCAACACCCACTCAAAACTAACCACTGAATATTGAAACTTTTTTCAGTATTTGAAAGCAGCTACTGATGTAGGCAGTATTGCACTGTCCTAACCGCAAACCAGATGTAATAGAATGTAATGCTTGCACCAGCCTGTTATTACATGCAGAAAATTATCTTTATTTCACAAAAAACCAGCCTGTCATTACTTCAATATATTTCAGTGTTTATTTCCTTCTTTTGTGTTTGATTCTTTAAGCTTGTGTAAATATGAATTGTATAAAGTTGAATTGACTAAAAAAAATGCTTCATTACTATTTGAAATGTATTTAATCATAGATAATTACCAAAATCATTTCAGCACAAAATCAAAAAGAGTTGGGGGATAGAAACTAAGTAGATTGTATTAAATTAATCTTCCAAGTGTTTTGCCTTGTAAATCAACATTTGAAATACTGGCATTTACCTGAGCACTCTAAATATTCAGAAAATTTGACAATGGAAAAAAAAAAAAACTTTCTTTTTCCACTGTCTATTTAAGAATAGTTACCTTGACTTCTATTTGTAGACAATTATAACGAGTAGCCTACTACATTTAATTTGTTCACGTCTTAAAAATTTTCTGATCTTTCAAGCAACACTTCAATTATTAATTTTGCTTTATAATTAGAATTGTTTTCCTTCTTTTCTAACAAAGTTTACCAAATTTTTGTCTGAATTTTTGGGGTGATGAATTATCATTATTTACATGCAGACAGTTATCTTTATTTTTATTGTTATTATCATGATAAAGGCAGGAAGGTGTAACAGCCAAAATGTTGATAATAACAACAAAGATGAAGATAATAGTCCATGTGTAAATAATGTTTAATAAAGATTGTTTAGATTTAAAAAAAAACAAAAAAAAAACTCAGATTTTTAAACCAGTGAATCTCAATGTGGATGTTAACACTCTCTTAGGGGCTGCTGTGAATTCAACAAATGGGCACTAAGTGTTTAAACATGTGCTATATTTTTAACGAGATCATTTTACATTATTTATATGTAGTCTGTTGTCCATCTTTGTTGTTATGACAATGCTTTGGCTGTTGTCTTCTCCAGGCTTCATCAGATGAATGTCAAACCAGGTAACATACAGTAAATTTTGAATGGAACCCTTTATTTAATCTAACCCTGTAGATTGTTCTCATTCCATGTCTAGGGATATCTCATCTAGTTCTTATTTAGTACTGCTCACCAAAGTCATTACTTAAGAGACACAATTGAAAGTCATTACTTAAGAGACACAATTGAACTCACAATTACTATGTCGTCAAATTCACAAACCAACGCTTTTATCCACTAGGCTGTGGAACAGTTCTATGTGGAAAACTTGTAGTTTTAAATTTAACCTGTCAGCTTATGAGTGTTGTTACTTGTCTGCACTCATTGAAACTTTCTCTTTTGTTTTGGCTGCTGCTGCTGTTGAAGACCTGCTGTCATTTGTCTTTATTTATTAGTTGTTGTTGTATTCATTTTTATACTAGGCTTGCCAAGGAGGTCATCATAGCCTAGTATTTCAAATTCGAGTATCTACTATAATAACATTTGAGCTAACAAAAATGTCAGATTAAAAAAAAATTCATTAATTCTTTATATATATATATATATATATATATATATATATATATATACACACACACACACACACACACACACAATATATGCTTTTAATGTGTTTCTTATTTTTATTGTAATTTTTCTATTTGTTTGCCAGTTCATCTTTGTAATATACAAGGAGACAGAGAAACCCACGAAGCACTTCCTTTATTTCCTGGTCAAAGCAGCTTTTGCATATTTTCATTGACATTTTCTTTGGATAATAAGGAAATTCTGGGAGGGTAAGTTTTTTTTTCTGCTTTCTATTCTTGATTACATAACTTAAGCAACATGCTTATTTGGTTTGTCTTAGATCAATAATGTGATCTCACTACACATTTTATGTTAGCATGATTTAATTAATAGACTTGGCAAAAATGGATGGGTGATGAGATGTAGAATTATCATCATTATGCACTGATCTATTTAGACTAAATTCTTCATCTTTCTTGTTAGTTGCGTTACAAATGTAGCTTCTGATCTTATTCAGGTGTTTATATTTTTCAAAAACCTGGAAATTTCAAACTGAGCCCTTTATTCAAGCCATGAGAATAGATTGTTTTTATTTCACTCTAGATGCTAGGAGATATCTCAAAATTAATTCTTCTTAGGAATGTCACATTGTTTTTGTTTTGTTTTGTTTTTTTTATTTATTTTCATTTACTAAACCAGATAGTATAATTTTCATTGAATTCACAATTATCAGACTGCTATATTGTCAACAACCAGGTAAATTAATACAGTTAACCAATGTTTTTATTAAAAATGCTTTATCTGATGATAAGAAGCAATACGAGGACACCAATAAATTAATATACAAATGTGACTTACTATTTGATAATGGGACATGGCTTTATTAAAATAGACATGTCGTAGGCTCTCCAAATTCTTTTTTATGTGAACTACTGGAATCCTATGCCTTGGATTTACCTGTACAAACCCAATGCATAAGATTTTGTTGCTTTCACAGCTATTTGCCAATGACATTTTAACACGTTAATGTACACCATCCCTTTTTGGGAATAATTGGCATTAACAGGTTATAGGTAGCAATTTATAAATAAAACAATTTTTTTTTTTTTAATAAACCTATAGTTAGCCATTACATTATTGCCAGGTTCCTCTGAGTGCTACTGATACCATATGACTCAGGATTACTTACCACATGTTCAGGTCATCAGTAACTAAACCTATTCCCAAACCAGATTTTTCTAGACACCCAGCAAGTTTAAAAACAAGATCTATCAAAGGCCTAATGAACTTTATTTTAGGGAGTCAATGGTCATTGAGTATGATGGGGTAGACTGGGCTCCATAGATATGTATGGAGCCAGAGATGACACAGCATCACTGGACAACAGGCTTATTAGACTGAGGGCAACAGCCAGGTCAGAGGGTTTATCTGATGGAATCAATGAGCAAGTATCTGTGACTAAAGTGAGTCTTTATCTGGAAAGGGATGGACTTTTACAAAGTCTACTTGCCTAAGATCCACGATGCATGAATGAATACCTATATGGCTTTCAACCCAGGCATGTGGAGGAAACTGGTTCTTGGTTGTGCAGTAGCACTATAACCACAATTTGGACATGGAATGAATGATAATTAGCACCAGATTTGTTTTTTTTGTTTTGTTTTTTCTGTTTAGATAATGACAGACTTAATAACAGACTTTAGGGTAGGGCATTAATAGATTAATTTGGTTAAGCTAGATAAGACTATGAGAGTGATCCCTTAACCAAAGCTCTTTATAACAGTATGACTGCAATGATATGTTAGCTTCTTCTTTGTGTCGTGTCCCCCTCAGCATGTAGGCGATCATGGCTCTCCCCAACTTCTTCTCACCTGTAGTTCCAAATAAATTTTGTTTTTCTGTTATTTCTCGTAAACTCTGTTCTATCATCTATTTGCTCAAGCTCACTAAGAATGTTATATGTTGTTTTCCTCTGTCTCTCTTGCCTTCAATCTGTCTTGTGAGTATCAGATTTTCCATGCCCTTTTTCTTCATTATGTCCCCAAGAAACCTCAACTACCTCTTCTTAATGTTAAATATAAGTTTCCTTTTTTTGTTTCCATTTTCTCTAAAACTTCTTTGTTGCATGCATGTATGGTCCATGGTGTTCTCAGCATCCTTCTGTAGAAACACATTTCTGTTGCTTCAAGTCTCTTCATCTTTGAGATTGTCCAATACTCACTGCCATACAGGAGGACAAATATCACATAAGAGTTTAGTAAACTTTTCCTTGTTTCTAGTGAAATTTTTCTATTTCTCTGCTTAACTTTTGGAATGTATCTTTGTCTACCCCAATACACATTTGGATTTTTGCGTCACGCTTCTGTTCTCTGTTAAAACACTTCCAAGATATTTAAACTTCCACACTTGTTTGATGTTGGTATCTCTGATTTGCAATTCACTCTTTGGTCTCACCTTTTTGCTAACAACTATGTATTCTATCTTCTTGTAGTTGATGTTTAATCATTTTTTTCTCACTTTACTTCACTACCTTCTTTAAGGGGTTTTGTAGTTTTATTTCTGTGTTTGCTATCAGCACTGTGTCATCTGCATAACTTATGTTGTTAAGATTGTAACCCCCAATAATGAATTCTGGTAGGACTTAGTTCTCTCAGAATTGCCGGGCTATATAGGTTGAATTAAAAAGGTGAGAAGACACATAAAATCATGAGTTGAAAACTGAATTTCATTGGTGACCAGGTATTATGAAGACATCCTAGAAGGATCAGAGTTGCAATAACTACATAACTTCAAGGGACTTTGCTCCTACCCCAAACTACTACTACATGCATACACACACACACACACACACACACACAAAAATTATTTAAAAATATATCAGACCAATAATAGGTAAACAAATAACAAAATGGACAAAAACATTACTGATGTTTTGATATGAGAAGGTACATCTTCAAACGCATCAGTTTTATTGATGAAATCACTTTATATGACTGACTTCATCTGTAAAAACCATTATTAGTCTAAAGATTTTCTGGTATGTTAAATTGAATAGCCTGATCATCAAAAATAGGGATTTTTTTTTTTTACTTTTTAGCAATTTTTATAGATAAGCATTTATTAATATTCATTTGTCAGAATTAGAAAATATTAATTTTTCTTTTTTCCTTTTATCATTTTAAAAAGTGGATGGTTCCGTTCATAGTATACGAGAGTTGGATGAAAAGTTCAATGATGGTGTATCAGAATAAAACAGCTGGCAGACCAGGTGTTGTATTCTGGTATAAGTGCAGGTCTTTTTGTCTACAAACTAGTGTATTTACTTACATTTATACCTTGGTCATTCACACTGTTGGTAGGGCTTCAGAATATGCTATCTACTCCTCTGCAGGGGTAAAAGTCCTCCAAGGGGGGGTCATATGTTTGATGACCCTTGATGCTTAAGGATGAGATCCTGGTGGTTGAAGGTTTTAGGAGTTGGGCTATATATATATATATATATATGCCTAAACTCCAACACATCACTTTTGCCTCTGACTGAGCTAGACAGGTGGTTGAAGAGGCCCAATCCAACTGGCTGGTCACATCAAGCTCTAAGTCAGACTAACAAAGCAAACAAAATGCGCACACATCTATCTTAGCGAGCTGAGGCTGTAGGGTTAATCAGACTTTGAACAAAAGAATCTGACATAGCTGTTTCAACCTCTGAAGAAAGCCCATACTTGGGTGGATGATCCTAGATATAACAGGTCCTCTGAATCCTCTCC
Organism: Ascarosepion bandense; assembly: GCA_037127315.1. Classification (NCBI taxonomy): domain Eukaryota; kingdom Metazoa; phylum Mollusca; class Cephalopoda; order Sepiida; family Sepiidae; genus Ascarosepion; species Ascarosepion bandense. Next base: position 267,404 of record JBBBDQ010001978.1, read on the forward strand.
ACATTTGAGTATACCAGTCATGTAGCCCTGGAGGAATGAGGCAAATGAAATTTCCCCACTTCATCTCCCCCATATGGTGCTCCAATGTGGGTGGGGAGCATGGCTGATGAATAATAAAGTATGAAGCCAAAAAACCTAAGAGATTATACATTGATGTCGACACAGAAAATCAACCCAAGGAAAAATGTTCAAAATTCATTGTAATAGAACCAATAGAAGACAAACTAATAACGAAGTTGTCACCTTTTGTAATAAAAAATCTTATCATGGATAATGCAAAAACAGTGAAAAAAACTAAAAATAATACATTACTGATAGAAGTCAAAGAAAAACATGATGCTGAAACTCTACTAAAGATGACCAAATTTCATGATATAATGGTAAGGGTCTCCCCACACCAATTTTTCATTTCCTCCAGAGATATAGTGAGAAGTACTGAACTTTTACTGTACACTGGAAGAAATTAAGAATGACTCTATCAAAAAAAAAAAAAAAAACATTACAGACATAAAAAGAATATTCATTTAAAAAAAAAAAAAAAAAGGGTAGAATTATAGATACCAACACTTATATCGTTACTTTTGATGCACCAGAACCACCACAGGAAATAAAAATTGGCTATACAGTACACTCTTTACAATAATATATCAATAAAACCTGATCTACAAACTGATTTATTATAAAAAATACATCTACGGGCTTTTCAGCCATCCCTTATAAATACAGTGTCAAATTAATACAAGTTAACCATACTTTGGTTTTATTTGCAAATGTCAAGTCTGAAATTGTGCTTATGTCATTGACAACTGTGTAAAATAGCAAACTAATGAAAAGGGCAATATCAATAATACATAGTTATCAATGACATAAGCACAATTTCAAACTTAAATAAAAAGAAAATATGGATAAGTCTTTAAGTTGGGGATCAATAAACAGGACACACACTTCTAAAATGATAAAAAAAAAAAATCAATATTTTTCAATTCTGACAAATATTATTGTTTGATGGTCTAATGAATGATAATCTATAAAAATTATTTCCCCATCAAAATTTGTTTTGTTTTTTACAAATGAACCAACCAATTTGTCATGTCAATTTTTCTTCTCAGAAATGTATTGTTTTTTGTTTTTTTTATTCCATTTTGTAGTTTACCTATATATGCAAGCATATATATAATCAATATTTTTTTTAACATTTTTCTCTTCTATAAAATAAGACAATTTTATTGTAGTCTTTCATAAAAGAACTTATAAAATATATTTTTACCATATTACATGCAAAAACTTTGCTTAAAAATCACCCAGGATATTATATCATGAAAGCCTCATCTCACAATGGAATAAGAGTTAGTGTCTATCTTAGTAAAGTAAGATCGCAACGCACTGAGTTCATCTTACATGTAACTTTGTAAAGTACAAAGCTAAACTTAATAAATATATCTGCTTAATTATTGACTACCCATGTACAAGTCACCTCAATTTGCTAGAATAATTGCTTGATGACTCCAGAATAAAACATAGCTTATGGCCACATCATGTTGAAACACCAGTTCCCATACAAACATCAAAGTTAAGCAATGATCAGCACCTAGATGAGTGACTGTTTGGAAATACCATGTGAAGTAAACTTGAATGTGTGGGTAGTGTAATGAATAATGACTCAGAATTGTTACTTTGAGAGCTGAGTTCCAATTTCAGTTGGGTTAATTATATATTTACTTACATGTAAATACCCTTGAAAAAGGTATGAATTCACCTCTGCTCCCAGCTATGGGTTAATTAATAAGACTTGTATCATTAAAACCATTCTTATCTTAAAAGGGTGGGGGGGGATACAAAATCTTTAGATTTTGGCATTAAATAATTCATAGAGGTGAATATACTGCTAAACAAAACAACTAACCAGTATAATAACTTGTTTACTAAAATAGAAAATGCATCAAATTTTGTGTTTAAGGATTTCACTCAAAATTTATTTCCTTCTTTAATTTACATAGAAATTTTTAACTTAGAATAAAAGATGCAAGATCAAAAATGGGGCGGAACTGATTTTAACAGAAGTTTTGATAGATAAATCATCAAAAGTACAGACATTATTATCAGCATCTAACAGCTTTTATCTATCTACTCAGTCTGTGAATGTCCTTTGTCAAACATAGGTCTCATGGGAATGGATGAGTTGTTACCCTACTGTGCAGCCCCCATGCATGTTGGTAGGGGCGGATGTAACACACTTGAGCAATCATGTATCTTCAATTCATGGTTATCCAAAAGTATTTTCACATAAGTGAATGTAACAAATCTGACTAAAATTTGAACTCTCTCCAATTTCTCATGAGCCATTATCCATTGCACCACCTGCACATCCAAGCATATAGCATCTGGTAATTCCAAGTGTTCAATTATCTAGGTACTGACCAGGCTCACTGTTGCTAAACTTTCGTTATCTGACAAGAACTTGCATTTCAACACAATATGGCCATGAGCCACATCTAACAGCTTCACTAACAGTCAATTCATAGCCATATTTTTTATCACCAATTCATTCATGTATTAAAATAATTTTATGAATAGTATTACTAGTTTTTTGTTTTGCTTTACAGTGCAAATTGTGGTTGCTTTTATATATACGATAGAGGAAGTAATCAAAAGGTGTTAACTGTAAGTAACTTTACATATTGTTTTTTTTTAATAAATCCATTTTAATTTATACATTTATTATCACTTGCTTTTGTGGTTTCTGTGTGCCTCCATAAAAGAAATTTCTGTATATTTTTTTAAAAAAACATTTTAAGGTCACTAAATCACTAGTCCTAAGCTTTGCAACATTTCTTGAGAAGGAAGTGACGTTAGTAATTTTGCCGAAATTTACCAAAAGCAAAAATATTATAAATATCTAGATTAACCCCTAAAAATATTTTAGAAGTTTTAAGTTATGGCTTTAAATCCAAAGAGAAAATGTTCTTGCACTTGGTGAAATTGAAAAGAAATTCTTCATCCAACATTGTTGCAATTTGGACAAACTGTTGCAGTGCATTTTCCAAAGATGTGTATCCCTAAACATAGACAGAGAAACAAGAAAAACTTATCCCTCTAGATTAAATAAAGGGTTCAGTTTGAAATTCCCTGAAGGTTAATTGTATTAACAAGGCACTTGAAGAAGGTTAGAAGGCACAATGGCCAAAGTTGAGAATAATAGTCTGAGTGTTTTTTTAAAAAAAAAAGGTAATTAATAATTTTACTATATAAATTTGGTATATATTTTATTATTTGTTGTTTCTGTGAAAAATAGGTACGGGTTAAATTTTGAAAATAAGAACATTTTTTAATATGAATTATTTTGTTTTCTAGATTGAAGCCCACGATGATGACGTAAATGCAGTTGCTTTTGCAGATGAAAATTCACAAATTCTCTACACTGGTGGTGATGATGGACTTTGCAAGGTAAGAGTAGAAAATAATTTGAGGATGTTTACTAAAATTAGGTCAGCATGTCATAAGAATATTGTTTTGGAGGACTCACTGACTATTGAATTCACTGGAACTGGCTTGCCACATTAGATTATTATACATTACTCTATGGCAGTGGTCTAATATGGAATTGTTTGAGTACAAAAGCCTAAATTATATATATATATATATATATATATATATATAATATACATTTTCCAAGCACACCTGTCTGCTTGGGTAACTAGCCAATCCCTGTTGCAGACACCCGCTGAGTCACAGTTATATTTATTCAACATCCATATTGCCCACCTGTGGTTGATACTGCAACTATGCTGTGCAGAACTTAGTTATAGGTTTTGGTAAAAAGTGCATGATCAACAGTTTTGAACAATGCCTGTTCTTTTCAACCACTTTTTAAACTGTTCACAGCCATGTCGCTGGTGGCTTGGACCTTGGAATATACCTGCAGTACAGACTTGATGATTTCCAGTTTAACTTCTGCCAAATAAGTGCCAGCACCAGGGTCAGAGAGAGAAAGCACTTTTGTTGAAGACTGTGCCCTCCTGGCCCACAACGAATCTGACGTCCAGCTGAACCGATTTTCTTGAAAATTTACACAGCTATACTACAGTGTAACCCTGATATAAGAGAGTTGTCGGGACTGGATAAAAGTTATCTTATATCCGGGTTTCTCCTATTATATACATTGCCACAGGCTCTTTGGGACCAGAGAAAATCTCTCTTATATCCGGGTCATACTGTATAAGCGTCTACGAGTGTTCTTAGCTAGGTTTTGTGTTGAGGTACAACCAATAAATATCGATAATCGAAAATATCGGGTTATAGAAGGAGTGGTCTGATTTTAATCAAATTTGATACACTCATAGACAAAGACAAAAGAAACAATATTCAGAAGTTTCAAGGTTGCAGTTCTTACAATAGTGCAGAAAATTGATATATATATATATATATATATATATATATATAAAAGGCAAGATGTTTGTGTGTGTGTGTGTCTGTTTATCTGTATGTATGTCCTTTATAGAAATCCACAATTTTTATCCGATTCTCACCAAACTTCACACAAATATTCTTTAGGCTGAGTCTGAGCTCCAGGATCATGGATTAGTTTTAAAGCTTTCATTACACCCGAGCAATCCTGGGTTATCTGGGTTATACTGCTAGTATGTGTGTGTGTATATATATATATATATATATATATATATATATATATGACACACCTATCTATATGAATATGTCAGCTCTATCACTGATATTGAGCACTTTCAAATAAGTACTGCGCATATATAAATCTAAACTTATTTATAAATGGAACTTATAAGCGTCTGCGAGTGTTCTTAGCTAGGTTTTGTGTTGAGGTACCCCCATAAATATCGATAATTGCAAAAAAATCCGGTTATAGAAGGAGTGGTCTGATTTTAATCAAACTTGATACTCTCATAGACAAAGACTTAAGAAACGATATTCAGAAGTTTCAAGGTTACAGTTCTTACAATAGTGCAGAAAATTGATAATATATATATGTATAAAAGCCAAGATGTTTGTGTGTGTGTCTGTTTATCTGCCTGTATGTCTATTTTTTTTCTGCCCTTTTATTTTAGTTTTTGCTTCGGGTTTGGCTCTAAGTAGGCATAATTGTAGTTCTTAGTCTCAGCCATGATACCATTTACTCAGAGGACATATTTAGCCTTCAAAATTCAGTTTATGACGAAAAAAACATATTTGATATCAATACCAGAAAATCAAAATTTGACTTAGATCTATTCATTTTTCTTTCAATCTACGGCTTTGCTTTAACTAGAAACAACTATTGCTTTTTAGTCTTTCGTGCCAACGTCCCTGGATTCTGAGCTCCAGGACCATGGATTAGTTTTCAAGCTTTCATTACACCCAAGCAACGCCAGGCTATACTGCTAGTAATATAATATATATAGCAATTTGCATATATATATGTGTGTGTGTGTGTGTGTGTGTGTGTGTCAGAGATTTAGTTGGCATTTACACTAATATATATATTACTGTAAATGTCATATTTTATTGAGTGCATATATTAAAATAGGCATCCCTATTCTTTCAAACAGTGAAATTGATGTTTACTAACTTAGTAATCACAAGTCTTAAAGAAAATGTACTTCTTGGCAGAAATTACATGTATTTACTTTTGAATCTGGAAATGCACATTCAAATCTAGCATACTTTACCATTAAGCTAGGAAAAGCCATTAGAGCAAAGCCAGGTTCAATTACTCTACTTAAAAAATGCAACAAGAGATGTGCATTTTTTAATTGGGGTAACTAATTTAAATCTTTTAATAAAAAAGAAAAAAAAAGAATTATATTATGAAGAACTATTTGTATCCGAAGAGAAGCAGATAACTCATTAATTTGATATAACAAATTAAATATTGATTTGTTTCAGAACATATAATCTCATATACCCAAATTGAATTCTCTTCTTATCATTATCAACAGTCTCATTCTAATGCCCCCTCTTTCTGCCTTTGGTTCACCAAAACCACAAATAGCTTCTTTTTTTTTTCTCTCCTCATATGTCTGAAATGTTCAACACAATGGTTGATTAATGAACTGATTTTTTTTAGCCCTCGGTCCACTCTACCTCATGTTGTGATTAATTGATTGCAGACAGGCTCAGATTTGTTGTTAATATCCCATCTTGGTTTGATTCAAACAGAGTGAACGCATATGGTAATAATAACAAAAATTAAATACTCAGAGAAGAATGATGAATAAAAAAAGATAATTACAATTTATCTCATAGTATATTATACCGCACATTGAAAGTGGTATTAAACGGACATGCCTCCCAGAACTACTATACGAATGCAGGTGTCCCTCAAGGCTCTATCCTAGGTCCTACGCTCTTTCTGATCTACATTAATGATCTCCCTGATACCATAAGATCCCAAGTAGGTATGTACGCCGATGACACCACAGTTTACTCTTGCCTCGATCAAAAATCTGGTGTGGGCGACAAAGCTAACCTTGCAGCTGAGCTTGGAAAGGACCTCCAATCCGTAGTGGACTGGGGTAAGAAATGGCTCATAAATTTTAATGCTTCTAAAACGAAGCTACTATCAATTAATCATCATAGACAATCGCACCTACCTCCTATTAGCATGGACCAGGCTTGCCTCCCAGAGAGTAAAACACTACGCCTCCTTGGTCTCACACTTTCAGTGGACCTCAAGTGGAACGACTATATCGAATCCATTGCTAAATTTGCTGCTATGAAAGTCGGTTCTCTGTGCAGGGCCCTGAGGTTTTTTCTGTCTGAAACTATCCTGCACATTTATAAATCTACCATCCACCCGTACATTAAATACTGTTGCCATATCTGGTCGAGTGCCCCTGCTATTCTCCTTGGGCTTCTCGACAAGATACAATGGAGGATCTGTAATGTGATCGATGCCGACTTAGCAGACCGCCTGCAGTCTCTCTCTCACTGGCGCGATGTGGCTTCCCTGTGTCTGTGAAATGATTAAAAAAAAAAAAATACAATGACTTTGTTAGTAGTGTACATGCAGGGTTGTCAATCTAAATTGTCCCTAAATCAGATGCGACACTTGATTAAACTTGTAAAGGTTGGCTGGAGTATAGTTACTAAGTTTGTTCAGTTGATTTTTGGTAATTTCTTGGTAAGTCTGGTTCAAGGCTGATGCATCAGAATTGCACTCAATCTGTCCATCCTCACGACCCAGATCTCAGATCTCTCTTCACACATTCACTTTTATTGGTATCAGCCCCAAACTGGTGCAGGGGCAAGAGAGGTCAGGTTGGTAATTTATATTTCCAATTTGGTTGTCTTCCCCTCTCTTGGGTAATGGCTGCAGGCAGATTCACCTCTTCTTTATTGCTTCCACACAAAATATACTGGTTCCCTTTCTCAGGCGAATCATTCAACACTGGTTAATTGTTTTAACCAAAACAAATTTTACCAGCTAAATCCCAAACACAAGATTTTTCGTTGAGTAACCTTTTCACTTCCCAACCAACACACAAAGTCTTTACAGTCTCTTTCATTAGCTAACTGTCATCCAACTTGTAACAAAGTTTCAATTCCTGGAAAGATTTTTATACTGCTTATCTCTTTTTATGAGACATGTATCAGTATACCTCTCGGTATATCTAAGTAATAGAATTTATTATTGAATTACCAGCAACCAAATAGTGTCACCTCACAGCCAAGTCTGGTTGCTGTACAGCCAAGCACCTGACCAGTTCCCTCCACATGTCTGGCTTGAAATTCGAAGGTATTCAGTCATGTGTAGGATATCTCTGACAAGTAGGCCAGGCTAATAATCACGCGTCTTTAATGATGTCCTCCAATTTGAATATTCACCTTGGTTACCGACTTATGGCTGTTGATTCTATTGGAGGGCTCTTTGCCTTGCCCATTGACTCTCATTTTGGAAACCCAATAGTGATGCTGTATCATTGCCAGCATATGTAGCTATGGAACCCAGTTTACCACATTGTTCTCAATTGCCATTGGCTCTACAAGAAGATTCATCCACCCTTTGACAGTTCCTATTTTTAATTCTGTTTGGTGTCTAGCCACTCTCTTCACCAGAAAAACCTGATGGAAGAACCGATTTAGTCAATGATGACCAAACAATGCAGCAGGTAGTACTTAGTTACATATGACATAAAATGTAGACATATCAAATAAACATAGTATATATAAAATTCAGTATTACCTGTTATTTCAGACATTTACTGAAGTTCTTGGAATATATCCGTTATTGATAAAAGACAGTCTATTATTCAAGAATGTTTAATTAAACAAATGAACATGGACTTTTTATTGGTTCAATTCCCAGCTCCTTCATAAATTTATCCAGTCATGATGAATCTATGGAAGGCAGAAAAGAAAAAAATTTTAAAAACTGATTTCCACATGGTTGCTCTCGTCTTCACTTTGTTGCATTTGGGTCAATATTCACACAATAAAACATTTTTTCTGCAGTTGTTAATTTTATTTTTAGGTATGGGATAGACGCACTTTGCGAGAGGATAATCCAGACCCAGTCGGTGTGTTTAGTGGCCATTCTAATGGAATCACATACATAGATTCTAGGGTAAGCTTTCTCATACACAGAATTATGCTTCATCCTTTTTTCCATCTCCAAATTAATATAGTTGTCAAGTTCTTATATTAATGCTATTATGAATCTTTACTTTCATTACACTTTCTGTACAAAAGAATTTTTGCAATCTTTAACCTTTTTGTGTGTGTCTGTCTCAAAAAAAAAATGTTAACATTATTTTAACTACCTTCACACTTAGCAATGTTTATTCTTTCAAGAAAATTATGATTAGAATGTTAATAAAACCTAAAAATATGAAGAAATTTATGCATTTTTAAAGGTCTCAAAATAAAAAATAAATAGTATTATTAAAACTATTAATACAGGAATTGAAAAATCACTTGATCTCTTAATATCATGCTCATCACCAAACATGGCTTCCCTTGAAAGATATGTACAGATATGTTTAAACAAGATAGAGAAATGGACAAATGAAAACGGATTCCATTTCTCCAAAACAAAAACTGTATGCATTTCTGAAAAAAAAAAAAAAATGAGCCTATCACCTCATCCAGAATTAAAATTAAATGGACACTTACTTCCCATAATCCAATTAATAAATTATCTAGAAATCATATTATATAACAAACTTAACTTCGAAGTGCACATTGATTACAAAATGCCAAATATGTTTTGAAGATTCTAAAAGTAATATCAAAACTACATTTGGATGCTGACCAAAAAGTAATGCTCAGAATATATAGGACGCACATCACATCAAAATTAGACTATGAATGCATTACTTACAGTGCCAATCCTATCTTAAAAAAAACTACAAACCATAAAAAAATCAAGAACTAAGATTAAGTCCCAAGGGCCTTCTGGATCTCACCCATGCAAAGTATCTCTATAGATGCCAATGAACCACCTATATCTCTGAGATAGAAAAGTTATCTCTCCAATATGCACAAAAACTACAATCCAACCCAAATAACTTACCAAAAGACATGAATCTCAATATATCCAGTTCTATAGAAATCAACAAACAGCCATCTCTTCACTTGGACTTTGAACTAATGAAGCACCAGAACAATTAAACAAAGATCCTGATAATGTAAGACCTGTTGCAATAAACAAGATAACTCTAGGGACAATCTCCAAACCTCACATAGACCTAACATTGACAGACGAAAAAAAAAAAAAAAACTCAACAAAAGTATATACAGAGCATTAAGAAACACATATCATGACTATAAGCCGTTCTACACAGATGGATAAAAAATTCTTAGAGTAGGTCCAGCAGCCACAGACAAATTCATAAACAAATCAGGCTACTAAATAAAGCATCCATCTTATACAGCTGAACTACAAGCTATTAAATTGTCACTTAAAATGATAGACAATTCAGAAGATAGAAAGTTTATAATATTCTCTGACTCATCTAGTTTAACAGCAATTAAAAAAAAGAACACAAATCATGCCTATATTCAAGAAATCTTAGAAACTTGTCATCAGTTAATAAGGCATAAAACAATGATATTGGCTTGGATTTCTAGCCATTTAGACATCAATGGAAATCTTCAAGTCAACACACTGGCGAAAAAGATGACAAAAAAATGGAAGAAAATGAAAATCAAACTTTTATATACAGATTATAAAAACAAAATTACACAATAGATCAAAAGAAAATGGTAAGCAATTTGGGACATGTTCTCAAACAACAATCTATATGAACATCAGCCAACAATAAGAAAGGAGAATACAGAGCCTCTCACACATACACACACACCTCAGTGTATACACTGCAACCAATTTCTCACTGTCGAGCATATTTTGATAGAACGCAAGAAGCAACAAAAAATATATAGCAACTATTACCAAACATAAAATTTTATGCTCTTCAAATAGGATATATGAAGAAAACAAAATACTTCCATAGAAAATAAAGCTTGGACTATAAAGACATTATTTTGCAGGAAAAATATTACCAGCAATGCATCTAACTCAAAATATATCAATGTAACCTGATCTACAAACTGATTTCTTACAAAAAATACTTCTATTCATCCGAATCTATTGTAAAAATCTTGTTGCCATTAAATGACCCATTGATGTTGATTTGCTGTAAACCAAACCCTAGCCAGGGTCGCAGGAGTGTCTGAGTTTCTTATCAGTCTGCTAGGATGTGCATTGTGGTGCAGTGGATATCAGCTCAGAACGAGAAATCGCAGAGCTGAGTTCAAATTCCAATTGAATTCATTGCATTCACTTATGCGCAAATACCCTTGGGAAAGGTATTAATCTGTCTCTTCCTTCCAGTTATGGGTTAAATAACAGGACAGATTGGGTTCTATAGCCTTGGCTGGCAACCAATCTACCGCAGAAAGCAATGGCAACCTATTGTGGGATAATCTTCTGCCCAGTCAGTCATGTACACTTTCTGCACAAAAGAATTTTGGCAATCTTTAACCTGTGTGTGTGTGTGTGTCCCAGTCTCAAAAAAATGTTAACATTATTTTAACTACCTTCACTCCTTAGCAATGTTTATTCTTTCAAGAAAATTATGATTTCGAGACATGATCGCCCAAGTGTGTTTCACGTATGGCACTTAACTGACTGAGTACATAGACATTCAGTATTTCTCATACAAGATGAGAAAGGGCCAATTTTTATCTCAAGCCACGAAGGAAAGACTCCAGTTTTTTGATCAAGCTACAGCATCTTTAACTGAACATGATTTTGTTTTTCCTCAGATGAGAACAATTTCTGCCCAGATAAGACAGTCTGTGTCAAAACCAATTATCAACATCATGGTGTTTGGAGTGATCACTAGTGATGGTAACATTATGCCTCCATTCATCTTCCCACAGAGCCTTAGACTCAACACCTACATCAGTTGCTTTGTGGAGGTAATGCTACCCTGGGTCAAGAGGGTGGCTGCTGGAAGAGCCTATGTTTGGCAACAGGACTACACCATGCCCTACAAGCCAGGGAACCCAATCAATTTTTGTGACCACTTAAGCCATTACATTTGGTCACATAACTCCCCAGATTGCAACCCTCTTGATTATTATATATGTGTTATGGTGAGACACACCTATTCTATAGTGAATAGACTCTCCCACCTAATTTAAATAAGAATAGTAAGAGAAACGAGGGTCAGTCAATGTTGGATGATAGTAGTTGACAGTCGAATATGAAAGTAGTCAGCAACCTGGCAAGATTACTTTACGTAATACATATTATATCAAGTTCCTAACGTTTTGTACGTTGAACCTATTAGGACAGACTTTAGCACAAATACTAGTCTCCACTGCAAAAATAACTCCACAACAATTTTGGCGATGAAGATATCAAATTCACATGGAGGAGATAAAAAGAATTTTTTCCACTTGCCAAAAAATAATTTTGGGCGACAAAATTCGCACTCATATGGAGGAAGAAAAAATTTGCTCACTACAATAATTTTGGCAACAAAGTCTCAGGTTCATGTTTAAAAAAAAAAACTTGGCAAAGTTTCTTGCAAGCCAAGATGTCAATGTAGTGACAAAAAAATCTGTCATAATCGCAACTGAGAAAAGAAATATTTTTCTCGATAATACAGTTTGCTCAAATAGGTCACAAATTGCAAATTCATAGGACTCCCCCTCCTCTACAGTATTAGGCATTTTGCAAAAATGGAGGAATGTAAAAGTCTATTCCTGGAATTCTTTAAGTTCCAGTCAGAACAACAGACAAAAATATTAGAGCAACAAAAAACATTCCAGATGCAGATACAGGAGGAAACTTTCAATAGACAAATGCAATTCCAACAAAAAATGTAACAGATGAATAGGGAGTTTCAAAACAAAATTCTGGAAATAACCAAGAAGAGGAAAGAGAAAAATCTACAAAATGATTCTTTCTCGGAGAATACAATATGGTATTCACTTGAAATATTCACATACAGTCCAGATGAAGAAATAACTTTTGCGGAGTGTTATAAAAAATATACAGATGTGTATAACGAGGACTGCCACTCATGGTCTGAAGGAAAGAAGGTTAGGCTTCTTTTAAGCAAATTAGGAACTGCTGAGCATAACAAATTGGTAAAATATAGTTTACCAAAGAAACTAATGAGTTGTCTTTTACCAAGGCAGTAAATATATTAAGTGAATTATTTAGTAAAAGACATATCTTCTTCATAAAAGTGGAAATATTTAAGTCTGACGAAAGATGACGAACAAGACTATATAACATACGCAGCCAATGTAAATAAGCATTGTGAAGAATTCAAGCTGGCAGAATTAAGTGCAGACAATTTTAAGTGCTTGGTGTTTGTTCAGGGGCTGGTATCAGAAAGAGACGCAGACTTGAGAAAATTAGTACTGGCAAAATTGGAAAGTGATCCAAGTATTATGGTACAAAAATTGGCAGAAGACTGCACAAGATATTTTAACGTAAAGAAAGATTAACAAGAGATAGAATAGACTGGTGTTTCATAAATAAGAAAAATCACTACAAAGGAAAGTCAGTCTACCAGAAAGAATTCTAAAATTGCGGATTATCTAGCAAAAAGTGAAATACCAGAGAAAAATAAACAAAAACTCCTGAAGCCAGGTTTTGCTTGCGGTGAACTACACTGGTACAGATATTGTGATTTTAAGAATAAATGTTCCAACTGTAAAAGAATGGGACATAAAAGCACGCATTGCATGTCAAGATAATAAAATAAAATTAAAGTCCAACGAGGTAAAAGATATAATAACCAGAAAATTTGTTACCGTCGAAATAAGTAATAAAAATATAAAAATGCAACTTGACACAGGTTCGGATTTATCTATCAAATTTGCATACGTGGAAGAAGTTGGGGAAACCAACTTTAATGAAGACAAAGAAAATCAGGTCAGTGATGGGAGAAAAAAAATACAATTTATTGAAGAATTTGTTACAAATGTCACATAAAATAAAAAAACGCAAAAAGCTAAACTATTTGTCATAGAAAATATCATGAACTTACTTGGTACGAATTTGATAACAATTCCAATTTTTGACTCTAAACTTTCTACCTTGTAACAGAAAAAAATTTGAACACTGAAGCCCAAAAGTTAAGAAACTTAAGGAAATATTTGCTACTGTTTTTTTTTCTCCAGGTTTGGGAACATGTACCAAGATGGAGGCAAAAAATTTAATCCCTGGCCAAAAACAGACCTACCATGGTCTAGGTTACATGTGGATTTCACAGGTCCACTGAATGGATACTATTACACCATAGTAGTGGATAGTTTTTCGAAATGGCCTGAGATACAAAGGATAAGAAAACCGACGACGCAAAGTACTAAAACCTTCTTGCTAGAATTGTTCGCAAGGTTTGGTGTGGTAGACACAATTGTGACGGACAACAGAAATTAATTTACGTCAAAACAATTTAAAGATTTCTGCAAGGAATACAACGCCGAACATGTTACCACAGCTCTATATCACCCAAGATCAAACGGGTTAGCTGAAAAAATTTGTGGACACCCTAAAAAGAGCTTTAAAGAAAGCTAGGGAAATACCTGCAGATGTAGCCCTACAGAAGTTTCTACATGTATACAGGATTACCCCAAATAACAGAACACTAGCCTCACAATTGCCAGCTGAGGTGATGTTCGCACGTCAGGTAAGATCTGTCTTCGACAAATTACTACCAAAAAAGATAAAGCCAGGTAGATAAAAATTTATTCAAGTAAAAAAATACAATCCTAGTAAAAAAGTATACTTTAAGGTCTACACACAGAACAAATCATTCTGGGAGATTGGAAAAATAGAAAAGCAGATTGGCAATATGATGTACTTGGTGAAAGGCAAAAAATTCATGTGCAGATGGCACATTCACCAGATCAGATGATGACACTCTTCAGGTATGGTTGACAGCAGTCCTGCGGAAGAAACACCTATGGAGGGGATTTTCTATACGTTTGATCTATCAATGCAGCAACGATTTTACCTGAGGTACACCAATCCAGGAGGCAAAGAAAGGCAACCAATCATTTAGACCTGGAACCAAAACGTAGGAGATATGCTACGATGTTGCTAAAAAAAAAAAAAAATTTTTTTTTTTTTTTTTTTTTATAAGAAAACTGTTTTACTCCTACAGAGTAAAGTTTTAGAAGGGGGTGTTATGGTGAAACACACCTATTCTATAGTGAATAGACTCTCCCACCTAATTTAAGTAGGAGTAATAAGAGGAACAAGGGTCAGTCAATGTTGGACGATAGTAGTCGACAGTCAGATACGAAAGTAGTCAGCAACCTGGCAAGATTACACTGCATAATACATATATCAAGTTCCTAACGTTTTGTATGTTGAACTTATTAGGACCGACTTTAGCACAACAGTATGGGGAGCAGTTGAGTGAGAGACCAACAAATTTCCTTGTAATATCAAAGATGAACTGAAGGCAAGGATTATGGCAGAATTGACCAACTTAAACAAGGAGACTGTCCAGAAGAGCTGCAGCAGATTCTGAAGTTGTCTGGAGGCCATGGTTGAACACGATTACTTTTTAGTATTTCAAGATATTTTTGTAATTTTGGTCAATATCTGTTAAAATGAGATATCAGTGTTATTTTCATTTTTGTGTAATTTAGACGAGAATTTATCCATCGCACCCTCTGTGTGTGTATATACACACACACACACACAATATAAATAAGAGATAATTTTTTTTTATATGCATTTACACTTTATTATAGGGAGATGCTCGTTACTTGATTTCCAATTCAAAGGACCAAACAATAAAATTATGGGATATTCGTAAATTTTCCAATAAGGAAGGCATAGAGGTAAGATTTTAATTTTCTCAGCATTTATAAGTAATTTGCTTATTTCAAGCATGTTCTTGAATTGTATAGAGCATAATCGTTAATGAATACTAATTAGTATCAGCCATAAATAATTTGACAAAAATAAATGAAATAATGACGTTCATGCTTAGGAAACTGAAATAACTTTTTTCTAGGATCCACAGAAATTTCTTTTATCATTCTTTATCTTGCTGAGAAGTAAATTCTTACTGTGTCAAAAAAAAAAAAAAAATTAAAAAAAACTATAAACTAGCTTTGTAACTGGCTTCTTGTCAAGGAGTCTTGCATAGATTAAATTCTTTGGTTGATGCAATGGCAAGTAGAAAAAGGTGAAAATAAGAACAAAAAAATGAATATTTTCAGAAGACAATATCAAAGAATGGAAAAGAGTCTACAACAATTTTCACTTATTCTTAAACTGAATTTAGTGCAATAATCTCTAGAGCCAAAATATTCAGACATCTTGCAAAATTAAATTCTACTCTCTGATTACATTATAATTGTGTTTATTTCCATTGTTTGTCATAATGTTGCTTCCAAATCTGCAAGATCTTTCTTTGTGTGGATAGTATAAGCGAAAGAATTATTTTGATAACCTTTTGATACACAAGAGATTTTTCATTAAGACAAAAAATATAGGCTCAACTTGTTTGACTCCAAAAATATCTTTGTTGATTTCAAGTAGAAAAAATATTCAAGCAGAACAAAGG
The DNA here is from genome assembly GCA_037127315.1 of Ascarosepion bandense. Classification (NCBI taxonomy): domain Eukaryota; kingdom Metazoa; phylum Mollusca; class Cephalopoda; order Sepiida; family Sepiidae; genus Ascarosepion; species Ascarosepion bandense. Next base: position 283,462 of record JBBBDQ010001978.1, read on the forward strand.
GAAGAAGAAAAACACATTTTGTTAACAATATTGTTACTGGATATTCAAATATTTTAATGCTTTTAATGTTGGCTAAGACTAAAACCATTCACTTTTTTGTCTATTAGGCAACAAAAGCTGCTGTTACAGATCAAAGATGGGATTATCGATGGCAACCAGTTCCCCGAAAAAGTATGAACTTTTATTTTTTATCATAAACCAAAATTTATTTTTGTACATCAAAAAAGTTAAAAGAATATTAAGTCTCTTAATATTAAATCCAATTTGAACACAAAATGAAAATAAATGTCTATAAACATCAATGTAAATTTCCAAGCATAAGAGAAAAATTAACCTTTCAGTTAAAAAAAAAATCTTTACTATAAAGTAATGAGTTTTTTCTGCAAGTGAAGTGGGGGTCATGAATTTTTGACCCTTTTAAAAAAAAAATCCAAGTAATTTTCAATTCTTTAATTTTAATACAGAAATATAGTTAAAAAGTATTTTATACATACCTATATGAAAAACCTAAAATAACATGATCATGACTCAATATTTGACATGTTCACCTTCCTACTCTACTTTCAATATATGCAGATATATATTAACATGAATGTATAAAAAAAATTATTCCACCCTCCAAAAACAATTTCACAGCCTACAAAAAAAAAATAAACATAAAATTATACACACACCAACCAAATTTAAATGAATTGGTACTAGAAGGGGGTGGCAAGGGTCAATCAGGTTATAACTAAAATGTATCATCAAAAATTAAAACTTATATCCAACTTCACAGGGGTAGATGAAGGAAAGAAATTATTGATGACTACATATAAATACTTAGCCTGAGTACCATTTTTGTATACCTGAGATTCTTGGGCTAATGAGATTCCTTCCAGTCGTCTCCCATGATAGAGCTCTCAGGAGTGTGGGGAACAAAGATGAAAGAAAAATATATTTAATAATAAGGCTACAAAAAGAAAAACCCTATCTGAATCAAGTTCTGATAACGAATCTGTATTACACAGTTACTTCCCTCAATATATAGTAATGGAATAACTTGTAGAAACTTCTACTTACAAAACTATCACCATTTTTAATTGAAAAAATAAGATAATCTCAAATTACTATTATAACTGATAAAAAACATTAAACAATAATAATTCAAGTAGAAAAAAAATGAATGCAGAAAAATCCTACAATGATCAATATTTATTAACTTAAAAATTAAAACCTATCCACATCAAAGTCTAAACACATCCTAAGATTTCCACCTATCAAGTGGTATATATACAGCAATAAATCTAAGCTTAAGTGATCCTGTAACATGCCTAGACTATAGCTGGAAAGTACATTATGATACATGTGGTAGCAATGACTTACCAGTTGTGTTGGAAAACTTTATTCTTTCATCTGGCAAAGCTCTAGAAAAAAACCTGAAGAATGTCAGTAGGAAAGAATATAATAACTCCTGTGTCCTAAAATTTACACAAGAAGCCAATGTAGACAATGCAAAGCACATCACTTATTTTGTAAAACACCTCTTAGTATTGCAGAATAAGACATGCCAAAATCACAATCTAAACCTGTCAAGATTCCGATAATTCAGACAAAAAACTCATTGTTTTACCAACTTTGAAAGCTACACCATAATTCTGAATTAAGATTTGATGATACAGAAGTGCTTGTAGTAGATTAATACAAATACCTAGGAATCATCTTTGACAAAAATTATCCTTTGTACCACATATAAAATACCTTTAGGAGAAATGCAATAAAGCAACACATCTACTCCGTCATCTCACAAAGACTGGGGAGTTGATAGACAGATGCTACTGAAAGGCTATCAGGCATTGGTTAGATCTGAATTGGATTATAGATGCTTTGTGTATGGTATGGCAAGAAAATCATACGTGAAAAAAAACTTGATACCATTTATCACCAAAGTCTGCGACTTGTTCTAGGAGCCTGCAGTACATAAACCACCTTTAGCATTACAATATTACATCAAATTTTGTTCATGCCCAAGTAATTCAGCATACAACTGTGTTCTTCAACCTAGGTTCTGGGTATGATGGTAAACTGCATCCGGCAGCAAGGCCTCTAATTGGGAGGCTGTGAGGAGCATGGAACCACCTCTTAATTGCTGTTGTTCCCAGGTTCACTATGACCTGGAGTGGTAGCACCTGTTAGGGTAAATAGTTAACCCCCAAAGTGGGGTCAAAACACTATGAAAGTATAAAAGTAAACTTTTATGGAAATATATATTTTTTAAAGAAAAATATTACCAATAATATATTTTGGAAGTAAAAAATTATTACCAAAACATTTTTTAAGGAAAAAAATTATTCTCAGCAAAACATTTTTGAATACAAAACTAGAAGACATTTTCAGTTTTCTAAAAATAAAGAACAAAAACAAAAAACATTTTCATTAAAATCTAACTAAATCAACCTTTTCACTATAACCAAACATAAAAAAAAAAAAATTAAAACCCTACCTTTTTGGCATTAAATAACCCACAGAGGTTGATATGCCATTAAACAAAATTCAAACTCAAAATAAAGAATTATGTAATTTAAAGAAAAATGCCATTAAACCTGTTAGCATCCACGTAGAAAACAATATCAATGGACTCAAAGACTAATCTCTTCTCTCAAAAACTCCTCCCTTGTTAATAAAACAGCCGACTGCAATATTAAGTCTGGCAAAACACTCCAAAATTGAAAGTGAGATCTGTATTCATAAAAGAAATTCATAATATCTTACAAAAATATACAAATTGTAAGCTTATATACACTGATGGCTTCAAAAATCTTGACAGCTGGATGTTCATCGATACTGAACAAAACTATACTTCAAAAGTGCCTACCTGATAAATCCTCAATATTTAGAGCAAAAACTATGGCAATAAACTTAGTCTTGGATATTATCATAAATGGTGAGTCAGACAGATTCATTATATTCTCAACCCCTCTATCTGTTCTTACATTATTGAAGTATAAAAACCTGACCAATCCTGTAATAACCAAGCTTTAAAAAAAATATATACTTTGTAACCAAAAACACATAAAATTCTGTTGAATCCCTAGCCATATAGGCATCCAGGAAAATGAAAAGGCAGATAAGGCAACTGAAGAATCACAAAAAATTAATATATTCAAAACAAAAGTCTCTCACAGATTTCAAAACAATACTTAATAAATATATCTTAAATAAGTAGCAAGAATTATAGAATACTCAACCAAATAATAAATTAAGCAGAATCAAACGTACCCCATAACATCAGGCTTTCCCGAAGAGAAGTAGTCTCAGCAATAATCAGAACTGGTTATACCAATATCATTTATTCATTTCTTCTAAAAGATGAGGAGCCACCTAACTGCATAGTATGCCAGGAGACTTACGCAGTAAAACGTTTTATGATAGATTGTACTGAATTTGCCTCTATCCATTAACACTTTTATAAGATGAATAGCCTTAAAGAACTTTCCAAAAACATTAATAAAAAACTCTTGATTTACTTGAAAAAATTAGACACCAAAATTTAATCCAGACAACTTCAACTACTAGTTTTCACTTATATTTCTCAAATTTTAAAACTTACTAAGATATTATTGGATAAAAATCCAATTTTCAGCATTAAATGACCCAAGAGGGTTAATATGTTGTAAAACAACCAAACCAAAACCTAATTGAGCTATGGAAAACAAACAACATTCTCATCACTCTAGATACACACATATATAAAAATCTACACATTCACTTAATAAAATTAAAAAACATCCTTGATAATTGTGAATAGAATAGTTAAAAGCTCAGCTATATAGAACATTGACAGTTTTTATACACATGTTCTGAAAAGAAAATACTTATCTAAACATACTCGAATAAAAAGCTTAATTATAATATCTTGTAAGTAGTCTCTAATGAAACTTGCTTATGTAGATATGTGTGTTTGTGTAAGTAAGTATAGATAAACTCCCATGAAACATTTATTTTTAAAAATATTGAACAATAAAATACAAAATAGTATCTTAAATAAAAAGGTTGAGTCAACCATACATAAGCAATTGTTAAATTGACTGACTTTTGAAAGAATTTAAACATTGGATGATATTACTGGCGTGGAGACATTCTTACAATGAGACATTTCAATAAGAAATTTAGTTTTGTTTGTTACACATGTTGTTTAAACAAATGAAGTTTATTCCTGTATAAACCTGAAGAATGGATCGACCAAAATAATATGGCAACATCAAAAACACAAAAAAGATATTGGGATGTTAATAATTCTTTTCATAGTTATAGACCATATATAATGGTTCCAGTTAATGAGCTTTTACCTTTCTTTTATATATATTATCCTTTCAGTGGCACGAATAAGAACTTTGGTAGGAGATGCATCTGTGATGACCTACCAAGGTCACAGTGTTCTACACACATTGATTCGTAGTAAATTCTCTCCCGCATTTACAACTGGTCAGAGGTATATATACACAGGGTGTGCTACTGGAAGTGCTTGTAGTAAGTAAAAACAATTATTTTACTGTAATTTTTTTTTGTGTGGTAAGATATTTATTTAATTCGTTTCATTTTTTTTTAGTTATGACTTCTAGTATTCAGACTGTTTCCGTTCAGAGAATGCTATAAAGTATTTTGATTGTGATGATCAATATGCACTGTCTAGCTGTATGTAACTATTTTACATATTATTTTACTAATATGATACACATATACTTAAATTCTAGTGTTACTCCTAATAATATCAGGATGTATCCAACAAAATTTTGTCATCTATAATGGCAACCTCTAGTTCTGGTTGAAAAATAACTATTTTCCACCCTCCAACCTCTCTCTCAGGTTGGATATGGCAAGTCTCTCACTGCTCTGTCAATATTACCATGAGAAGTGCACAGACAAACTATATTTCTTGATTTTGCCAGGTCTAACCTTCATGACTATCATCCACCATGGCACCCACTTTCCATCTATATTTCATTGGTGCCAAGTTCCATTTAAACAGCTTCTTCCCGCAAATTAATACCCTGTGGAACAGGACTCCAGAAGAGGATGTTTCCCCCAATCACTACAATCTTAACCTGTTCAAGCCTGGAGTCAATCTTTATCTTCCTCTCCTTTCCATATAAACTACCTTCTACCCCAAATGGCTCTCAGGCTTTGTACTGGCTGAACCTTACTGTAAAAAAAAAAAAAAAAAAAAAGTTTTAAGAACTATAACTAAAACAAGTACATTTGACATTTTAATCTAACACACAGCTGATTAAAAATTGGAATAATATAAAATAATATTAAACAGATATCAGTTGAATTTAGCAAAATTTTATGGATGGATTCTTGCTGCACATAAGTAGGAATCTGTTTATCACATTAGATAAAGGTAGTTTGGATAAAACTCAGTTCTTTGAGAAACACTCCAGTGTCACCACCAAAGGTACAGGTATGGTATATGGAGGCCATGCACTGCCCAGACTACATGAACATGTAGTCTGTGCAGTGCATGGCCTCCATATACCATACCTGTAAAACACTCCATACTAGACTTATCAATCCCAATATAGTAAGATTTTCGGAAACCCCGAATCAACCCTATAGAGATGACACACTTGGCCCCAAATGAGGAGAGAAAACAAAGCCAGATGATCTGAAAGAGAAGAGTGTGTGTGGGTTACAGTTGGCTGTTATTACTCACAACTTTCCAACAACTCCTGCAGCCAAGCAGATGAAATACCCTGTAATCCTTTGTCAGCCATACTGATAAAATCCAATCATGTATGTGTATATATATATATATAAAACTCAGTGATCAACATAGTACACAAGAGTAACTTAGAGCAAAGGTATAGCAAGTGGAGTAATGGCTAATTCTGAAGGAGTTTGTTAAATTCTCTTACATGCAATTACCCTTAAGAAAGCTCTCCCCCCCCCACAACTAGAGGTTAATAGCAGAACAGATTGGTTGCCACCCAAAGCTATAGTACCCAGAGTAGGAGAACAACTCTGTATTCAAAACCTCCAAATAGCCTCACTAACCCACAATTGACTAAGCATGGCTAATCAGGGAGGTGTTCCTACAGCAGGAGTGAAAAGATTCTGAATTTGATCCAAGATAATATATTAATTCTTTTTTTCTTTACAATTTATGATTGCTTGAAGCCACAGCTATGACAAAAAAAAATCTCCATTAGATATCTTTGTCTAGAAACTAATTTATTCAACTTGCATAATTGTGAAACTGATCTTACATTTGTAAGATCAGTTTACCTGTAAATAATTTAAGATAATGCACCAAATGCTAGAATAGAAAAAACATGAATTTTAAAACCATAAGATAATCCATTCTTGAAAAATGACTAATGATGGTTTACACATATTAGAAATAAACATTCATTACTTTGTATAAAAACAAGAAAAAATTAGTTTCTTTAAAGTTATCAAAACAAACCTTATCTGTGGTTTGAATAACATTTGCTAAAAGGAAAAATATCAAAGGTCATAATTTCTTATAATTGAAAGTGTAAAATCCTTTTATAGTCATTATCACATTTGTCTTCTCAATATAATGATATACATTTCAGGCAAATAATTTGTTTTGCACTATATTAGTCAAGCTAGATTTTTTTTTTCTTTTTTGCTGTAACAGCCTTCATGAAAAATGTTATGTTTTTTGTTTTATCACTAAGAGCTACAAAATAAATTTAATGCTTTAATTTTATTTATTCCTATTTAATAAAGTTCTTTTTGTAATTCTGACATGGCTATATTTATCATTTCCTGAAAATATATTTGTAATAAATGTTTATCCAAGTAGTTTTACTTTAAAATTATGTTGAAAAACTGTTTTACATTCTATAATCATTAAGAATTTGAAAAAAAAAAAAAAATTAAAAAAGAATCATTTTTCTTTTAACAGTTTATGATGTCCTATCTGGAAAAATTGTGAAAAAATTGACTAATGGCCACAGTACTTGTGTACGAGACATTTCTTGGCACCCAACTAACAACGTAATTATCACAACATCGGTAAGTTATATATAATGGTAATTACATTAACAGTTTTAATATTTATAACCTTATTTCTATGATGGTGATGACCAATCTTGGTCATCACCACCATAGAAATTAATATTTTCTTTTTTAATGCTATTCAGCTAGTATCACATTCCAGGAGGTGGCAGGGATATTTTTTTTTAGATTAGTAGAATCTAATGAATATTAAAGCCACAGCATAATAAAAAGAAAAAAAAAATCTTATTTTAGGAGTGAAGGTCTTGTTCATAATAGAAATACAGTGTCAAAATCACTGCGGTAAAAATTAAGTAGATATTAATTCTTTAATTACAAAGTCAAAATGGATAGTGCCTCATAAATACCCTTGGGAAAGGTATGAATTCATCTCTTCTTCCTTAGCTAGGAGTTGAATAGAACTTGTATCTGGAAAAATCTGTTTTTATTCTCAAAACAATCTATTAATGCAATATTAACTCATAGAAAACAAAATTTTACAATGTAAAATGATTTTGCTTTTAATAACTCACTAAAGATTGATAAGTCATAAAAATTAAAAAAATTCAATATAAATGTCAAGTTTGTATCTACTATTATACTATTGAGAAAAAGATATCAGTTATACAGTTTTATTTTTATAAAAAGATATCAGTTATACAGTTTTATTTTTAAAATATTAAAAAATACTTTTTATAAACAACACTTGAACAAAAATCTATTGTAGATCAAGTTCAGTTTTTTTTGTTTTTTTTTCCAAATTCTGATATTACAGCTGATGCTTCCTTCCCATACTCTATTTTGTCTTTCTTCAAGATTCAATTTGATAAGAATTACAGAATTGTTTTTTTTTTTCTTTTATCTCAGTGGGATTCAACAATTGGTCAGTGGAGTTACATTCGATCCTCTCAGCTCTATGACTCAGATGAAAATGACAGCAGTGAGGAATCATCTTCTGGTAATTCAGACTGTGAGGCTATGTGCAAACCTCGAAGAAGTCAACGATTAAAATCCAAAAAACGTCGGCAATTCAGAGAAGATTCTATGTCATCACGAAAATTATTTGATTAAGAGAGGGAAAAAAAAATGACCACTTTGTCCAACCTCAGAAGAAAAATTCTTTATGAATATTTTTTAGATTTGGGGATAAAATCTTTTGCAGTGTTCTAAACAATATATTTTATATATTATGAGAGAATATTCTGAAAGTCCTAAATAAAATAATGGCTATCTCCCAAATTGTGGTAAATCTCATTAAAGAAAAAAAGCTACAGTTTATGGTTCACTCTTCTATGCCAGATTGGTTGAGGTTTAGAAACCACAGTTCACTTGTTTTAACAGCAATTTGGCTAAATGGGAACTTAAAAAAAGGTTTTCATTTTTTTTTTTTACTTGATTGAAGAATGATTTATTTTTCAAAATATTAATTTTATTATGTGTAGGTGAATTTTTTTTTTAACTACTATATTTTAAATTTAGCCAAATAATTTAGTAAGATTTCACTTGTTTGCATTTTTTTTTTCTAATCTGTTTCTCAAGTTTGATAATTCATAATAAATGAAATCATCCTTTCAATTAACTGTTTTATTCAGACACAATAACAAAATTATTTTAGTTCTTTTCTTTTTTTTGTGATGCAGTAGTTTCATGATCAATTGCTTTATTAAAAAAGGTATTCACAAAATTTTTTGTACTAAAGTGGGTGAATAAAAAAAAATTCCTTAAAGCCAAAATATCACAAAATTATTGCATGTTTAGGGTTAGTACAATCTATGATCTTCATGTAACATTTCTTATTCTTTCATAATTTTAATGTAGATATGTTTAATAAAAATCATTTTTTTAACCTACCCTCTAGGTTTTTGTCAATACCCAACTCTCAAAGCTTAAAACAATTCAATTCAAAACACTTGCCATAGAATAATGACTATTGTGCTAATCTTACAAGTCATTGTTAGTGAGTTCATTCGTCACTGGATATTCCAGGAATGTGGTTTTATTCCAGTGTATTTCCATTGTTTTTAGAAATTTCATAATGCTATGAAATTGTGTGCTGGTCTTTTCACAATTCACCTTTGGATTCATGCTCTTGCAATCTCCTTTGTGTCCTTCACCATAAGGCTCTTGCATAAATGGCATGACCAGCAATGATGAATATTATAAGATGTAAATGTATCTTCACTACTAGTGATAGAGTAAAATGTTAAAAACAAATAAATGCATCTCCATAAAGCTAGTAACAGTTTATACATTATGGATATTGTTGACTAATGATGTATAGTAATATATGCCTGTCATAGTGCAAAGGTTAGTCAACTAGTATAGCACTATAAAAGTTAAATATTTACTTGAAGTATAATCTTAACTCAAAAGGTGCTTTTATTTCTTAATCATTTTAATAAAGAATATCAAGTTTAGAAGGATATGCAATGTGGACCAAATGGAGAAGACATTTAAAAAAAAAAATCTCTTAACTAATTTTTATTGATTACTAATAAAGCATGTACGTAAATTTTCCCAGAGCTCTGTCTCATTAAAGTTAACTTGTTACTGCAATATCTAATATGAAGGCAATAAAACAAATGGTGACCAATAATCAAGGAATTTCACTGTATCTCTCACTAAATTCAACATATTTGCCTTTCTTTCTTTAAATCAAATTTATAAAACCTAAATGCTGCATATTTCTATGTTAGACAAATTCAACATAGTTGTGGTGTGAGTGGAAACTAGAGAACTTTATCAAAATAAAATATTCATTATGAAAGAGGTGATTTAAAAAAAAAAATTAACTTTTTTATGTATTGAAATTTATTATTTTTTTCTTAACTTAAATGTTTTTCTTTAAATTTCTTGTATTACAATCTTTAAAAGCAGCATAAAAAACTGCCATTTGTAGCCGAGCCATAGAATTACAGTTAATATTTGGAGATTGCAATTTTTGCTTTTAAGCAACTTTACAATTGATGCCATTGCTCAAGCTACAGAAAAAAGTTACCGATTCATTATTTTATACTGTATCCATGAATTTTAGGTTACATTTATTTATTAAATTCAGGTATAAAACATTAACCAACTAGAGTACTGCTCACAAACCAAAGTTGCTTCTGTGTGTGTGTGTGTGTGTGTGTATACACACACAATTCATTGAGCACTGTTTTATTAACACGTGAATAATGATACTATACATGTGTGTACTTTCATGTATATTTATTAATTCACACAACTATATATATATATATATAGTTATATAAATTTCAAAATATCAGTTCCTTTTCAAGAATTATTTTTCTTTAAAAAATTTTGTACATAAACTATTTACTGAATAAAAAATAAATTTTAAATCTTATTTTTTTTCTTTTACAGATAAATTATACTTTATGATTGGACTAGGCTATAGAATTTAAGTCAATTCTTTTTTTTTTCTGTTTTGTTTTTTTTTTTTCTAAACGTAAGCAATAATTACATTTTTTTTTTATTATTTACATTTTAGACAAACTTTCATGCAAGAGTAATACCATAAATACTTGAGATCCCCAACCTGTTACTGAGAACCTGTGATACAAAAGAAGTACTTATTCTTGCATCAAATTGTTATATCAACTTGTTGCTTTTGTATTCTTTTAAAGCCAAACAATTAACCTTTTCTTCATTCAGTTTTATCTAATTTAAAAAAATTATTTTTTTTTAACTCGAGTTTTGTTGGCAAATAACATTTCTTCTAAAGCAGTTTTTTTTTCTACAGCAGAAAATAAATGATTTGAATTAAACAGAAACAAAACAATTACAAATTAGACCAAGAATAGAAAACTTAGGGTCAGGTCACACTGGTTCTCATTTGGTGTGTCAAGACCAGTCAGATTTTGGAATACCAAGTATAAAGCTGATTGAGCTGTTAGCAACTTCATCCTGTAAAACTTGATTACCAAAGCAACTAAGGAAGGTGGTGTTGAGAACTATAGGCCCCATTCTCCCTAGTGGGGTCTACAAAACTAAATGAGTGATACTATTAATTATCCACTTTTAAATCCTTCAATAACATCACTCAATAAGTCTCAGGCCTGGCATATAGATGGCACCACTAAAAAAAAAAAAAAAAAATCCATATGATTTTTTTTTTTTTTAATTACTAACCTTCAAATGGCATGGGACACGATTTTCACCCAATCAGATTATTAGTTTACTAATTAGTTATTTAAGTGACACTGTTGCAAATTTTTAAACAATGGAAAAATCTGAATTTCGTGTGTTGATAAAACATTGCTTTCTGATGGGAAAAATACTGTTCATGCAAAGCAATGGCTTCATAAGTGTTATTCAAACACTGCTCTGTCAAAAACAACAGTTAAGAGGTGGTATGCTGACTTTAAACGCAATTGTACAGACACAAATGATGCTGAACGCTCAGGTCACCTCAAATCGGCAATTGTCCCAGAAAACACCAAAAAAATTCACAAACTCATTTTTGCCAAAGGAGTTGAACATATCAGAAGGCAGTGTCACTATTTTGCATGAACATTTGTCAATGAGAAAGATGTGTTCAAAGTGGGTGCCACATTTGCTCACAGTCAACCAAAAACAACGCGTTGACAATTCAGAGCATTGTTTACAACAGTTTTAACGCAACAAGGTGTTTGTGCATAAATATGTGACAATAGATGAAACATGAATCCACCACTTCACTCCGGAGTCAAATCAGGAGTCAACTGAGTGGACAGCAGCAGGTAAAAGCCGTCCAAAGCAACCAAAAGTGCAAACATCAGCAGGCAAGGTTTTGGCCTTTGTATTTTGCAATGTGCAAGGTATTTTGTTCATCAGTTACCTTGAGAAAGGAAAAACCATCAATATCAAATATTATATAACATTATTGATGCATTTTTAGGAAGTAATTGCTAAGAAACTGCCACAAATGAAGAATAAAAGTGATCTTTCACCAAAACAATGTACTGTGTCACAAGTCGTTCACAACAATGGCAAAACTACATGAATTGCACATCAAACTACTTCCGCATATGTCCTATTCTCTTGATCTGGCCCCCAGCAACTACTGGCTGTTTGCAGACCGCTAAAGAATGCTATAAAAAAAAAAAAAAAAAAAAAAAATTAAAAATAAAGAGAGATTTGACCCCAATGAAGTAATATTGGAAACAGACATATTTTGAGGCCAAAGACAAATCATTCTACAATAAAGGCTTGAATTTGTTAGAGAAGCATTGGAATCAGTGTATTGCACTAAAAAGAGACTATGTTGATGAATAAAGTCGAATTTTGCCTAAAAGCTGTTTTATTAGTTAGGCCTGGAATTTATTGAGTGATGTGTTATTTCTTTAAGCATTAAAGACATGTTCTAAAGGGGGAAAAAATTCAACAATAAAGACTTTTGTATCTTTATACTCAAATGCTGACTAGAAACTAAGACGCAAAACTTGGAAGCTGTAATATTAAAATCTGAGGTTAGGACATCACTTGTAACAATGAAGAGGAACAAAGCAGCAGAACTAGATTAAACTAATGGCGATGCTGATAGTGTTACATGATTTAGGGATTGATAAGATCGCTACAATGAACCACCAGAAAAATCAATCTTCCATGCGCTAACAAATTAACCAGGTTTAAAAGAATACAAACTTCATTGAACAATCAACTTGATGTGCTACATAAATAATAACTAGGATTCTTGTGAAAAGAGTTCTTAAAACTAGATTGTTCTTGTTCTATTTTCAGTGTGTTTTTGTTCAAGATACGGGAACAATAAATGCAATTTTCATAATCAGAATGCTGTCATTACAAGCAACACGAGTGCAGAAAGTTTTTTTATCATTTCACCCCAAGCAAGGCATTCCACTGCCACTGTAGCACAGGGGGTTACATAGGGGAAGGTGCTGAGAGAGCGATTAGATATAGGAAATGTGAGAAGGTGGGTGATAGACGAGTAAGGAGGTACATAGGAAGAGTGTTTGAGAGAATGGGTGTGAATTGGTGTGTTAGGAGGTGTCTTGACCTTACATTTAAACTTCTGGAAATTATAGCCGTTGGGGAAGCAAGTATGTGGAAGGGAATTCCACAGGCGGAAAGTGCAAGAAAAGAAGCTGTTGGAGTAGAAATTGTGGTTACATTTTATCGGTTTCACTGTAAAAGGGCGGGACCTAGTTGCTAATCTAGTATCTCATGCAAATTCGTACCTAGGGGGCACCAGTAATCTAAGTTCATCGGAGCAGGAGCCGTGAAAGTATTTATAGAAGAGGCACAGGGAAGCCACGTAACACCGTTGAGAGACTGACTGCAGTCAGTCAGCCATGTCGGTATCGATCACATTACAGATTCTCCGTTGTATTTTGTCAAGAACCCCGAAGAGAATAGCAGGGGCACCCAACCAGATGTGGCAGCAGTACATCTGTATTTCATAGCTTACATTAAAGCATTCTATAAAATATTGACATGAAAAAGATATTAAAATAATCTGAAACCTCTACTTAGAACAAACAGCATGCAAATAGAGAAAAGAATACATTAAGGATGCATTTTCTCACTGGTTTTATTTATTCTGATTCTAAGATTAGAACAGCCAAGAATTATTGGTGGATATAACTAACATATGCTATGTTATGTTTACTCAGCTCAGGATACAGAACCAAAAATATGAAGCAGCTAGTGAGGATTGAACTCAGTAGTAATAGTTTTCCATATGAGCTCAATAATCATTATCCCACATCAAGGCACCAACAACATGGGGTTTATGACAGGTCCAGAAGAAAAAAAAGAGACCGTGTGTAAAATTAGCTAATATATACAATCCATCACTAAAGATACTGGAAAAATGGTCAGTTCCCTATACTATTCCAGCAAGTAACCGACTCTTCCTCTTATGCTCTACCCTTCACGAGAGTCAGATGAGGGTAACAATGGAATACTGCTGTCATGTATAGGCTGGGGCTGCCATGTTTTCAGTCTTGATAGAGTTCAAACCCGTCTACATGGTCTTGTGAGTGATTAATTATTTTCACCCTACAACCACTTTCTCAGACAAAACATTGCAAGCCTCTCACTACTCTATCATTATTTTCATGAAAATTGTTCATATCAGCTACATTCCTTGGTTCCACCAACTCTAACCCTCACAGCTAAGACCCCCCAGGCCATGTACAATGAGTAAAACCATTCTCACTCCCATTGTATTCCATTAATAAGTTCCACTCAAACGGCTTCTTCCCATGAACTTTGTAAAACTGACTTCAAGAGGATGTTTTACTGACCCCTACAATCTTACTTGTTCAAGTCAGTCATTATCTTGAGAGTTTACTATACATATCCTCATAAACTGTACATGTTACCTTTCATGCAACAAACACCTTGAGTGATCCTTAGATAATGGTCATTTTAAAAAAAAGAGGTAATAAATGAAAGCAAAAAGAAAAGAATAACCCTTGTAACTTGGTTGAATGATGGATTATTGCTTTTGCACACAACCAAAAGGTAAAAGTTAATATTAGGAATGGAAACAAACTCAAAATGTGACACACTGAAAGAAGCTTTAGTGACATTATCAAACATCATTCCAAAGGAAAACAGATGTAAAAAGAAAAATGAGAAGATCACAGATGAGATTCATAACATGTTGGAAAAGGAGACAGAAAACAATGCCAAGATATCGAATGGAATACAGAAAACTACACAAGGAAATAAGGAGCAAATACACACAGGCTAAAGAAGAATGGCTCAATGACAAATGTGCAGAAATGAGATTGAGTATCACAAATAAAGGAGATATGCATAGAAAAATTAGATACTCAACAACAGGATACATAAAATCCAAAGATGGAATGCTGATATTAGAGAAAGAAAAAGTAATTCAGCAATGGAACAAATATATCACAGACCTCCTCAATGAAAGAGAATAACTGGCAATATACAGAAATACTGACAGACTGAAAATATTAAAAATCGAAATGAAAACTGCACTGGCATAAATGGATAGAAACAAAGCAGCAGAACCAGATGATATTTTAATAGAGATGCTGACAACCTTAGACAACAGTAGTGCTATACCAGAAGATCGATTTTTATAGCACTGTCTAAGAAATCAGGTACAAACAAATGCAAATTCCACCAAACAATCTGCTTAATGAGCCACATAACAAAACTCATCACCCAGATTCTGATGAATAGAGTATACAACAGAATCAAGCCAGAGAAAGGACAAGAACATTATGGTTTTGTCAAGGTCACTGGAACCAGGAATGCAATATTTATGCTCAGAATGTTTTCAGAAAGAGCAATACAAATTCAGAAAGACATGTACCTGTGCTTTATAGACAACACAAGCATTCGACAAAGTATGCCACAAAGACCTGTTAGAGCTGCTCAGCAACCTTGACATATTTGGGAAAGACATTATAATAATCAATAACCTATACTAGCAGCAAATGGCCTGTATACAAACAGAAAATGAGTTCAACAGATATACAAAAATAGAAAAAGGTGTGTCAGACAAAAATCTGCCTTACCAGATTTATTCAACCTATCCAGCAAGGTAATTCTTAGAGATCTAAAAGTCCTGCTAGAATTCATCACTAGCAGCCACAATCTTAAAAATTTAAGATATGTAGAAGACAGTGCTGATAGCAGATTTGGAAAGGAAACTACAAGACCACCTACAAAAGGTAGTGAAGGAAAGCAAGAAGAAAGGACCAAACAAACTACAAGAAACTGAATGCATGGTCATCAGTAAAAAGAGGAGACCAAAATGACCAATTACAGGTTGAGGATACTAAAATCAAGCAGGTACAGAAATTTAAATACCTAGAAAGTGTTACCATGAGATCCGAAGGCATTTGGCATCACCAAGGATGCATTCCAAAGACTGAGTAGAATATTGAGAGACAGAAAAATTTTGTTGGAAACAAAGAAAGTGATATTGGATTATTATGTGATGGCCGTCTTTCTAAATGGCAGTGAATGCTGGATAATTTCCTTAAAGATGAAGGAAAGACTCAAAACAGAAATGTGGTTCTACAAAAGGATTCTGAGAATACCATGGAATGAACAAAACAGGGCAAAATATATTAAGAGCCACAAGGGACAGGAAGATGTGGAGAACCATGACCACCAACATCCTGAAGGGACATGACACATAAAAGATAATCCACTGTAAATTTACATTCATTTCCCCTTTCTTGGTATATCTTAAATAGCATACATTCTTTTTATCACTTGTTATATTATCACAATGAAAAAGAAACTAAATGAAAGATTGTATACCAAAACATTTAAAATTACATAATTTCAGAGTCTTGGCTTTCATGTACAATCACATCACTTTAGTCCAATGAAGTTAAATGCATCATTAAAAAAAAAATTCCACTTTGTCAGTTTTCCCCAAAATTATTTTGATATGTACAAAAATTTACGTATAATTTTCCCATAACAGACTAGCTGTATATGCAAAGAGTTCATAGGCGTTAACCATTAAAACATCAATACTCTTTTATATACAGAGTAATTGAAAAGTAGCTCCCTATTTTATAGATGAGTGACCATCCAGGAGTCAGTGACTTAACACCATGTGACTTTTTTCTTTGAAGTCAATTAAAGAATCAACTCTAGTATACTAAACCATGACTTTGGAAGAACTTAACACTTTCCCGTTATCTCTATTTCTTGTAAAAATTATAGTTAAACAAATTTTAAGTATTTTAAAATGAGTAGTTACGTTTCAGTCACCCTGTATTTATGTATGCGTGTGTGTATATGTATGTATATAGATAGATAGCAATTACTGACAGAATGGGGTTATATGCCTCTTAAATATAAATTTACACAAAAAGTAAATTAGACTAGAAAGACTGAAAAGATAAAAATTAATACTGCTCAGCAACTTTGACGACAGACACTTTTGTGTTGTCAGTTAAGCAATGATTGTAGAGGTTAATTGTTTGGAAAGCATTTAAAATAAGAGAAACAGAGCAAAGCTAACAAAGAAACTAAGAGAACCTGTTTTATTAATCACTTGGACAACCTATTCTACCTCTTAAACTAATTTAAGCTTCTGTTGTCATGGTAATAGAAAAATGTTTTGAAAATACTGCTGTCTATGAAATAAGAGTTGTGCATACAGGAAGCATATAGAATAATATGCTATCCAAAAATATAATGCTAACACATACAGTAGGTTATTCCTCATCTTCCTCTTTACTGCTATTTGACTCCCACAGCCTTCACCATGCTAGGTGTTGCTGTAATAAGTAATTTTTTTACAGGCTGGAATTACCAGCCTCAAGCTCAACTAGTTGTAAATTCAGTTCTAAACTTGTTACCAACCAAGGCTAGAGAGCACTGTCTACATAATCCATAGCATGAAGTCAAGTGGAAATAAATAAGATCTAGTCAAGAATAAATTTTATAGGTTCTTTATTTTTAATTAAACACATAAGCGACTAGTCTTTAAAAAAAAATCTGTAAAAAGTGATGACAGCCGCCATGTTTTTTTCCCCTCCTGGCCAACACCCAATTCAAGGGGAGACAATCAGTCTTCCAGTCAGGCAAGATAGACTGCATTAGATGTTAACAATATGGATTGATATCTTTCATGTAACTGATCTAAAACATGACTAACAATCTGTTATTAAATGAAACAAGAAGTTGTTAGTTTTAATGACTCAAAAACAAAACTGCTCTCTTTTAATCATCTGAAAGAACTCTTTTTACATTTCATCAATATGGCAGATGCTAACCTCTAGCAGAGTGACTCATTGCCCCTTCTCAGACCAACATTTTCAGTTGACATGAAGTGGAAAAATTAATTGAATCAATTGCTCAATCTGCAGCTAAGAAAGCTAGACAATTTCTTTTTTCTCCAAAATCTATCTTAAATATTTATAAGTCTACCATTCATCCATGCTTTGAATATTGCTGCCATATCAGGTTTGGTGTTCCTGCTATATATTTTACTTTGCCAAAAAGCAGTAAGAGGCTAATAGGGTGATGGGGAAATCAGAGGGTTCACCAGGGTTTTTAAAAATAGAAACTACTGAGGAGGATTTCCAACAAGCTGGAAAGCAAGAAGTAGAGAGGCAATAATTTTAGAGTTTGGATAGGACTGAAGCCAGCTCATTCTTTAGGATGACTGGAATTTCATGATGTCTGCTTGTTTTATGGAAGTCTAATTTAGAAATGATGTCTGTTCTCAAAGACAGTTATGCACATATCACGCAAAAGAGCCTCTGTCTTGGGGATATCAGGTACAGGATTTCAGATGAGTGATGGTGTTGAATGGGAAGAGAATTTTCAAACAAAGCATTCAACCTTGTTAGCTGTAAAGAGTTGAATTTATTGAATAGAGGAGGGATTGAGGGTTTGCTGCTGTTTGGCACACTCTCACAGAGCCACCAGTAATCTCCAGAACCAAACTTGTAAGATGCTATACGTTGTTTCATTCAGAAAAACAATAACTTTGCTTCATTTAGGAATTGTTTGCATTAATTATGAGCAGAGACAAAGAAGTGCAGGTTGTAATCAAACCTGTGTCTGGTTCAGCTGAAAAAAGTGATTCCAAGCATGCAGGTGAGAACCAAGGAAATGAATGAGAATTTTCTTCCTGCAATGAAAGCATCAATGCCAGCTTTCACCCAGAAGGAGACCTCAAAACACAATTTTGTACAGAGAGATTAAAAGCTTTGTTCAAAGGGACATCATGAAGGAAACTGTGAAGCAAGCCCCAATCTGCACATTGATGACATATCTTGTTGGTAGAAGGTTTTTAGCTGGTGAGGCAGCAGAAAGAGATGTTTACAGACGCCACCATGAGTTGCCAAGAGAGAATAGCTGCATAGCATCATGAGTCAGGTTTTTGTCAATCTTGTTTCTCATTTTGCTATGGGCAAGGATATCTTGCCTAGTTTTTATTTAATACTACTAAGTTATTACTCACTCCATTTCAACTGAGTCCAATTACATGCTGTCCAGCCCAGAAATTAAACACTTAGACCAATGCTTTAATCCATCAGTCCCAGAGTAGAGAATTTGAAGCTTTAAACCAAACTTTCCTGCTGATGAATGCTTTACTACACTCACCAAGACTTTTTTTCAATTTTAGCTGCTGTTGAAGCTTTGCTGCTTTTATATTTATTAGCAACTCCCCTAATACAATATTATATTCTAAATAAAAAATGACAGCAAAGCTTCAATAGCAGCAGTAAAAAAGCAAGTCAAGAGCTACAACATGATAAAGCTGAGAACAATAGTCCACTTCTAAATGATAGCACTTTCTCCCAAAAATTCAGACAAAAATACCTGAATATTTACACTTGAACTCTTCTATAAAACAGCAGTTAACAAGCTGGCTCTGCAAATTACCATTATAAAGAGTTTCATCCACATAAGTGCTCCATAGTTATAGCCATATAATGGTCAATATTAAAATAAACACACTCAAGTATGTACATGGGTATATCAGCTTTTATGTGCTGTGTCCCTTTAGGACATGGGCATAGCTCTCCACATCTTCCTGTCCCTTGTTGCTCTTAATATATTTTGTCCTATTATTTTTCCCTAAACCTGCTCTTCCTTCTATTTAAGCCCATCAAATATGTCATGCGCTGTTTTTCTCCCAGTCTCTATTTACCTCTATCCACCCTGTGAGAATTAGATTCTCCAATCCCTCCTTCCTCATTACATCTCCCAGAAGCTTCAGCTGTCTCTTCCTGATGTTAAGTATAAGTTTTTTTATTTACATTTTCTCCTAAACCTTGTTGTTGCTCACATTTTAGTCTATAGTTTCCTCAGCATTCTTCTGGAGAATTACATTTTTGTTGCTTCGAGTTTTTCCTTCATTTTTGAAGAAATTCTCTTGCATTTGCTGCTATATACAAGGACAGATATCACATAACCGTCCAGTACTCTTCTTTGTTTCCAACAAAATTTTCCTGTCTCTCAATACTCTAATCAGCTTTTGAAATGCGTCCTCAGCAATTTCAGTATGCCTTCAGATCTGTGTTACACGTTTTGTACTCTGTTAGAAGACTTCCCAGGTATTTAAATTTCTGTATCTGCTTGATTTTAGTATCTCCAACCTGTAATTGATCTACGGCTATATCATGTTGAATACACCGCTTCCCATCCGATCACCGAAGTTAAGCAACATTGAGCCTGGTCAGTACTTAAATGGGTAACCATTTTGGGAATACCAGGTGCTGCAAACGTAAGGACAAAGAATGGTCCACCGGTCCTCCAGGTTTGGGGATTGGGTGCAGGGCTAACAACCCTGCCCCGTAAAAAGCAGTTTGTTACAGAAACAGCAACAAAAAGTTGCTGCCCTATGCACCATCTGGGTGTGATGGATAAATGATGAACCTGTAATTGACATTTTGGTCTCCTCTTTTTAAATAATGACCATGCATTCAGTTTTCTTGCAGCTTATGTTTAGTCCTTTCTTCACACTTTCCTTTGCTGCTTTCAAGTCAATTAAAAAAAAATTAGTTTTTAATCTAACAGTCTCTGTTGATGAAATTCATTCAGTAATGATTAGTTTTCAGCTTAAACAACAAAAACATCAGCTCAAAATTCAGGAAATAACTATGTTAAGCCATTAACTTTTGGGACAAGAATGATGTTTACTAATAAAAAAAAAAAAAAAGCAACAACATTATGTATGGTTTCAAGAGTAACAAGCAAAAACAATCCTTCCTAATCACATGTCCCAGGAACTTGAGGTGTCTCTTGTTGATGCTCAATATTAATTTCCTTTTCCTCCTTTCTTAAACCTCATCATTGCTCACATACTCGATCTATGATATGCTTCAAGTTTTTCCTTCATCTTTGATATTTTCCAGCATTCACCACTATATTGAAGAATAGATATCACATAGCAATGCAGGACACTTTGTTTCTAGTGAAATTTTCATGTCTCCTAATACTCTGTTCATCTTCTAGAATGCGTCCTTCCCCATGTGAATTTGCCTTCGGATCTCAGTGTCACACTTTCCATCTTCTGTTAGAACACTTCCCAAATACTTAAATTTTTGTACTTGCTTGATTTTAGTATCCCTAACATGTAATTGGCATTCTGGGCTCCACTGTTTACTGATGATCATACATTCGGTTTTCTTGTAATTTATTTCTAGATCTTTTCTTTTGACTTTCTTCATCTACTTTTTTGTAGGAAGACTTTTAGTTTGCTTTCCATGTCAGCTATCAGCACTGTATCATCTGCATATCTTTTGTTCAGATTGTGACCACCAATGATGAATCCTGGCATAACTTCTAGGGTCCTAAGAATAGTCTTGCTGTACAAGTTAAATAAATCTGGTGAAAAGTCATATTATTGTCTTAACCCATTACTATCTTTGTATATCTTCTGAATTTGTTTCCTGTTTGTATGCAAGCAGTTTGCTGCCAGTAGAGGTTCTTTGTTACTCTGATGTCTTTGCAAAATATGTCAAGGTTGCTGAGCATTTCTATCAATTCTTTGTGGCGTACTTTGTCAAATGTCTTGGCATAGTCTACAAAACATAGGTAAACATTTTTTATTTGTATCGCCCTTTCTGATAGCATTCTAAGCATTAATATCGCATTCCTGGTTCTAGTATCCTTGACAAAACTACACTGTTCTTGTTCGATTTCCAGCCTGATTCTACTTTGTATTTCATTCATCAGGATTCAGACAATAAGTTTCATTATGTGGCTCATCAAACTGATTGTTAGATGGAGTTTGCATTCAATTGCACCTGTCTTCTTAGGCAGAGCTATGAAAATTGATTTCCTTAGGTCATCTGGTATTACACCACTGTTGTAGATTTCATTATTTCCATAATTTTCTCTATGCCAAAATCTAAGGCTGTCAGAATCTGTTACAATGCTGTCTGGCCATTGCAGCTTTCACTAAGGATTTTACTATTTTTCTTCCATCAGCATCTTTGTTTACTCTCAGTTGCTCTCTTGTCGTGGATGTAATCTTATATATTCCTCCCATTGCTGGAGTATTTCCTTTTTCTCCAATATGATCGTTTCATCCTTGGATTTTATACATCTTTTTCAGGAGCACGTTCTTTGTCCTGTCAGTTCCTTTATACGTTTCTCCTTGATTAGTCTTACTCAATCTACTTCTGCACATTTTTTGTTGAGCCATTCCTTTTTAGCCTGTCTGCTCTTGGTGCTTATTTCCTTTTGTAATTTCTTGTATTCAGTTTTGACAGTTTTGTCTCCTTTGCATCATGTCAAGAATCTTTCGTCATCCACTTGTTTTTTCCTTCTGCATCTGATTTCCTCTGGGGCCACTTTGTTTGCTGATGTCACTAGCAATTCTTTAAGTGCGTCCCATTTCAAATTTCCATTTTCTATTTGTTCTTTGTATTTGTTTCTCACACTATCAGTATATTTTTTTCTGCAGGTTGAGGTAATTCAGGAGCTTGTTGTATTGCAGTCTGGTTGCTGCCCCAGGCTTCTTTAGTCTCCAATGTTTCACCCTTAGTTTGCAGACAACTGGAAGGTGGTCACTTTTACAGTTGGCACTTGGATAGGTTTTGCATTGAATCACTGCATTTCTGAATCTTGTTTTTGGTTATATAATCAATTTGGTTTTTCATGTTGCGTCCTGGGCTTCTCCATGTCCACAAACGTCTTGGGGGTTCTTGGGTGTTGGTTATCACCTGGTCATTCCCCTTACACCACTGGACCTATCTTTCACTGCAATCGTTGCGGATTCCTAATCCAAAGTTGCCCTTTGTCTTTTCTGGCCTACTTTGGCATTCAAATCTCCCATGATGCTTCTAATTTTTGGGGTTTTACACTGAGCCTTGGCATTGTCAAGTGCAGTGCTTTGTGTTTGTTCATAGACTACTATGATTGCTATGTTGAAGGGTCTCACTTTCAGTTTGACTTGGAGAACTCTTTCAGAGAATTGGCAGTATTCTAGAACATTTCTTCATCCAGCATTATGCAAAATTCTTTTTCATTATTTTTTACCTCCTGCATATATGATCCTGTGTTTGTCGCTGCTGAAGTCTCCATTATTTGGCCATCCAATTTTTGGCATATGCCCAGAATTTTGATGTTCAATCGGCACATCTGCTTGACATTCTCAAATTGACCACAGTTGTTCAGCATTCTGATGTTCCATGTTCCTAGTGTTAATTGTTTGTTGTGCACAGTTGCAGGAAACCTGTTGCTCATGTCATTTCTTTCCAGGCGAGGAACCAATTTTGGAGAAAATGTGTCCTTTACATCGCTGGTGCTAACAGTCGCTGGATGAGAGTCAGGCAATACCTGTTGCTTATGTTGATCCTTGCTGGGTGAGGAGTTACTTCCTTTGGAAGTAACCCACTTCACACCGTTGGGTTTTATATGTATATTTTGTAAAGCAATGATTGTACAAAGGAATGATAGTTGAATGGTATCCCATTGCCTTCTCCATGGTGATTTATCGAGACATCACCTCTAGTTAACTGGCTGTTGACTTCTTCAGAGTTCTTCCACCATTTATAAGCTTAAATTTTTCCTACCAGGTTGCTAACACCTCATAGGTAGGAATGGGGTGGGGTATAAAAGAATGTAAATATTAAGTACGTACTTATACTAAGTTCGAATGATCACTCATGTAAAGGAAGATAATGCAGATTCCCCAGATTAGTATTTTGTTACCAGTAGACAAAAAAGTTAAAAATTTTCTTTGATTTTTCATAAATATTTCAAAGACAACATACCTTTCTCAATCTTTTGGTAATACAGCAAAAACTAATCTTGAATTAAAAGAAAGGATATATATGTACACACACAGAGAAGGAATAAGAAAAAGAGAGAGACACAGCAACAGGGAAGAGGGTGGAAATACCATACTAGGCTATGCAAAATTTAAATTTTACATTAAAACTCATTAAATTTTAAATTCAACATTAATCCAGTTCAGCTAGAAACTAACGAAAAAAAATTAAAAAATCCGAAAGAGAAATATTAAACAAGACAAAAAATTGAACATGGGTGAAATGAAAAAGTTGTTTTTTTTTTTAAACTAGTCTAAACTGGCAAAAGACAACACTGTCTGCAAAATTTTCTTTAATAGTCACATTATGTGAACATAGCGTGAATTACTAACGAAGAACAAAAAAAAGAAACTAACTGAAATTTTGAATGTGTTAGGATTAAAAAATTTTCAAATTATAGCATAAACATTTTGATAAAACTTTGTTTTTATTAAGTTTTATTATTTTTTTTTTAACGTCTTTTTTTTCAGCAATTGAGTGGAGGCACATACTTTTTCTTTAAGAGAAATGTTTGTGATTAGTTACAATGTTAGACATTTTATATTTTGGGGATTTGTTTCTGAGCCAGATGTGATGATCAAAACCTCTGCACAGAGAATTTATTTTGCTTTCATAGAATTCACATCAAGCCAATAAGTTTTAATGTGGAGTAAATCAAAAAGAAATCTAATTTGAAACAAAGTATTACAAGTGTTCCAAGAAGTAAGGCTCAAACCTTTCAAAACAGAAACTATGATCTGGAATTGAAACGAAAGCAGTGATGGCACTTAATCTTAATCCATCATAAAAATTCAGGTTAAGGAATAATTAAATACGAATAATTAAATACGAATAATTAAATACGAATAATTAAATACGAATAATTAAATACGAATAATTAAATATGAAACACTTGAAGCAGGTCACTGTATAGATCAATTATAACATTTAATATAGGAAAAATGATAAAGAACACAACATGGGTTTTGCTAAAGGTAGTTTCACCCAACACTGCAAGTTGTTACAAAACCAAAATATTAACTTAACTAGTCAGGTTTTTAAAGCAGCTGAAAAACTTGAAACAGCTGAAATGTGATTCTAATATTGAGTATCAGGAAGAGACAACTAAAGTTCCTGGGACAGGTAAAGAGGAAGGAGGGCTTGGAGAACCTGATACTAACATACCAGATAGAGGGGAAATGAGAGAGGAAAGCAGTGGATAACATATTTGAAGGGCCTGATCAGATGGATGATAGAACGGGAGTTGTGAGATGTTACAGGAGAAAGTGTACTAAGAGCCACCAGGGATAGGGAGATGTGGAAGGCCATGATTGCCTATGTCCTGAAAAAACAAGGCACAAAGAAGATCAGATTCAAACTCATTCAAAGTATCTAAAATGTCACCTGTATACAACTGCTCTCTCAGATCAAGAACTAAAAGCGGCTTTGAGTGAAGCATCTAGGTCTCAGTGAGAACTAACCTTCATCAAATCTTGACTGCCATTACAGAATCACAAAGAACTATACCAAAATAATCGAAATAACTTCACTTGAGTACTTTCAAGGGCAGCAACAACTAGAATGGATAGCACAACTCAAAGAGAATAACATCAAAATGCTGACATTCCACTACATCAAACAAAATGCAAAGTAGGAAAACCCCATCAATACTGGAAAGTAGCAGTAACAGTTACTAAAATTGAGAAACCTATTTTCCTGAAAGATTATTTTAAGAAAGAATCTATAAATTTCAGCTGATAACAGCACTGATTTCTTAGTTAATGAATGCCAAATGTTTTTGTTTATAAAGAAGCAGCTAATATTACCATATGCACATTTCACAGAAACATTAAAATCAACATCTTCACAAATCTCAACTATTAATGTTCTATAAGAAACAAATAAATGAACCCTAATTCTTAAAATAAACAATCTTATTTTACAAAGAAATGGATCACTTGTCAATGTTAACAGGCTGTTCAACTCTGTAACATTCATTAATTCAATGTACTTGTTTCAAAAAAAGATCATTAAAGAAAAAAACATTTTTCTAGAGAAAATTTGAAAATCACTTAACGCTCTCTCAATCCAACTTTTACACAAACAATTTTAGTCAATTATTTTTATATTAACCAAATATAAAGATTTTAGTTGCCAAACATGGTTGCAAAATTTGACAAAAATTCAGTATAAATAAGTCATACATTGTATTTTAACACAGTGTAAAAACACACGCACATACAAGATAGACAAAATAATGAAAACAGCTTGAAATTTCAAGCAAATTTATTTCAATATCGGATAAGACTGACTTTGGCAGTAATTACAGATTGAAAATCTGTAGGACTAACTCGCACAATGTTTGAAATGTTTCCAGAGGAACTTATCCATTCTTCAGCTAAAACAGTCTTCAATTCTTTCAATAATGATGGTGGAGGATATTGATTTCTAACTTGTTTTCCTAAAATGAACCATAAATGTTAAGTTCTACTTCATTAGAATGTTCCTTGTGCTATTCAGCTAAAACTTGAGCAGTATGAATGGGTGAATTATCATCCTGAAAGATGACATTTCCCTCTAGAAACAACTTGAAATTCTTAAATATATTCTTAATAAATTTATTTAAAATATCTACAAAAAAATGAAGCACTACTAATATTAAATCAACATAAAAATAGACAAGCTTTTGACAGTTTAAACAAATTATGCTACTAGGTGTTTCCATTATTTTGTCCATCCCCTATATTGTGGTGCAGTAGATATCAACTCAGAACAAGAAATCAGAGAACCAAATTACAGTTGAATTCATTGCATTTACTTACATGGGAAAGGTACTAATTCATCTCTTATCCCTCCAGCTGTGGGTTAAAAAGTAGGACAGATTGGGTTATACAGCTTTGGTTGGCAACCAGTCTACCACTGAAAGTAATAGCAACCTACTGTGAAAAAAATTTTCTGCCTGGTTAGTCATGTCTCTTTTGAGACATGATCACCAAAGCATGTATCACACATAGCATTTAACAGATGTTTATTTTTATATTAGTCTTTAAATTAATGCTCATCTGGAATCAAAAATCATGTCTTAAGATATCTTTTGCAAGTTGAACAAGGACAAGGTTGAAAAGCATAACATGATAGTTGCCCCACATGACTGACTTAGAACACACAAAATCAAATAGGTTCTAAATGATTTTATCTTTGAACTGTATTGTGTCATGACCAGCAGTAAAGTCTATTAAGTAGAATCTACAAAACCACCCACTTGTTCAAAAGGATAATTTAGATAAATAAAGGAACATTTTCAAGAAATACTACTTGGTCCAAAGTAACAAATTCCTATACAGGAGGCTTATATAAAGAGTCAGAAAATTGAGAGTAGTTCTGGGTAGCCCATTGGCAGGTAACATATCACTCAATGTCCTGGGCCTGACATTTAGATGGTGCTACTAATAAAAAAAATTAAAAAAAAGATCCGCATGATTTTTATGAAGTACTAACCTTCAAATGGCACGTGATAAAATTTGGGCCCAATCAGATTATTAGTTTACAAATTACAGTTATTTAAGTGAAGCTACTGTTGTAAATTTTCAAAACAAATGAAAAATCTGAATTTCATGTGTTGATAAAGCATTGCTTTCTGATAGGAAAAAATACTGTTCAAGCAAAGCAATGACTTTATAAGTGTTATTCTGACTGCTTGGTCAGAAAAAATGGTAAAGAGGTGGTATGCTGACTAATCTCAGATGTACAGACTCGAATGATGCTGAATACTCAGGTTACTCCAAATCAGCAGCTGTCCCGGAAAACACCAAAAAAAATCCACAAACTCATTTTGGTCAATCGTACATTGAAGATGCGTGAGATAGCAGGAGTTGAACATATCAGAACAATGTATTTACCATTTTATATGAACATTTGTCAATGAGAAATCTGTTCAAAGTGGGTGCCACATTTGCTCAGTCAATCAAAAACAACACGACGTTGACAATTCAGAGTGGTGTTTGCAATTGTTTCAAGCAACAAAGTGGAGTTTTTATGTAAATATTTGACAATGGATAAAACATGGATCTACCACTTCACTCCAGAGTCAAATCGACAGTCAGCTGAGTGGACAGCAGCAGGTGAAAGCTGTCCAAAGCAACCAAAGATGCAAACTTCAAAAGGTAAAATTTTGGCCTCTGTATTTTGGGATGTGCAAGGTATCAATTACCTTGAGAAAAGAAAGAATCATCAATAGCAAATATTATATAGCATTACTGGTGTGTTTGAAGGAAGAAATCACCAAAAAAACAGCCACAAATGAAAAAGAATAAGTGATCTTTCACGAAGACAACGCACCGTGTCACATGTAAATCACAACGATGGCAAAACTACATGACTTGTACTTGGAATTGCTTCCGCATCCACCCTATTCTCCAGATCTGGCCCCCAGTGACTACTGGCTGTTTGCAGACCTCAAAAGAATGCTCCAGGAAAAGAGATTTAGCTCCAATGAAGAAGTGATAGCAGAAACTGAGGCGTATTTTGAGGCCAAGACAAATTGTTTTACAAAAAATTGTTAGAGAAGTATTGGAATCAATGTATTACTCTAGATAGAGACTATGTTGATGAATAAAGTTGAATTTTGCCTAAAAGTGGTTTTATTAGTTAGGTTCGGGATTTATTGAGTGATGTGTTACAGTCTGTCAAGAGACTTCGGAAGTCACATTATGATGCCGAGATGATGCACACAGGTGGTAGGATAGAGTCAAAGTTCTTACTGAGAAAATAGCCGATTTGTTATTCTGATGTATAAGAAATTGTCCTAAGTTTTCACCTACTTTTCCCAGCCAGACTGTGCAAGTTAAATCCCTGATGAAATATATTAGAAACAGGATTTGTATTTTAATTTCTCATCAGTGTGCTAATTATCTTATTTTGTTCCTTGTCAATATAAAGATATATAAGACACATGAATCTGATAATCTAATTCTTGTATCAAAACTATTGACAGCAGTGAATGATACAGGCAAAAAAAGCGTAGCTAATTGTGGTGGAGAATATACCAAAGTATACAAGTAATACTACATTATGATTGAGACTCACAAAAATGTACAGAAAGTGAGACTATCTCAATCTCATGTGTTTTGCATTTAAAAACCAATGGATGGGGATGTTTGAAGTAAAGACTTCTAAGCAGCACCCTTTTAACTAAAGGAGAAAAAAAAAAAAAAAAAAAAAAAAAAAAAAAAATCAATAAATGACAGAGTTTTTAGGTCAAGCAAAAAAAAAAAAACCAATATGAACTTTGATGATTTCTGGTTGCTGATCTATATCCTGGTCTGCTTTTGGTGGGAAAAAGACTGTCTGAAGCCACCAGATTGTGTTGCTAACCACACATGATATTGAGATGGTCAGAGAGTTGAAAGGAGGAAGAGTCAAAGGAAAGAGCTGATCTATTGGCACGACATGTCAGAAATTGTTCCAGGTATTACCTTTCTACTAACCCAGACCAAAGCTCTAACTAAAACACCAACAGAAACAGCATTTGTTTTTGCCTTTTATCCCCATACAAGCTTATACAATGAACTTTTGCCATCTTTTGGTACAAACTGGTATAAACAAGAAGGGAGAAATTAGTAAGTGGTCAGTTGATGGAAAGCTTGGTAAGGATCCTGCTTTATATTTACAGGAAAAAATATTAGTATTTTACTTATGTATAGATATAGCTATAGAAGTTTTGTTAATCTCCAATATCTAGTTCATATAATTAAAATACAAAAACTGACTTAAATAAAATAAAATAAAAAAATAAAACAAATCGAAAAACATTAAGTAAATTTCTCCAGATGCTTATTTAGTTTTGGGGCCTGCTCAAAAGTGAAAACACTTGGTGAAAGTTTCTAAAATCTAAAACTATTCTTCAGAATTCATTTTATTTCTAAATTACCATTTTTTTTTTTTTCACTCTTAAATGTCTTCTCAGACAGTTTGGCACAAAAGTGGAGGTTCCTTTGCTATGGAGTACTTTGCAAAAAAAGATTTGGATTCCAGCAATTTTGTAGAAGTAAAAGCCAAGAAGATTTTTGATAAATCACAAAATTTTAAAGTCATCAAAATATTTCATGACTTATAAATAATGAAGACAAAATTTTCATTAAAAATATTTATTACAGTTATCCTTTGGAAAAGAAAATATTTCATATAAATCATTCTTTTTCAATTCTCTTTACTATTTTCCTTTTTCAAGAAAAATATCTCATAAATCTGTCACATATAAGCTAATTTTTAGTGACAGAAGTGTGCTTTTAGGGAATCATGTTCAGAAAATTCCTTTAAAAATAAGATTGTCAATAGAAAAAAAAAATTTTTTTTTCTATTTAATTTATAAAATATCTGAAGTGTTATAAAAAAAAAATTCACAAAGTTCAATAAAAAAAAAATTAACCAAATTCATTGAATTTCATAACTATTGAGCTCTGAAATATTAAATTTTAATTTGTTAGTATTTTTATTGTAAAACTGTCCAGATAATTTTAAAATATAAAACTGAAGATGTATGTAACCAATTTTTAATTGACAAACAAAAACTTGTAGCTAAAAATTTCTCCCAAATAGCTCTTTAAACTTACTTTGATACATTTAATACAGTTGAGAGGAATAGTTTCAGTTAAAAAATCTTAATACTTAATTTACTATTTTAATGAGCTATAACAAAGTACAACATAACTTCTTTTTGAATCAGTCATTTAAAGAAATGATAAATATAAATTAACTTTTATATATATAAATGTGTGTGTGTACATTATAAAAATTAGATAATTAAAAAATATATTTGATGATATAACATTACTTTGTAAGTTTAAATATTCACTTAAACTTTAAGAGTTGCATTTCATTTTTCTTAAGCAGTAACAAAATTTTACTTAAAAGATTGCTAAAAGTAGTTTTACTAATAAAGTACAAAATTTATCAATAAATTTTTTTTAATAAATAATAAATTTGTCTCTGCAAGGTTGTTTTAGGGAGGGAATTAAAACCTCAAAAGAATTTTGATGAAGAGTGTAGGGGGTCCTTAAACATTTACAAAATCAATTCAAATTTGTTTTGAATCATATTTTTCAAATTTCTGTTTTGTTAGCTATCAAAATATCTTATTAGTTTAATCAATATATCTTATTTAGCTAGTAAGCACCTCCCGAACCGAAAATACAGATTATGTGTATTTATCAAAGTGTCATACAGAGATCTAGTCATTTCTTCCAATTAGAATTAGGAAATGCCACAGTCTATGCTTTAATGTAATTGACTCAATGAATTAGTAAAAAATTAAAATAGAATAAAACATTTCCATCACAGTAATTTGCTTTGCATCCTAAATTAACAATAGATTTAAAATCAAACTTCTTGTTTAAAATGCGAAGTTTGATGATTATTTGATAATGTTCCTAGTTTAAATGGGGATTCATTTGAAAGAGTGGGAGACTCAACAGGCTGGTCTTGGCGCTCCAGGTGTGAAAGATGTGGGTGTGGATCATGACCATTCACAGTGGGGCAGCCACCATTAGATAATGGACTACTACAAGCCATCGGAGATTGATCAAATGATGAAGTTTCAAGGCTTTGGTGCATAGGGCTTGAATCTGTTGTTGTTGGTGTTGATGTATCTTGAAGGATCATTTGTGAGTCATTGCTATTATGATGGTTAATGATATGCTCCACGGTCTGTGTTCCTATCCCATCTGTGTAGCCAGAAGCCAAGTGTGGCTGCAGGCTGGTTGCGGTTATTGTTGTATGCCCATGACCAATTTCATTTGTTATACCTATGAAAACAAAATATATTCATTTAATATACAGGATTTCAATGAAAACATTAACACTTTCACTACTATAAAGCTTACATTGCCTGCTGTTGACATATGCTTGTGCATATATATATATATATATATATGCTTGTGCATATATATATATATATGTGAAATGATTTGTTTGAACATTATTTTTTTATCAATACTCATATTTAAGTAGATATTCTGTTTTTAATTAAACAGCATTATATATTTATATCTACTGGCCTGATTATTTATGATAAATTTCTATTACGAAAATGTATGTCATTTGGCAGGATTCGAAGGTAGCTTCCCCTATCCACATAGGGGAAGCTACCATTTGATCTGACAACATCTTAGACTGCTTGACCACCAGTCTAAACGAGGCTATATAACAACTTTCGATTCATCACAACAACCATATCTGCTCTGAAAGATGTTGCCAGATCAAATGGTAGCTTCCCCTATGTGAATAAGAGTTGCAGGTTCGAATCCTGCCAAATGACACACATGGTTACTCCATTGTTGTGCTGCTCTTTCACTCAATAATAATAATAATAATATTCATTCAATGATTTGGTATTTTTCAGGTAGATTTCTTTACAGATACACAATAGCAACAATAAGCGAATTTTCATTAAGGTTTTTATAAATTAATACATTTATTTTAAATAATAGCTATCCAGGCTGAAATATCAAAAATGTTGCAAGTCCTGTCAGGATTCATAACACTAGTGAGAAAACCTAGGACAAAGAAATTTCTGATGGTAATATCTTGCCAGCTGCTCCATGACTTATTGCTTTCTGTTTTCATCACCCTCTTTGAGTTATCTTGAATCTGTCTGATTGCAAGAATATGTTTCAGGACAAAGACTTCTCACCAGCCACTTCAGAATATTAATATTCATTTGGCTTTAAGTTAAAAGGTTAATTTTTTTTTATAATTACCTATCAGTATCTAGCTAAATTTTGATACAAAGATTTATACTAAAAGCAAAAAGCAAGGTTCTATTATATATTAATAGTTTAAAACTAAGAATAAAATTGCAATTCTTTAAGATCTCGAAACTGCAGAATTTTTATAATATTGAAATTATTTGAATATCTTAGGTAAAAATCATAAAGAAATGCACTATTGTTTATGTTGTTATTTACATCATTTACATTACTCAGATTGCTGCCCTCATATTTGTTAGAGGATTTATTTAAAAAATACATCACAATTTTCATTCATTAATAATTATATGTTTACATATACAAATGCTGGGTAAGTGTATGACAATGGAAAACTCTTTAGCAATGCATATTCAAATAAATCAAAAATACAATTTACTTTTCAGATTTATAAAACATTAGGTCTGTGCAAACATTTCCATCAATCTTGTTTTTGAAAACAAGAAATTAAACACTAGAAAACCATTTTTTGTTATTTGTTCTGAAAAGAACATGGAAAGTGTGATGCACTGGGATAGCCAAAAATGTATTGCAAAAACTAAGCAAAATATTAAGAAACAGAAAATTTCATTAGGAAAAAAAGAAGAGTATTAAATTGTTATGTAATATCAGTCCAGCTGTAAGTTAGTGAAGGCTGGACAATCTCCTCAAAGATGAAGAGGAGACTTGAAGCAGCAGAAATGTGGCTTTACAGGAGGATGCTGAGGATACCAGGGACCAAACATGGAAGCAATAAAGTTTAAACAAAAAAGGAAACAAATACTTAAAATCAAGAAGAGTTGAAATTTCTAGGGCATATAATGAGGAAAGAGGAATTGGAAAATTTTATACTTACAGGGTAAATTGAGGGACGGGGGGAAAACAATGCGTAACTTACTTCATGAGCTTGAGTAGAAGGATAACTAACAAGGTTTTGGAGAAAGAACCAAAAGGCAAAATATATTAAAAGGTAAGAAGGACAAGAAATTTTATAGAGCCATAATCAACTATGACACAACGAAGAAAAAATGTTTAATAAGAACTCTGGAAAGTTTTAAATTAATAGAGTATAGAAAACTCACCACCCAGCAACATTTCTTGTAAAAGGTTATCAATTTTTGCCAATCCAATTACTTTTGCAAGTTGAATTTGTTCAATCATTTGCCAAGTGATGCTCTGTAATATGGGCAACAAGAGTAGAAGTTCCCCAAATCTCCCTCGACATTCATATTGACGATCATTGATATAATCTTCTAGAGTCATTTGAGCTTGGTAACGAAAAGTCTTGACTTTATGTGTATCTGCTAAACCCCGAGCACCTGTTGAATACAAAAAATTATATCAGTAATTGAACAAAAAGATTTAAATTTTCTTTTCTTTTTTTGCAGTGAGGTTTACTCTGTACAAGACCCAGAGGTCACTTGAGATAGAGGATTACAGAGTAAGAGGCACAGTTTGTGCAGATAGGTGGGGGAAGATAACAGTTAACTCTAGACTTGAAGAGGTTTAGGATTGTAGTGATTAGGGAATCATCATCAGAGCAGTGACTCATGAGTAGAAGCCGCTCGAATAGAACTTACCTCACACCAAAGGAATACAAATGATGGTAGTTTATTACAATCTGAGAGTCATGCTGACTCCTAACTGGGAGGGTTAGAACTGACAGAATCAATGCAATTAATCTGAGCACTTTTCATGGAAGTAGCAATATAGCAGTGAGGGGCTTGCCACATCCCGTTTGTGAGAGTGGGTTTGTAGGGTGGTAAATAGTTTGAAATCCACAAAAAAAGCAGAGATACTTTTGAACTCTGCTATGGCTGGAAAGGGAGGACTGTGTAGCTCCAAATATGACAATACTCCATTTTTGGCCTGATCTGACTCTTGTGAAGGTAGAGGATAGCAGGTGTTAAGTACTGACTGGAGCAGTACGGAGAACTAACCATTCTTTCTGCATCTTCAGCAATGAACCATATGAGTTCTGGTGTGAGTTTAAGGCCAACTAGTTGCTCAAGTTATGGGGCCTTCCTGAAGGGACATTTTAGAGTCTTTTTAAGCAATGATGAAATTTAACTAGTTTGGTTTTCAAGGCATTGAATGTAACCAGACCCCACCCATTGAGATGTTAGAGAGATTGAATGTGACATCTACCAATCTCGTGTTATCACAGGTTTTGGAGGTGCACCTACATAGCTTTGTATCATCAGCATTGATATTCATATATGATCTGCGTATACTCTGAGAAAGATCATTTATGTAAAGTAAAAAGTCAGTTGGTCTGAGAAGTGACTCCTGGGGGATGCCTGCATTAATTGCTAGGATCTTAGAGAACTGGTCATTAACAACTAACTTCAAAGACCTATCCATTAGGAAGAACTTTATTATTCTAGTGATCCCATAGCTAAGAGAGCTTTGGCAGCAATTCATTGTGGCACACCTGGTCAAAGGCTTTCAAAATATCTATTCTTGACAAATTAAGAAAATGCATTTTTTAAGTGTTCAATGAAAAAAGTAGCCAAGTCGCCAGCCTTTATTAAAATTTTGGCACTCAAAATCCACTTTTCTTTTTTTAGTTTTCATGGGCATGTTTTTGTTTGAATAAAAAAGACTTTTAGAAAAGAAAAAAACAAACATGGTATTTGAGTTGAGTTAAGTTGCTGATCAATATATACTATCAATATATACTATCAATATATACTATCAATATATACTATCAATATATACTATCACTATATACTATCACTATATACTATCAATATATACTATCAATATATACTATCAATATCATGTCCACTGCTAGAAAAAAAAAAAATTAATTACTTGCAAAAATATTTCTTCATGGGCAGCCTATTTTTAAATATTAAAATGTTTACCCACTGCTCTTAAAATAGCAAATTCCTGTAGATGTCTTCTAATTTTCAAAATTCTTTGGAAGTTATTGTTTCACATGGCTTATAATCATATGGCTTTCATAATCATATGGCTTTCATAATCATATGGCTTTCATAATCATATGGCTTTCATTTCAATCATATGGCTTTCATAATCATATGGCTTTCAGGTAATCATATGGCTTTCATAATCATATGGCTTTCATAATCATATGGCTTTCATAATTTCAATATGGCTTTCATAATCATATGGCTTTCATAATCATATGGCTTTCATAATTTCAATCATATGGCTTTCATAATCATATGGCTTTCATAATCATATGGCTTTCATAATCATATGGCTTTCATAATCATATGGCTTTCATAATCATATGGCTTTCATAATCTTTGAAGCTAATGATGCTTAAGCTTTAGGGTCCTTAATCTCATAAGGGCCCCTGAAGCAACATTTTTTTTTAATGAACAAAATTTTAAACAAAATTTTTTTTTTTAAGTGTTTGTTATTAAAATAAGCCCATTTTATTAATGGAATCATAAGCCAATGCATTGAAAAAAAACTAATATTAGCCTTAATCCCCCCTTTCATATAGACTCAAAATTCCCCTATAATTGGTCAAATTTCAAAATTTTATTGGAAGCTTGCAGCACCCAAATCTCCAGCTCATTGAACTCACCAGAATCTATAGTCTACATTTTGAAAGTTGGGTCATCAAATTTATTGGTTGCGAAGGTGTTTCCGTATTTTTTCAAGCCTCAGATCCCCAGGAATGTAGGTCTGACACTGTTCATAAGGAAGCTGCATGATTCAATATCTCCAGAAGTGTTTTAAAGTTAGAACACAAGAGATTTCCTTAACTGGAATTTACCAGGAGTTAATAGAACACTTGTATATAGGTGAATAATGCACCATCTTACAAATTTAGTGGTGGGGAGGGTAGAATATATGCAGATATCCACATAGATATGTATTTATATATGCATACTCATACACAATTTTATTTTATCATTTCACCCCTAGCAAGGCAGAAAGATCACTGGTGCACAGTGGATTACAGCGAGAAAAAAAAAAAAAAAAGGTGCAAAGGATGTTGAAAAGATAAGAGATGAATAGGAACCAAGTAGATAAAAGATGGCAATTGATATTGCATTTAAACTTTTAGAGATTGTAGCAATCAGTGAAACAAACAAATTAATGCAAGTTCCACAAACAAGAAGTATGAGAAAAGAAACTGTTAAAGTAGAAGAGATGGTAACATTTAACTATTTCGATGGTAAAAGGGTGGGACCTTGATGCCAATCTAGTAGCATGAGAAAATACACGTAGTTGAAGTGCCAAGAAAAAAGCCCATCAGAGCAGTTTTCATAAAAATACTTGTAGAAAGGACAGAGGAAAGCCATATCACATCAGTGAAAAAGTGACTGAAGGCAAGCTAACAAGTCAGGATCAATTATATTGCAGATCCTTCTTTAGATTTCGTCAAGATCCTCAAGATGAATAGCAGGATCACCTAACCATATATGGTAACAGTATTCTATGTGCAGATGAATGGTAGATTTATAAATGTTCAAAATAGAATCAGTGAACCAACCTTCCTAGCAGTAGATGTAGCTATGGACTCAATATAGTCATTCTATTTGAGGTCATTTGAGAGAGTGAGATAAAGGAGGTGCAGTGCATTGTTCTCTAGGAGACTAACATCATTCATTCTAATGGTAGGCAGGAATGATTCTCTGTGGTAGTTAAAAGATGGCAGCTTTGTTTTGGAGGCATTAAAATTTACTTGCAACAGCATCACTATTGAGACTTGAGGCGAGGAAAAGAACTGGGAACCCCTTTTCTAAAGAGGAAACATATATAGAAACAATAATTGCAACTGTTATAATACATATATTCTTGTGGGTAATAAATTATTTTCCACCCTACATTTGTTTTCCCCACAAATGAAATGTCACTATTATAACAGCGAAGAATCTGTAATGTGATCGATACCGACTTGGCTGACCGCCTGCAGTATCTCTCACTGGTGTGACGTGGCATCCCTGTGCCTCTTCTATAAATACTATCATGATTTCTGCTCTGACAAACTTAAATCACTGGTGCCCCCCAGATGTGAATTTGCATGAGATACTAGATTGGCAACTAGGTCCCACCCTTTTACAGTGAAACCGATAAAATGTAACCGCAATTTCTACTCCGGCAGCTTCTTTCCTCGCCCTTCCCACCTGTGGAATTCCCTACTGCATGCTTGCTTCCCCGACGGCTACAACCTCCAGGAGTTTAAATGTATAATCAATAGACACCTAACACACTAACTCACTCCCACTCTCTCCCTATGTACATCCTAAGTCGTTTATCACCATCCTCCTGACATTTCCTATACCCAATCCCTCTATGTAACCCCCTGCGCTATAGTGGCAGTGGAATGCCTTGCTTGAGGTGACACGATTAAAAAAAAAAAAAAAAAAAAAAAAAAAAAATCACTATTTCTATCGCAAGTGTTTTGATAAACTACATTCCTTGATTCCATCAGCCCTAACTTTTGCAGCTGGGACTTGCCATGCCATGTACACAAGGGTGAATCACTCATTTCTTTCTTATTTCATCAACAATAATTTCTGCCCAGCTTCTTTCCAAGAACTACTGCTTTGTGGTCTTCTAAGAGGATGTTTCTCAGTCACTACAAAATTGACTTTTTCAAGTCTAGGGTTAACAATTATCTTTCCTACATGACGAATTACAATTTTTGCTTTTTCTTGTGCTCAATATAACACCACACAGTAACCCTCTACCTTGAGTTACTCATGGTCATTATATTGCGTGAACATTAGTATTAACAAAAATCACAGACTAAAAAAAAATGATAGAGGCTTTGTTGATTAACAACTTGGAATTGAGATATTTTTTGTGACATCAACAAAATATTCAACAGAGTCATTGATCTCACTGCTTTCATCTATATATTGTCTTGAATCCCTATTCATTTCACTGCCAAAGTAAGCTGACCTGGACAAAAATTTATCATATCTCTCCAACCATTTTGAAGTGGTTAATGCTTAGCAGGTTTTTTTGTTTTTTTTTTTACTCACAACAACCAAACAACTTGGTATCTAGTTAGTAAAAAAAAGAGCTTTCTTAGTTTATGAACAAAAATAAAATAAAAAGAAATCAGTGGAAGTGTGTTAAAAACTGCAGTAATCTTTACCTGGATCAAAGAATACAATGGCTTTCAAACAAGCAAATTCAGAATCATCAATGTCTACATCTTGCAATGGCTTAATGACTTCGTCAAGGACTCTTGTTGTAACATGAAACATCTCTGTGGATACAGAGTTACGAGGAAGTACATAGTCATTCCCTAAAAGTAATACATCTTTAAATTGCAGTGAACGTCGAGCTACACCCATTAATAATTGTTCTCCTGCATGTGCCCGAAGCAGAGCAACCTGGGAATGACAAAAAAAAAAAAATTAGTATAAACAAACTGTTCACATATTTAATCCATATTTGGGGCAAAATTTATTTAAAAAACTTTTCATATGCATATGATCTTATTTACGTTGTTTACATTTGAACTAAGGTCTTCATCTCTTATTACATGTCAGCCTCCATTCTTCAGGTGTTTATCAATCTGAATAACCTTTAGAAAATTTCAAACTCATAATTACTATGCTAAAAAATTCATAAACTAATTCTTCAGGACTATTTTCCCCATGGAATAATAAGAACAAAGAGGAAAACATTAGTCTCAATATAAAGTCCTCAAGTCAGAAATTATATATAAGGTTTGTTTATTAAAAGATGTGTGTGTGTGTGCATACAATTAAATATTCAGGCAGCAATCCCTCTTATATACAAGTTTCATTGAGGACAAAAGACTTTGCAGTGTTTAGAAAAAGTGGAATGAATGCCTTTGGTAAAGGTGTATGGCCATAAGACAAGTAATTTGCAAGTGTCTAAGGTACTGTTGCCCTAGGTAAGCATATATATATATATATATATATACAGTCATCCGCAGACAGATCTGTTTCACTGTATCACAACTCATCAGTATGTTTAGACATCCGATTGCTTTTTACTCAGGATTAAAACTCGACCAAATTGGCATCAGTCAGCGATTATATATATATATATATAATTATTTAATTACTTAGTTTTTGGTCATAAACTAAATCAGTACACAGTTGTATTAAAAAGTGTTCAATACAATTATATTGTAGGTGTTTTGAATATTTTTCATTTGTAAATGAGTTATATTATGCAACCCAGGTTTCTACCATCTGATGTCTTCAGGAGATTTACAATAACTAACAACTGACAAGGTATTGCAATTGAGCTTTTGATTTAATTTTTCTTCTGTTCAGGTGTTTTCTTTCCTGAACATAAGGCATTTAAATGTTCTATATATCCAAGCACTTTAGGCTATTCTATTAGGCATTATCAAGAAAGTTATTTTCTTTTCACCAGATCTATTTGACCTGTACAGTGAAACAATTCTGAGAGAACGAGAAGTTCTACCAGGATTTGTCATTGGTAGCCACAATCTCAACAGTATAAGATATGCAGATGACACAATGCTGATAGCAGACACAGAAAGAAAAATATAGGACTTCCTACAGAGGACAGCAGGAGAAAGTGAGAAGAAAGAAATAAACAAACTTCAAGAAAACTGAATGCATGGTCATCAGTAAAACAGAAAAACCCAAAATGCCAACTACAAGTCGGGGATACTAAAATCAAGAAGCGTACAGAAAGTGAAATACCTGAAAAGAGTTAATAGAGGATAGAAAGTGCAACACAGATCCAAAGGTGTATTGGAATGGCTGGCCAAGAATACATTCCAAAAGCTAAGCAGAGAGTGAGGAACATTTTCTTGGAAACAAAGGAAAGAGTACTGGATTGCTATGTAATGTCTCCTTCAATATGGCAACAAATGCTGAACAATCTCAAAGATGAAGGAAAGATTTGAAGTAATCAAAATGTGGTTCTACAGAAGGATGCTGAGGATACTGTGAACAAAATGTGAGCAACAATAAGGTTTTGGAGAGAGTGCAAACGAAAAGGAAACATACTTAACATTGGAAAAAAACAGCTGAGGTTTATGAGACACATAATGAGGAAGAAAGGATTGAAGAGTTGAATACTCATGGGGATGGATAGGAGACAAGAGAAAGTAGTGTGAGACATACTTGATGGGCTTGAGCCAGTGGATGGCAGAGTAGAGATTGGGAGAGATACCAAGATGAAAAGTGTTAAGAGCGACAAGAAATAGGGGTAAGTGGAGGTCCACAATCACCTACATCCCGAAGAGACATAATACAGTCAGTCAAGTTCTATACACGACACACACTTTGGGCAATCATGTCTCAAAAGAGACTTGATTGACTGAGCAGAAGATTATCCCATAGTAGGTTGCCATTACTTTCTATGGTAGACTGGTTGCCAGCCAAGGCTATAGAACCCAATCTGTCCTATTATTTGACCCATAACTGGAGGGAAGAGATTGATTAATAGCTTTCCCAAGGGTGTTTGTGCATAAGTGAATGCAAGAAATTCAACTGGAATTTGAACTCGGCACCCCAAGTTGTCATTTCAAGTTAATATCCACTGCACCACAACATACATCTGCCGAAGAGACATAACACAAAGGAAAATAGAATGAGAGGAGGAAACCTTGTGCGCCCTCTTGAGCAAATTTTTTATAACACCTACTTTATATCTAAGTGAATATTCACTCATAAAATTAAAGTGGCAAAAGTTTCTATTAATTGGGATTTTGTATAACAATGTAGCGAAAGTTACTAAATTTTACAAGAATGTCTAAGAATAGTTTATTCTTTTAACCAAGTTCATAGG
The DNA here is from genome assembly GCA_037127315.1 of Ascarosepion bandense. Classification (NCBI taxonomy): domain Eukaryota; kingdom Metazoa; phylum Mollusca; class Cephalopoda; order Sepiida; family Sepiidae; genus Ascarosepion; species Ascarosepion bandense. The sequence goes on from JBBBDQ010001978.1 coordinate 324,686, forward strand.
TAAAATTAAAAATTTATTATGGCAATAAGTATTTTTTCCTTAAAAAAAAAAAAATGTATTGTTAATGTTTTTCTATCAAAAATGTATATATTTCTATAAAAGTCCATTTTTATACTTTCATAATGTTTTGACCCCAGTTTGGGGGTTAACTATATGCCCATAGCTGTGACCCTAACAGGTGCTACCACTCCAGGTCAGAGTGAACCTGGGAACAACAGCAATTAAGAGATGGTTCCATGCTCCTCACAACCTCTCAATCAGAAGCCTTGCTGCTGGATGCAGTTTATTGTCATACCCAGGACCATTGCCAGAGATTAATTACCCTTGAGCATTTACATTTGGTTAGTACAACTTACAATATCTCCTGAGAGGGTCACATCATTTAGGATATTTAGCCAAGACTTTGCTAATCAACTCAATCTAAATGTCACATTTATACAGTGCATAACTTCTATGACATCTCAATACTTTTTTTTTTTTTTTTAATCATATCACCCCAAGCAAGGCGATGACGCCACTGATGTGCATGTGGCTACTTAAGAGTAGAATGATAGGAAAAAAAGAAAGCCGGGAACCACATCCTAAACAGGAAACAAGGGATGAGCCTCTTCACCTGTTCAAAAGACGTGGGTGCAGTGTGAACCGGGTGATAGTTAAGTCTATCTACTACAATTGAAAACAATTTTTAAAAAAAGAGAAAAGAAAAAGTGAAAGATTTGGAAAGAAAAAAGTGACTTATTAAGTTTTAACTTCAAGTCAAAAAATTTTCTAAAAATAAAATCAAACCTACAGTTAGACATGAAAAGTTTTAAAATTAAGCAAAAATATTGGGCAAAAACTGAGAAGAAAGCAAGACAAAATAATGTGGCATACTTATTCAAGTGAATCCAAGTCTGACTGCCTATTGAATAATCTCAGATTATTTGTTCATGCATGCACAGTAACATGCCTGCTGAATGCAAAGTTACAAAGTCTTTTCTATAAATGGTCCTCAAAATATTCACAACGGCTGGATACTTTTCGGTCAAGCCTTGGATAGCTATGCTGATTAGTGATTTTTTTTTTTTTTAGTGCTCATTACATTTTAATTTAAACTACAAATAGATAAGAGTTTAACTTTTATTACTATCCACTGATTTTACTGCTACTCTCCCAATTAACTGTTTTTTTTTTTCTTTCATTTTTCACATAAGGGAACACTTTTATAATATTGAAAACATCTGTTAAGTTTTATAAGCAACATAACCAAATGAGTTGCCATTACTTATGTTACAGTTAAAATTATATTTCTTTGAGCTTTGTTAAATGTGGTTCTAGTTTTTATGAGAAAATTTAAAATGGTGTTTTGGTATGCAACAATGTCTTCTGAGGTGGAATTGGACATTTTGGCATTCACTTTTTGGTAACATTTCAACACTTATTTTGGTACATAGAGAACTCAAATTACCTCAACCAACATTGAGTTGTGACCGTGTTGATTGGTTTTAATGAATCACTTCAATTTTTGTATAAATTCTTCCTTTACACATTCTTATTTTCAAAGCTTTTCATCCATTTTAATGAGTGTGTCAAAAACAAATAGACATTATAATTGAATTTTCCAATTCACTTGTCATTAAAATGCTGGCCCATTTGGCATAAATGATCACATCAACTTTTGAAAACTGGTAAGTATTTGTATTGCTAAAATGCCCTCCAAAAACATGGGAACCAAAATTCCAGACAAATTTGGGATTATCTTGACTTCATCAGGTCAATTCTTCAGCCTTCAAATTATTACAGCATCCAGTGAATAGCTTAAAGTCATTTTAAAAATATCTGCAGATTGGTTTTATAATTTTTTTTTTAATTGTAATATTTTGAATTATATTGATAAACCAAAACTGAAATTATTTATATAGTGTCATAAATAAGTTTAACAAATGAAACTAAATGTATTTTTAAAGTATATTTCTCACATGGTCATTGATATACAGAAGTTTTTCGGGTTTTCTTTCCCATACACACCTGATCATCTAAGTGCAGATCAAGAAAACATGGAATGCATTTGGCCCATTCTACCAGGATAAGAAGCTGTTGTTTCATCGACTCAAAGACATCACTTGCTGTGGCTACTTTTTTATTCATCACGTTTTCTAGTGAAGGCTGTGCATGAAGCTGAAATAATAAATATCAAATGTTATCAAGTGAATTGTTCAGATTATTCATGATTCAGGCATTTTCTTGGAATAGGTCTTCCTTTTTGCCTATATTCAAATTAAAGTATTTCAGTTATTGATCTTTAAAAAAAAGTGTCATGACACTTGATCCATGTAATTACTAAAAAAATATTCCTTGACTAATATTTGTTTAAATGTGAGTTTACTTTACACAGTCTCTTAATTTGTATTTTTTGCTTGTTCTTGTTATGATCTTTCCTCTCCAAACCTAAAAGATTTCAAAAGACACTATGTTGAACCTCAGTTTTGAAAAAATACAGGACGAAAAAGCTGAATAATTTAATGAAAAAAAAGTTATCTAAATATTTATATTATTTAATAGTAACTGCATTTAAAAAAAAAAAAAAGTAATAATTCTTACCTCTTTGGATAATATATCTGCATTTACTAAATGTGTTATGGTTACTGAAGAATTTGATCCTAAATCTTCATAACTTGTTCGGCGGATGCTGATTCTATCCCGTTCATTCTGAACAGCTGAAAGGCAAAAATGTTTTTAAGAATAACTTAAACCTTACATTACAAAATCATTCTAATAAGATAAACACAAACTAATTTGAATATATATACCTTGGTTTATATTTAAAAGGTAAAATGTCTGCTGTCATTGATTTAATACAGCAAAAAGTCTCAAGTGAGAATCAAATTCTCTACAATATAAATAATTAGTTGCTTAATTATTCTGAAGTAAATCATCTAGTCACTTAGCTTTAGAAGTCATAATTTTATATTTTAATTTCAATTGAAATCTTAGGCTTTTTGGTTAATTTAACAGTTAAAAAAAAAAAAAAAAAAGCAAAGGTTGATCAGTCAATCACGTATGGCACTTAACTGACTGATCAACCTTTGCTTTTTTTTTTAATGTTGAATACAAGATTTCTTAATAAATCAGTACTGGGCCAGAGTCAAAAAGTTAAACATATGCTTAATTTACAATTAAATCAAAAGTCAACACTAGCCAGTTTTATACTCAAGTCTGCAAATATCCCTCTGGAAGATAGCTTTTTGGCATAGTCTTACCCAACTACGTGAGAGGTTTATTTTAAACTACTAACAAAACAATTGTATTTAGAATTAATCCTCTACCTTGAGTAGCAGCCCTGGACCTTGTACAGGATGAACTATATCTAGATTACAGCATTGCATTTTTATAGTAAACTTGAATATCTGAAGTTTTATGTTTTGCTTTAATTTCAAGAAGTTGCAACTAAATAAGCTGTAATTGTAAACACACAACACAATGCTCACTCAAGCTTTCCACCAACTGGCAAATGATTACTTCATATTCAATTCTCAAAGTTGTTGGTGTACACTGAAAGCTGGACAAAGGCTTGCTGCATGCTCACAACAAAATGAAAGACATGAAGAATTAAGAATGCTAACTCAGTTTCCTATATATATATATATATGTGTGTGTGTGTGTGTGTGTGTGTGTGTTATATTTAGGGCTTTGCCTGCTTGTCTAGGTGGGTGGGTAGGTAGTTGATACTTTGGATAACTTCTGCCGTATCAATTTTTCATTCTACCAACTCCTAACCTGTCTCATTCTATGTGGTGGCTGGCAATATAAATGGACAACATTGGAACCATGTTTCCAATCTCCAATTCAAAGCAAGATTTAATAGAAACTAGCACCCAGATACACCGCAATATATCTGGTTTTGTTGTCACTTTATACCCAAAGACCCTCATCGACTTTCTAATTACCTGTTCTCTTTCAGTCAAAATAGATGCTATTTTGAAAACTAAACTTCAAAAAGAACCACCTGCTGGCTATTAGACCCTTTTTCACATGAGAATCTTTGGTTTGTCATTTTTTATGTTAGTTTTGCTAGCCTCCACTTCCATGCTGGCTTAAGTTAACTTGGAATAAAGGAGTTATAGCTTGACGCTAAAGTATTCTTTCCTCTTCCATGAAATGCATTTACATATTCCCAATACCAACCTATGATTTTTCCTGCCTTCAATATATACTGTGAATATCAAATTCTTCAAGCCTTCTTTCCTCATAAAGCCCCCAAAATTTCAACTCACTTGTACTAACAAATTTCTTTTTGTTCCCATTTTCACTAAAATTCCCATATTGATCCGATGCTCCATGATATTCTGATCATCCGTTTGTAAAAACTTTATCTGTTCTCCTTCATCTGTGAGGATATTGTCCAGAGCAGTTCAGCACATTTCTAATGAAAATTTTTGATTCTTTAATTTTGGGAAATTTTTGTGCTAGATTTTCCATGATCTGTTTAAACACTAGAGATTTGAATTTGAGCTTTGTTTAATGGCATATCAACCTTTGTGGGTTATTTAATGCCAAAAAGGCGAGGTTTTAAGGTTTTTTTTTTTTTTAATGTTCGGCTATAGTGAGAAAGTTGATTTAGTCAGGTTTTGATGAAAAATTTTTTATTTTAGAAAACTGAATATGTCTTATAGTTTTGTATTCAAAAATGTATTACTGGTAATTTTTTTTCTTTCAAAAATGTATTATGGCAATAAATATTTTTTGCTTCAAAAAAAATGTATTGTTAATGTTTTTCTATCAAAAATGTATATATTTCTATAAAAGTCCATTTTTATACTTTCATAATGTTTTGACCCCAGTTTGGGGGTTAACTATATGCCCATAGCTGTGACCCTAACAGGTGCTACCACTCCAGGTCAGAGTGAACCTGGGAACAACAGCAATTAAGAGATGGTTCCATGCTCCTCACAACCTCCCAATCAGAAGCCTTGCTGCTGGATGCAGTTTATTTAGGATATTTAGCCAATCATAACATTTTTATTTTTATGTTTGTTATACTATGCTTCAGATGAGATCACTTTCCGATTCACTTAAAACCTGAAAGTGAACACAAAAATAAAAGTCACTTTGTGCTGGGGTTCTGCTCATCACATCTGGTTCACAAAAATACCCCAAAAATAGGAAATACAATATAAATATCAGAGATAATCACAAACTTTGCCACTAAAAACAAAAGCATTATAAAAAAAATGTTGAGCCATGTATTCACCTTTACTGCTTAAAAGAACCTGTTTGTGACACTGATGGAAGTAAGCAGACAGTCACAGTGTTTACCAGTGGCCTTGGGTCAACTGACCCAACATAAGCTTCAATGCCAGACCCTACCTACTTTCCCAACCTCCAGGTCACTTCTTTGGCCCATAAAGAAACATTCTGGTTATACACAGAATTTTATTTTAACATAACTTTTCCTTCCATCTCACTGGTACTACTGTTTTTGTTTGTTCTTTTTGCAACCATATGCAATATAACATCTGTTTGGGCAGGCATACTATGAAATGGGAACTTATCTTCAGCTGTATTAACTTTTGAATTAAAATTTTGAACAGATTCCTCTAAATTGTACTCAACTTCTTAACTTTGAGTTTCAACATGTAATTCTTGTTATGACTAATGTTTATTTTAAAGCAAAAACTAAAATTTAATGAATTTTAAACTATGCAAAACAGGAATCAGTCATGCAAAGATTTACTAGTAGTTCCTTGTAGCTTGCTAATCAAAATATTTTTGTCCAGTATTTGGTAAGTACATTTCAAAGACAGATACAGTTTTGAGAAAAATTAAGCTCAAATGGGGAAAAACTAAATCCCAATTTGAAATAGTCTCAATGAGAATTTTTTTATTTTAAATTTATGATTACTTTTTCTTTCATTTAATAGTCTTTTTCATCTTGATATTTTAAAATATTTTTTAAATTGCACTTTAGCTGAATTAAAAAAAAAAAAAAATTTTTTTTAGACATTTGAAAGATTACTTTAAAAATTTCTTTTAAGATGTTCATCAAACTATGTCCAACCCGTAAAGCATTTCAAGGGGTGTGGAGGGGGGGGGCAACAAAAAGAAAAAGAAAAGAAAACTACCTTCTTTTTTCATTCCAGCACGAAAGCATTTTTTGAGCCGGCAATACCGGCATTGATTTCTTTTATCTTTGTCTACCACACAGTTCCTGCTAAAACGGCAAGTGTACACATGACTCTTTCGAACACTCCTCCTGAAGAAGCCTTTGCAACCATCGCAGCTTGAAGCACCATAATGTTTACCTGTTGCTCTGTCACCACAGATAGCACAAAACTGGCTTACATTATTTGTTGCAGCTAAACCAGCTACTGGGGGTGGGGAGACTGCTGAGTTCAGCATAGACAGGCCATTCAATAAATGAGGATTCATTTCAGGAGAATCTGAAAATGCAAAATAATACAAGTGAAGAAATTCAAACAAATTCAAAATTATTTAAACTAATAGCCTCATGTTTGTTATCATAACATTTTGGTCATTGTATATTCTGGATAACATTCAGGGATTTTCAAACCAAAAATTTAATTTAATCTATGAGGATAGATTGTTCTCATTCTGTTGTCCATGTCATGTGATTACTCGTTTTTAGTGCCACCCAGTTATTGCTCACCATGTTTCCACTGAGACTGAATCAGTATTACTTGGCACAAGGAAATGTAATCACAATTACTGTCATCAAATTCAAGAACCAGCACATTAATTCACCAGACAATTCAATGTTTGAGAATAAAGTATCAGTGAATTGCAGAAAATGCTAACAAATGCTTTTCAAATTGCAAAAAACAAAAAAAATAAAAAGACAATCACATTTGATAAAGACATGTCGACATGTGCACACAAACACACCAAAGAGATTAAATTATAATCAACCTAACACCAAAAATAAGAGCATCACATTTTCAAGCATTTTCAGCCACTTCTCTGGCCATTTTCAAGTGTTTGATATTTCAGCTCTTATTTTATCCTCATGATTTGACTAATGTAATTTTTTGTGTTTTTTAAAAACATTCTTTCGAATCTCATGTGCCACACACAACTGGAAATGGCAAGAGCATCTTTCGATTTTGAAAGAATTTTCAATACCATATTTCCACTATTAAATAATGTAAAATTGATAGAGAATTGTTTGATATATAGTGCCTCTCTAATATCGAGATGCTTTTAACATTGTGATTTAAATATTATTCTTGTATTTTCAACCAGAATTTTTCCTAAAAAGGTTCCTGTAAATTATGGTTCTCTTATTACACTTTGGTTTAGTATATGACATGTAAGGCATATACTCAAAGACAGTGTGTCCAATATAGATAATTGATTTGTGACAAGAAAAACAGTTTTGTACTGGGTATGGAAATTCATACACTATATTAGTCATCACTAGTTTACATTTGGTGTAATTTTGATTAGGAACAAAGGTTTGCTGTCTTTTTTTTTCTGTAATATATTATAAATTTTACATAATGAGGAATTATAGCAGAAATATGGTGTTTAATAATTTTTCATATAGCAAATTCACTTTGTTTATAGTATAGAATACTGGAAAAATTTTAAAAACTTGAAATCTTTCTTTTCAGTAGTTTTCAATAAAACATTTAAAAAAGGGTGACTGCCTAAGTGTGTGTGTGTGTGTGTGTGTGTGTGTGTGTATATATATATATGTGTGTGTGTGCATATGATATCAAATTAAGGTATAGAAATCACAAAAATATTTTGAATTTGACAAATGGAAATATTTCATGAAAATAGACCACAAGCAAATCTTACTTTTAACTCATTATAAAGGATGACATGTGGATTTGCACTGGATTCATTTAAAAAAGACCAATTTCTTACTTTCAAGCCATTCTGATAAGAATTTACCTTTCATGAAACATTTCCACATATATATATATATATATATATATATATACGCACAGCTACTAGTAGGGTCTGCCAGATATGATCGGTATTTAAAATCCTAGACTAACATTTAAACAAATCCGTTCAATTTTGAAGATTAGTGATAAAGTGCATAAGTGAAAGCAAGGAATTCAAACTCGGCTCCGATTTCTCGTTCCAAGCCGATATCCACTGCAATACAACACATATCCAAATTATCATATAAGTTCCGTAAATATCTTAAGAACCCTGCTTCAAAGAGTTGATAAGCCGTAGAAAATGAATCAAACAAATCTGCATTAGTTTAAAAGTAGGAAATGTTGAAGTTGATGTTATAATAAAAACTATTGATTTTAGAAAAAAAAAAAACTTTCATTTAATTAACATTGTAAAAAAATAAATAAGGATTTAAAAAAGGAGAAAAAAAATTCCAAGTTTTTATTAAAGTTTATCCTGAGAAGAAAATCTTAATCAGTACAAATTCATTGGGCTGTTTTAATCAGCTTTCACTTTCAAAATAAAATGAAACCCATTATCTCAACACTTTAGACTCAAAATTAGGAGAGCAATATTGAGGCTTCAAATAAATGCCTTCATAAAACAAAAAAATAACAAACAACTTTTTTTCTTTCCACAGTAAGTATCAAAGTATAAGTTCTTGTTATAGAGAGAAACTATTAAATAAATCTTTGATTATAAAAGTTAAAGCTCAATTCTCAAATTAAACATGTTTTATTAAAAAAATTTTAATTTAATGGAAAAACTTATTTAATTAAATGTTTCATTTAAATACTCCCCAGATGATTTATCATAATTTTGATAATACATCAATAAATTGATATGCTTCTTACACTAATTATTGAATTTATAAATTTAGTCATTTTTCCCAGATTTTAAAAATGAAAAGATTTCATACTGTCATTAGACGAGTCATTTTTTTTTTAATTAGACAACTTCACAACTTGCATTGCTGTTAGAAAATTTTCAGCAATTATAAAAAGTAAAACCAAAAAAAAAAAAAAAAAAAAAAAAAAAAAGAAAAATCCCTTCTTCAGCTATTAAAATATAAGATTGTTGTAAATTCCACAGGAGTAAAATTATACATGTACACATTGAAACAAGAGTAGTCAATATTAAAAAACATTAACAACCTGGATGTTGTAAATTAATCACTTAATATAAACAAACAATATAAATTTGAATTACCTGTAAGCAAATAGGCTGAGTCAAACATAGGAATACGCATGGTGGGTTGTTATCACAGAGAGACAGAATGAAACCATTAAAAGCTGAAATCTTAAATATATGACTATTTTTCCCATACCAGCGGATTTAAGGAAAACTACGAATTGCCCAATAAAAAATGTAGCGTGTGTTTTCATGTTGCAATCAGACTGCTTGTAGGATGCACTTGAGATAAACATTTATCTTGATTATCTGGCACACGTACTACTTCGATGTACCTAATGAGAAATGACTTGTATTGTCCATCAAAAGTATTTTAATAGACACTTTCAGAGATAATTAGATAGTGCTCAAACAGTTATGCATTCAACCAAAGCAATGAGAAATGAATAAAAAGAAAATCATTAACAATACTAGGTAGTAACCCTTAATATTTTTTTTAGTTACAATGGGGGAATATTTTACCAAGCCCACTTGAATAGACACCAGATTTTATTATATCTAATCTAAACTTATTTAGAAATGGAACTGTGTGTGTGTGTGTGTCCATTACCTATAGACTTCAAAATGGCTGAACCGATTTTCTTGAAAATTTACACAGTTGTACTATAAGTGTCTGCGAGTGTTCTTAGCTAGGTTTTGTGTCAAGGTATTCCCAAATAGTAGTGCGATTTTAATCAAGCTTGATTAATTTTGAGAAAAAGACAAACGATATTCAGAAGTTTCAAGGTTGCAGTTCTTATAATAGTGCAGAAAATCGATAATGTATGTATAAAATCTTTCATTACACCCATGCAACGCCGGGCGATACTGCTAGCATGCATATATATATATATAATGCTCTACTAAGTATCAAGTACTCTTAAAGTAAATCACTATAATCAGTGAACTGCCTACCCATCAGTTTGTACTATTTCTTATATATATATATATATATATATATACATACACACACAAAGGTTGCAGTGGATGAATTGTCATCTAAATTATGCAAAAATGAAAATAACATTGGCATCTCATTTTAACAGATATATTTACCAAAATTACACAAAAATATCTTAAAATACTAGAGTAAATTTATTCAATAAAATTGCCATTGACTTCAACCACAACCTCCAGATAATTTTGGAATCTCTTGCATCTCTTCTGGACAGTCTCCTTGTTTAAGTTGGTGAATGCTGACATAATCCTTACCTTCAGTTCATCTCTGGCATTACAAGGAGTTTTGTTCGTTTCTCACTCAATTTTTTTCCCCCTCACACAATCAAGGGAGTTGCAGTCTAGGGCGTTACGTGGTCAAATGTAAGGGTTGATGTGGTCATAGAAATTGTCTGACAGTCATGACTAAGTTTTCTCCTGCTTTTGTAGCATGGTGCAGAATGCTGTTGCTAGACATAGGGTTTTCCAGCAGCCATTCTCTTGACCCAGGACAGCACTACCTTCTCACGGCATTTGATGTAGACCTCTGTGTTGAGTTTGATGCCCTCACCAACAAATTCAGGAATTCTTTTATCAGAATGACCAGAGTGAATTTTCTGAGTTGCTATACCTTTGCATTATGTTGCCATCACTCGTGATCACTACAAAAGCCTTTGTAATCACCATTAAACTCATCCAATTCTTCCTGAATCCTCAGATTAACACCTAAACACTTTGAAATGTTTGTATTGAAACAGTGTGAATTTTAAGCAGTACTGCATGCCATTTCCTAATTCCTGGCAGAGTAAATTGTTTCATGGTGTTCTTTTTGTCACAGACGGTGCCCAACTGAAACAAGTCAGACACACAATACTCTGAATAGAATATTAACACTGGATCAAGAACTTCAGCCAGCTACTAAGCCAGACTGTGTTGGCCTGAGCCAAGCATTGACAAAATAGGTCTAAGTGGAATGTCTTCATTTTGAATTTTTGATAACCCATACATCCAAAGACGTTAAGAACCTATGGGATGAATATTATAAATGTCTTTATTCAGAAATTTTCTTTTATGGAAGTATAACAATTTTTTCTGGGACTGAATTTCAGTTCTTAAGGTATCATTGCAATTGAGGTCTCCTGATTTCCAGAATATACTGTTATTTAAAATACATAACATTTCACTGACAAAATTGGAGTAATTTAATTTTACTCATCCAACACCTTTGTTAGGTCTGGTAATATAAATATCTGTCTTAGTTTTTAATAGCTTAGCTATTTGAAAGTGGTTCCTCCACCAAGTAAACCTGAGAGAATCAATAATAGAATTAAAACAATATGCTAAGTCTTTTAATTGAGCTTTTAAATAAAGCAATTGTTCCTCAGAGTTAAGCAGAGGATTTGATAACTGAAAAAGAAACATTTCAAAATTGCTGAATACCTCAACTTTCTCAATTTTCCTGGAGGGCGGAGAATACAGAAATACAAACCCTGGGACAAGACTACCTTATCAGAATTAGACAAATTAAAAATGTGCCTGTCCATGGCAACATACAAACCAAGTTTCTTTTTGATCAAGAAACTTAAGCCAAATTTCCAGCATTTGTTTTGTTACCGTAAAATAAGTCATGATCTGACATATTCAGAAAAGATAAAATGCATCAAACATTATCTCCTACTACCAGTTAATAAGCTTTAGCAGAATTGACTTGGGAAAATAAATCTCATCCCTAAGGAAAGCTCAGTCAACACAATAAGTATTACGATACTTAATCTTAGAGGCACACTGAGCAATGTTCCAAGAGATGACAGTTTTGGGAACAATTTAATCTTATAAAAATGTGACCATACTTTGTCTCTTAACTGATTAGAATTGTTGAGGATCTTGGTAAAATTGTGGCCACAGATCCCAAAAATATTTAAACCAGTTGCTATTACTACACCAAGCTATAATACGTATCACAATGTTTCAAATTTAAGGTGCCTTTTGACCAACAATTGTTGATAATTTAAGATTAATTTTTATTAGTGACTAAGGTTAAAACAGAGACTAAAGGATAAGGAGGGAGGAAAAAGGGTCTATTGAAAGGCACCTTAAACTTTAAATGTTGTGTAATGCCAACTTGTTTATATATATTTACGAAATTTCATGAAATCCATTTCAAAATAGATGGACTCCAGCATATTTTTAATTTATTTGTTTAAACATTTTTAATGGATACTCATATTTGAGTAGATAATAAACAGTACATTTAGCCTAAATAATTGAGAGATCTTGTTAATAAAATGTGTGTCCTCTGTAAATTCATCGTGGTCAAGCAGTCTAAGACAAGTCAGATCAATTGACAGTTTACCCTAGGGAGTGCAGGTTTGAATTCTGCCAGAAGATGCATATTTTCTTTACAAGAGTTCTCTATTATTCAAATTGGTAGATATAAATAAAAATACCATTTAATTATAAAAAAACTCAGTGTCTACTCAAATATGAGTATCAAAGTAATGTTCAAACAAATTAAATATACGTGTGTGTGTGTATATATATATATATATATATATATATATGTATGTGTGCATGTGAGGTAAATAGTTCAAAATGAAGAAGGCTACAAAAGTGGCTGAAAATTCTGTAACTTCAAAAATCTTTACTGTGTTGTTACAGGTCAACTTAATAAAATACAAATATACAAAGAATATTTTAGCCGTCACTTTCTATCTATACAGGCTTCCCTTGATTAGTGTACATTAATGTATTTTTGATTATTGCGCTAAAATTTTTGTATACCAAAATTTGATTAGTGCTGTGAAACATTCTTCAGTTTAACTATAGTAATTGAAAATTGATTTTTTTTATAGTTGCAGATGTACACAGTTGCACTGAAGGATTCCTATATATATATATATATATATATATATATATATACACACACACACACACACTTTTAAGATGACCTTTAAATAAGACAAGGTCAAAAATATAGCAAATTTTCATGAATTTATCCTATACATGTAGTATAAGATGACTGCTTATTGATTATATAAAGCTGATGCTATTCCAAGTATTGTTTGTTACTGTATTCTTAGAAATTTAAAATAAATGAACAAAACTGATTCTATGTTGTGTTTTTCTTCACATGTTCCTTAAAAGGGAAACCATAATTTTATATATGATTCATCACATGATTATTCGCAAATACTGATTCTTCCTCTCCTATATCTAAACAGTTGCAAACAGCCTAGTGTACTAATGGCCATTTACTTATACTTCAGCAGCAATCACAAAATACCACTAATAACAGTATGATAATAGTACATTTCACTTTCAACATTCATAAAATGATTTTTATTTGAAAAATAAAGGTTGCATGTAATCTTAAATTGTGTTATTACTAAAAGACTAAAATAATTCATTTTTAATAAGAAACAAATTTTATGTTATCCTAAATGTTATTACTTCTGTAATTAGTTCTACCATGATGATTATTGAAAGTTTAGAAAAAGGTAAAAGGTTGCTGTGAATGCAGTCATAACTTGATATTTACATTTTCTCAGCTGAATCTGCATGGATACAAGTTGATTTCATTGAGATGGAATTATTCTTCAAATAGGCCATTTATTATGAAGTTATGCTAGTGATATATAAGGTAGAAACGGTTTTATTACTTTTATTATCAGTTGATTTGATAATGTGACTATTTTCATTTATTGAGGCCGAGGTTAGCCTACTGACAAACATCACTCAGAATTAAAGTATGAGATGACCCATTTTTTAAGGGTGATTTTGTGGATTTAAAGGTTGTTTTACACTTATACAGATAGGATTCGCATTTCTGATCTAAGTGAAAATGTATCAGTTTTCAAATTCAATTAACGAAAAATAATGATTTAAAAAATTACTACCTCATGTAAAGCAGTAAAGCCACAAGTAGTTACTGAGCATGGAAGAAGAGAAAAAACAAAACAAAAGAAAAAAAACAAGAATGGAATTGTCACTTTGCTACGTTTCAGCCAAGCACCCTGGCCATCTTCAGGTGTCAATATCAATTATTTGGACTGATAGGAGATATCCTGCAGGTGTTGTATTATAACCAAATGTTTAATCCATCCAATTTTTAAAAAAATAAAATAAAAACTGCTACTGTCCTTTGAAACACTGGTGTAATGTATATAAGCATTACTTAATCATGTGCTAGTGTCATCTAGGCATAAGTTCAATCCCTGGAAAGAGAGACGGACAGGGAGTAAGAGACAGAGAGGGAGTAAAGAGACAGAGAGTAAAGAGACAGAGAGTAAGAAAGCAGAGTAAAGACGGAGAGTAAAGAGAGACAGAGAGAGTAAAGAGACAGAGAGGGAGTAAAGAGACAGAGGGAGTAAGACAGAGGGAGTAAAGAGACAGAGAGTAAAGAGACAGAGGGAGTAAAGAGACAGAGAGTAAGAGAACAGAGGGAGTAAGACAGAGAGTAAAGAGACAGGGAGTAAGAGACAGAGAGTAAAGAGACAGAGAGTAAAGAGACAGAGAGTAAAGAAGACAGAGAGGGAGTAAAGAGACAGAGAGTAAAGAGACAGAGGGAGTAAGACAGAGAGTAAAGAGACAGAGGGAGTAAAGAGACAGAGAGTAAAGAGACAGAGAAAGACAGAGGGAGTAAAGAGACAGAGAGAGTAAGAGACAGAGGGAGTAAAGAGACAGAGGGAGTAAAGAGAGACAGAGGGAGTAAAGAGACAGAGAGTAAAAGACAGAGGGAGTAAAGAGACAGAGGGAGTAAAGAGACAGAGGGAGTAAAGAGACAGAGAGTAAAGAGACAGAGGGTAAAAGAGACAGAGTAAAGGGGCAGAGAGTAAAGGGCAGAGGGTAAAGAGACAGAGGGAGTAAAGACAGAGGGAGTAAGGGAGGGAGTAAAGAGACAGAGAGTAAAGAGACAGAGAGTGAGAAACAGAGAGAGGCAGAGAGTAAAGACAGAGGGAGTAAAGAAACAGAGAGTAAAGAGACAGAGAGTAAAGACAGAGTAAAGAGACAGGGAGTAAAGACAGAGAGAGTAAAGACAGAGAGTGACAGAGACAGGGAGAGAAAGACAGAGAAAGAGACAGAGAGAAAGAGAGGCAGAGAGAAAGGGGCAGAAGGGAGAAAAAGACAGAGAGAGAGAAAAAGAGACAGAGAAAGAGACAGAGAGAGAAAAAGACAGAAAGGGAGAGGAAAGAGACATATCGAGAAAGACAGAGGGAGAAAGACAGAGAGAAAAAGACAGAGGGAGAGAAAGAGACAGAGAGAAAGACAGAGAGAAAAAGAGACGGAGAGAAAGAGACAGAGAAAGGGAGAAAGGGGCAGGGGGAGAAAGAGACAGGGAGAAAAAGAGACAGAGAAAGAGACAGAGAGAGAAAAAGAGAGACAGAGGGAGAAAGAGACAGAGGGAGAAAGAGACAGAGGGAGAAAAAGAGACAGAGAAAAAGACAGGAAAAAGAGACAGAGGGAGAAAGAGGCAGAGAGAAAAAAAAGAGGCAGAGAGAAAAAGAGAGACAGAGAGGAAGAAAGAAAAGAGACAGAGAGAAAAAGAGACAGAGAGAAAGAGACAGAGAAAAAATGAAAAAGCAAGAAATGAAGAAAAAAGAGAAAATGAAAAAGTGAAACAGCAAACCAACTTAAAAGTATGATTGTGTACGTCAGATTACTTTTTGATCTAAAAACTATCCTTCAGTTACTGTTGATGTTAATTAAAAAACAATGTAACTATTATCATCTGCAATTTGGAAGTGTATCTTTTCATATTCCCCGTATCCTAAGAAAGAATAGAGCAAATTTATTTAAAAATAAAATAAGAATCCAGTACTAATTTTGCTGACTTTCTTTTAAAAAATATTTAGACTTACAGAAGGTTGAGGAAACTTAAAATGCATCAGAATTGTTAAATGATTCATAAGAAAAACTTAAATAGTTATTTTAAATATAGATAATTCAATAGTTTCCACTTAATATGAAGAGAAATGGTAGTCAATCTAATAGACTGATAACCAAATCCAATTTAAAATTTGAAGATAAAACTTCACTAAATAGGTTGGTATTTAAATCACTGATATTATGATAATTTTTGTCAAGCACAAACTGGTATTCAGAGATAATACATGAATAATCAACCAGAACATCAATATTGGAAAAATATATATATATATATTTATAAGCCCTACTTAAATTATTTGAGAAAAGAAGCAAATCTGTTTAGATAAAATTCTTGTGAGAAATATATTATTTTCTATGTGCCATGTCCTTTCAGGATATTGGTGATCATGGCTCTCCACAACTTCTTGTCCTTTGTAACTGAGTAACATTTTTTGTGCTATCTTTCCTAAGTCATGTTGTGCCATTCATTGACACAAGTTTGTTAGGTAGGTTATGTGCTATGTTCCTCTGTCTCTCTTTGCCTTCAATATATCCAGTGAGTATCAAATTTTGCAAGCCCTCTTTCCCCATCATACACCCTAGAAATTTAAATTATGTTAAGTATAGGTGTCCTTTTTGTTTCTATTTTTTCTAGAATTTTGTAGTTGCTTACATGTTCAATCTATGGTATTCTCAGCATCCTTCTGTAGAACCATATTTCTGTTACCTCAAGAAATATTTATTTGCAAAGAAATCACCTAGTATTCACTGCCATATAGGAGGACTGATATTAAGCAACAGTTTAGTAATGTTTTCTTTATAATGAAATTTTCCTGTTTCTTGATACTTTCCTTAGATTTTGAAATGCTCTTTCGTCATTCAAATGTGCCTTCAGATTTCAGTATCACATTTTCTATCCTCTGTTAAAACACTTCCCAGGTATTTAAATTGCTGTATTTGCTTGATTTTGTTATCTCAAGTTTCTAATTTGCATGTTAGGTCATTCCTTTTGCTGACAGCCATATATTTGGTCTTTTTTCAATTAATGTTTAGTCCTTTCTCCAACCTTCTTTAGAAGTTCTTGTAGTTTTTTTTCTGTCTGCTAGCAACACTATCATTTGCATATCATATGTCTTTGAGATTGTGTCCAATAACAAATCCTTGTAAGACTTCTAATTCTCCCAGAATCACCTCATTGTAAATCCAGTAAGAAGACATCAAGCTCTGTCATCCCTTTTTATTTTTGTATATTTACTGAAATCATTTTCAGACCCAGACTAAACTATCGCCCAGTTCACATTCCACCTACGTCTATTAAACAGGTGAAGAGGCTCATCCCTTGTTTCCTGTTTAGGATGCAGTTTCCAGTTTTCTCTTTTCCAATCTTCTCACTCCTATGTAGCCCCCTGCACATCAGTGGCATTACCGCCTTGCTCAGGGTGATATGATTAAAAAAAGTTACAAAACATTAAAAGGTCATCCTATTTATTAAAGAAAAATAGCCTTTATTTATTGGTTAGGTTATGATTTTAAGTGTAAAAATTAAGTGTTCTATAGAAAAAAAAATGATTTAAAAGAAAATTCTTAGTTTTTTTTTTTTTTTTTTTTTTTTTTTCTGTAATAACAATCTCAATTTCTGATTTTCATATCATCTGAACTACTTTTAAAGTTTTATGCCATTTCCCAAGTCCTATTTAAACAACTATAATATAATGCAAACATTTTTAGTGGGTGGGACTAAAGTTATTTCTTTCAAGAAATTCATCTTTACATCCTAAATTTTTGGCTATAAAATTTAGAATCAGTTTTCTTTACCTTTGACTTCCACCCAAGGTTAGAGAACCCAATCTACTCTGCTATTTAACCCATAACTAGAAAAGATGGACTCATGCCTTTCCAAGAGAATTTGTGAAAAAGTGATGGCCATAATTTGAACTCTGCTTGCCAATTTTTCTTTCCACATTGACAACTTATGCCACCAGTACATTCATTAAATGTAATAATTTAACAAGTTGATCATTTAATATTCAACAAAACTTCTGCAAAATATTTGTAAAAGCCATACCTAGAATCTAAAATACATCAATTTTTTTTAACCCATTTGTTTTATAATCTGTAAATTTTGCAGTGAATATCAGGAAGATTTCAAATGTTATTCTTGGGTATTTGAAATAGACACCCCATTTTTATTTTAACTTTAAACAGTTACTGAGTGTTATAAAATATGAGAAAACAACACTAAGGAGAGAGAAAAATAAAAGAACAGGAAATAAGACAGAAGTAAATTCTACAAGTGAGAAGTGTGATAGGAAAAACTGTTAGCATAGAACTTTATAGTTACATCTGGACTGTAAAATGAGGAGATTGCTGACAATCTAGTCAGTCAGTTAAGTACCACACGTGATACACGCTTGGGCGATCATGTCTCGAAAGAGACATGACTGACTAGGCAGAAGATTATCCTGCAGTAGGTTGCCATTACTTTCTGTGGTAGAGTGGTTGCCAGCCAAGGCTATAGAACCCAATCTGTCCTGATATTTAACCCATAACTGGAGGGAAGAGGCAGATTAATACCTTTCCCATGGATATTTGTGCATATGCGAATGCAAAGAATTCAACTGAAATTTGAACTCAGCACCCCGATTTGTTTTGAGCTGATATCCACTGCTCTACAACACACATGTACTCTGCTTAAATTTATAAAGTCTACGTATCATAAAGGAAAGTTCATTAAAACAATTACCATCAAATTATTTATAGAAAAGAAACAAGTGACATTACTGCGATGGTAAAGTGACTGAAGCCTAGATGCCAGTTCAGAACTAATAACATTGCAAATTTTACTTTGGATTTTATCAAGAATCTAAATATATAGCAGAAACTTCAGACCAGACGTGGCAGCAATGTTCAACGCATTGATGAGTAATAGGCTTATAAACGTGTAAAATAGATTCTGGTGAGAAAGATTATCTAACACGAGACAGTGAACCAACTTTCTTGGCAGCAGACCTTACAATTGATATAATTTTGGAGCTTGTAAAACGTAAGACAGCACTAAAACTATAGAAATGTTTGGCACATACCTCAAAACTTGTTTATTTAAACTTCTATATGACCGATATAGCACTGACAAGGGAAAGTTAAAGACTCACTCTGTGATCCATGCCTTGTATCATGAGAGAAGTGATAAAAAACAGTCTTTATCAAGTTACGAAGTTTTTAGGTATTATGGTACTGTGTTGAAAAAGCACAAGTTGTCAGGTCAAAGTCAATTAGCAAAACATGTGAAACTCATGATTAGACTTCTTTCAAAAAACATTCATAAAGAAAAAAAAAATGTAATTTTGAATGAAATGAGCAACAAATGACCAATTCTTCAACCATTCTTGAGAGGCCAGATGAATAAAGCACAGACTGGGTAGCTGTGGGCAGAAACTACCCTCAGAAACAGCAAAGTGGCCTCCACATCAACAAATGGTGTTGATGTGATGGGATGTTTTAGGTATGATTATCAGTAAAGTGGTGACCCCATGGCAAGTTACAGATGAAAGCAGATATATACTTTGAAGTTTTTTAAAGCACATGTGATGCCATGATTTAAGAAGCCAAGTATTTTCATAAAGACAATTTTTTCCAGAAAGAAAACTAATGAATATCTTGTAGAAGAGCAAGCACCTTGCCCAGGAATTTAGTTGTTTATAAATAATGCTTCATGGTCAAAGTGAACAAAGTAGTTATACTGAATAAATCTAAGTTTCTATGGGGGGGGGGGATACAAAAAGTTGAGAAAACTATAATGGAAAATGAAACCAAATAAAACAGTTAATTAGAATATATAAAAATGCTTGATTATCACTAAATTGAAATTGGTGGTAATCGAGACCAGAATATAAAGAGTTGTGTATGTGACAATACCTTCAAATTACTGAACAAGCAAAATTTTTCAAAATATTTTCCTATTCATCCAAAATACATGTGTTTCTCATAGTTCAACTACAGAAAATAAAAAATATTTATGGGTTTGTCTAACAGTCCCAGCTATTCAGTCGATGGCATTTGGTTCTGTGAAGAGAATCCTCTTTGTCTGAGGAAATGGTCTATATAATAACTTCAATGTTGAAAGGATTTATAAACAGAAAGATGCACAGCCACCTCAGTCAATCAGATTCATTTTGTTCCCTGGCCATTAGAGACATGGAGCTTCTTTTCACTAGAGTCAGGACAATACAGTTGAGTTAAAAAGGAATAATTTGACTTAAAAGATGGAAAAAGTCACTACTATTGTTATATTTGTCATTCATAAGAGGTCTGAAAAGTGAGGAATCCTTGTGTAAAGATTAGCAATTACTCCAGCTACAAACACAAGGCAGGCAGATAGAATTGTATAGTAATAGCCAATAATAAATAGTTGTTTAATATCACCAGAACTGCATTGCAATTTGAATTTAAACAGGATTACTATGGACCTTTCAGGTATCAAATTTGACAGGTAATCAACATTAGTGACAACAGAGAAGCAAAGATAATGGCATGGCTAGTAGGAAAAGATTACTACTGGTGTGGTAGTATTCACTACATTTCATTCCTCCAAGAATCAGTGAGACTTGTCACAGGCAACAGTGATGCTGTTGTCAGTGTAAAGTGCCCAGAGTTCTTGAGGTCTTCCCTTTCATCATATTCACAATCTAAATAAAATTGTAGTAAAAAAAAAAAAACACTCATCTGATAAAGTGTCCGGCTTGTTAACCTTAATGATTGAAAAATTATGGTGCATTCCGAAGAGGAAGGTTTACATTGGCAGACAGCAATTTACAATCAAAGATGAACTTTGGAGTTAAGTTTGTTTCAGATGAAGAAATACAACAGCTCGCAAAAATTAATGTATGAATGACTTTTAAAACAAGTTTTAGAATAAGGGGAAAACATTTCATAAATGTTTTGGTCAAAATATTTGTTTCTATAAACTTTGAAATTAAAAAATAATTTCAGAATATGTCTAATGTAATATTTCTTGGAGTTTCATAAACTAAGCAAATAGTAAAATTCATATAACTCATATCTAGTAGATTATATATCACTCTTAATTTATACATATGTAAAATATGCATTAACAGTATTGATATTTCTGTGAATATCTTTATTGGTTTCCTAAAAGTAAAGACAACCAAAAATGAATAATAATAAAGTATGATTGTCAGTTACTAAATAACATATGCATAGCATGCCAAGCAAATTAAATAACTATTTCTTACTAGCATCAGGTTCTAATACCAAATAAGAGAGATTTTGAATGCTGACTTTTCAAGGTATATAAACCCTCTATACTTACAAAATTAACAATCTTCCTGCTAGTGTGCTAAACAACTTTTTTTCTATTCTAACAGAATCAGAATACGGAGTGTCATTTTTGAAAGAGGAATTTCAAATAGAGGAATACTGAAAGCATAGTCCTTATAAGTACTAGAGGTTATGTTAATATAAATTAACATGTATATTTATAACTCAATACTTTCGTTTATACCTGATGAACCTTAAAAAAAAAAAATAAATAAATAAATAAATAAATCATTGTCACTACTGCACAAGTTACTTTAATAACAATTGACCCATGGTAAATTTGAGCATGAGTACTTTCTGTCTTCCATTAGAACACTTCCAAGTACTTAAATTTTTGTACCTGCTTGATTTTAGTATCCCCAACTTTTAATTGGCATATTGCGTTCCTCTGTTTGCTGATGACCATACATTCAGCTTTCTTTTAGTCCTTTCTTTTGATTTTCTTCATCTACCTTTTTTAGGGGGTTTTGTAGTTTTCTGCATATCTTATGTTGTTCAGCTTGTGATAGCCAATGAATAATCCCGGCATAACTTCTAGAGTCCTCAGAATAGTCTCACTGTACAAGTTGAATAGACCCAGGGAAAAAACACATCCTTGTCTTACACCTTGGAGATAGAGTAACTGCATTGGGCCAGAAAGCTTTTCTTGCCAGAATCCATCTTACACATACATGAATCTATCATTCGTCCTGGTCAGGTGCTCCTGCCATTCATCTTGAGGTTCTCAACAAAATCCAAAGAAGGATCTGCAATGTAATCAATCCTGACTTGGCATCTCAACATCAGTCACTTTCACACCAATGTGATATGACTTCCCTCTTAATTTTCTAAAAATACTTCCATGTCAACTCTGATGAGCTTTTTTCCCTGGTGCCCCAATCACAAATTTAAGCATACTACTAGACTGCCATCTAGGTTCCATTCTCTTACTGTTGAAATAATAACAGACAATGAATGTCTGTCGTGCTTAATTATGAGCTGTTCTGAACATATTTTGGCTTTAATTTCAGGTGAAAATAAAGACAAATTGTCCAACATTTGGATATTTTTTATTATGCTGGTTCTAAGCTTTGGGCTCACATGAGCCATCTTCAGAGGTTACAGGGATGTTAAAGACATCCACCATCAAAGATGATTTTATCTTGTGTTGACATAAAACATTGATATGCAACAATAACATAACTTAATAATCACATTTCAATCGGGTCACAACACATTACATTTAGACATATGGTTCTGTTAACATTTTAGTCTCTCATGTGATATGACATCATAGAACAGCATTATAAATTTTCAAACCATGTCTGCTATTCAGTGAGTTATCATTGCATATCAATGTTTTATGTCAACACAAGATAGTCATCTTTGATGGTGGATGTCTTTAATATCCCTGTAACCTCTCTGAAGATGGCTCATGTGAGCCAAAAGCTTAGCACCAACATAAAAAAAAATATCCAAATGTTGGAAAATTTTTATCTTTATTTTCATCTGAAATTAAAGCCAAAATACAATGTTTAGAATGACTCATGATTAAGCATAATAGACATTTAGTGTGTTATACTTAACAGTATGTTTAGAAAATTATCTACTGCTTTGATACACTAAATGAATATATATATATATATATATATATATATATATATATAATGTAGTTCCTGTCACTTTGAAATGGTTTTCATATATTCAACTCAGTTTCAAGTTGGAACGTGGAAACCATTCCAAAGAGTTTTGCTTAATGGTATATCAACTTATGTGGGTTATTTAATGCCAAAAAGATAGGGTTTTAAGATTTTTTAATGTTTGGTTATAGTAAGAAGGTTGATTTAGTCAGATTTTGATGAAATTTTTTTTTATTTTAGCAAACTGAAGATGTCTTCTAGTTTTGTATTCAAATATGTATTGCAGGTAATATTTTTTCTTCAAACATGTATATTTTTCTATAAGAGTATTTTTTTTGTGTACATATTTCTATAAAAGTCTATTTCTATACTTTCATAGTGTTTTGACCCCAGTTTGGGGGTTAACTATTTTCCCATAGCTAGGACCCTAACAGGCACTACCACTCTGAGTCAGGGCAGACCTGGGAACAACAGCAATTAAGAGGTGGTTCTATGCTCCTCACAACTTCCCAATCAGAGGCCTTGCTACCAGATACAGTAAAGAGACAGAAACTACATTATATTTCCATCTACAGAAAAGATCTATCCAGTTCCTACCTACACATAACACATATCTGACCAATGAGAATCAAACCCAAATCACACTATATATGTATAGTGTGAAAGACAAAAGGAAAATCACATAACAAAACTTGTTGGTAAAGAATAGTTTACCTTTTGTCTATTCATATTCTCTCATATATATATATATATATATATATATATATTTCTATTTTAACATGTTTCACCAATGAATTTGCATCATCATCAGAAAAATTATTTCACAAGAACAGCAGAATCTACACCAGCCAGAAAAAAGTGATCTTATTAAAGAGTGAATAATTGAATATAACAAACTGACTATAACAAATCAGATTCTCTTGAAACAGTATCTCTGCTCAGTTTCATATCCAAAACAAAATCAATTATTTCTTTAGAAATTGTATTTTTTTTTTTTTTTTTAATCTGACATATTTTTAGAAATTACTTTATTTTGGATGTGAAACTGAGCAGATATGCCATCTTGAGAAAATCTTAATGATTGAATGCGTTTTAAGGGGAAAGAATCTTGCCTGATTGTGAAGCTCATTGTAGCTGAGGGTTAAAGCATCAGACTGTTTCTCCGGCAAAGAAAAAAGGAGGTTCAAATCCTGTTGAAGTGCATATTTTCTCTAATAAGTTTTCTCAAGTGAGCAGGTCATTATATGAAATAACTACTGCTTGAAATAAATATAAAACTGGGTGCCTACCCAAATACTGGCATCCAAAAAAAGAAAAAAAAAAAAAACTGCGTGTGTACATATATATTAGTTATCCACAGACAATCCTGTTTTGCTGTATCACAGCTAATCAGTACGGTTAGACACCTGAGTGCTTCTGACCAAACTGGCATTAGTTGGCAGTTCCACCTCTAAGCTATGGGCACTCAGTGGTGGATTTTTTTATCTGGCATTGTTTTATTATCATAAATATTATATTTAGTAGGACTTCTCAATCTAAGCTGGTTATTATTAATACTAGTTTTTAAGAAATTAAAGAAACAGGGATAACAACTCAAATGTGTGTCCCCACTAAAAATAACATGCTTACAGCTATATCATGTGGAAAACACCAGTTCCCATACAATCAACAAATTTAAGCAACATTGAGCTCAGTCAGTACCTAAATGGGTGACTGCTTGTGAATACCCAGTTCTGTAAGTTTAGATGTGTGGGTTGCATAATGAATAATACCTTGGAATTGTTAAATGAAAATGAGTTCCAAATCCCATTGCAGCCACAATAGAAGTGGTGTTTCTTTGGGCACAAGAACCTGACAAAGCCCAATTCTCTTCAGGTTGGTTTGAATACAGAGTTTTCCTTCACCACCCAAAGCTATAGAACCCAGTCTGTTCTGCTATTTACTCATAGCTTGGGAGAGAAGAGATGGATTCATACCTTTCCCAAGGGTAGCAGCACATAAGTGAATGCCATAAATCCTACTGGAAATTAAACGCAGCTCACCGAATCCTCAATACATGCTATTATCCATTCCTCCACCATTTATTTGTTCATTCTATTTATTTATTTATATGCAAATACCTTAAAAAAAAAAAAAAAAAAATGAATATGTAGTAAATGTGAAATAACTTGTTTCACCCACTCCCTTCAAATTTCAGAAGACTTAAAAGAAATTTGCCTACCTATGTAAGATTTTTTTTTGCCTTTCACAAAAATTAACTGCTGAACTGGAAGAAAGAAATTTGTGAGCCTATGTAAAATTGTTTTTGAACCAATGAAAACCTTGCCTTTACAGAAATTAGCCAGTCAGCCGAAAAGGAAGAATAGCAATCCTACACAATTTTTATATAAAAATAATTTTTTATATAAAAATGAGGAAAAAAATTAAAGAGTGTCTAAAGTCATATGAAAGGTTTTATTCCAGTTCCTCACAGCCAATGTTGAAGGAATCACCAGTGTAAAATTATACAGCAATTATATCATCAGCCTCTAAGCAGTACATGGCATTTCAAGGAATCTATCAACAATTAAAGAAAGTTAAGTATTTCAAACTATCTCTGTCTACTTTTGAATGTAAGCAAACCATATATCCATTCATTGAGGAACAAACTCTTACCTTTGTCTTAAATAGTTTGTGCCAGATCATTTAATCTGTTGTATGAACATTTCCACTTCAGGACAATATTAAAACTTAAAATTATTGACATACTAGCAGTATAGCCCGGCATTGTTCAAGTGTAATGAAAGCCTTAAAACTAATCCATGATCCTGGAGCTCAGACTCAGCCTAAAGAATAGTTGTGTGATGTTTGGCGAGAATCTGATAAAAATTGTGGATTTGTATAAATGACATACAGACAGATAAACAGAGACACACACAAACATCTTGCCTTTTATATATATATATATATATATATATAAAATCAATTTTCTGCACTATTGTAAGAACTGCAACCTTGAAACATCTGAATATCGTTTCTTATGTCTTTGAGTGTATCAAATTTGATCAAAATCAGACCACTCCTTCTATAACCTGATTTTTTCAATTATTGATATTTATATAGGGTACCTCGACACAAAACCTAGCTAAGAACACTCGCAGACGCTTATAGTACAACTGCGTAAATTTTCAAGAAAATTGGTTCAGCCGGTTTTGTTTTTTGTTTTTAAATCATGTCACCCCAAGCAAGGCATTCCACTGCCACTATAGCGCAGGGGGTTACACAGGGCGATAGACGAGTTAGGATGTACATAGGGGGAGAGTTGGAGAAAATGGGAGGGTTAGTGTGTTAGGTGTCTATTGACCTTACATGACCTTACATTTAAACTCCTGGAGGTTATATAGGTAATGGACACACACAGAGACAAAGTTCCATTTATAAATAACTAGATTAAGATGACCAAAAAAAAAAAAAAAAAAAAAAAAAAAAAAAAAAAAAAAAAAAAAAAAATTTAAAGTTTCTATTTAAGTTTCACTTAAAAATATTTGGAAACTAAAATCATAAAGGATAAATTTAACAATTCATGTCTCCTATTAGCAACATATGCTATTATAGTTTAAATAAAGAAAAACTCTTCAATTTTAATTATACTTTAGCTGTTTTCAATTAAGTGGGGAGGGAAAAAGTTTTATCATATAAATATATATTTAATTATTTTGGCATCTGTATTGCAGAAAGAGCAGAGGTCAGTGAAGGTTCCAAAATTGTGTTATTTTGGTTTTGTTTCTGTTTAACATTATAAAAGAACAAAGGTCAAAATACAATATACAAGAAGTTAAGGTCAGTTTAGTGAATTAACTAAAAAAAAATCTATTTATTTGATTTTATATGAAGGCAGAAACAAAGTCAAAACACTTGAAAATCAATCTATCAATCAAAGCAAATTTTAAATATGCAATCTGTTTATATATATATGATAGCCTATCAAATATTGAAATCAGTGGGAGAACCTAACAATTCAGTTTAGAAATGAATGGCTATATCAGTTAATTTGATTATAGTGATGAGGGCCAATGCAAAAACACACACACTATTCAGAAGAACTGAAAACAGAAAACTGATGCAAAGTATTACTTAAAATCTCTGAATAGGCCTCCTGTTTTATTGTCCTTGTGTCTAACCTCTCTGAAATAATGTCAAAACTGTGAGACAATACCTGTAATTAGACAACTTTCCTCAGAAAGACATGGTTTGAATTCAGTTTTTCTTTTAGATGAGTCACCACTTAAGGCTAGTGATTTCAGTCTACACTACTATTTTAGCCATAGATAGTGAAAGGGATTTTTTTTCAGTGGCCTATCAGATTATTATGCATAAATGATCAGAAGAAAAATAAATCTTGTGCTTACAACATTACATATTCTTTTGAATATTTGGCCTATTGTTATTTGTTGAACCAAGCATGGCTCTTTCCTTCACTGTGCTTGAGATATTCTTGTAAATATGGTTGAATTGTAATACCACCAGCAGATTGGGATATATCAGCTGGTGCGGTATCTTCAGTTTTTTAAATGAATATCCAATAACAGCTGCAGAGTATTCAGAATCTAACAACATTTTTGCAGATACTCCTGCTTCTTCAGTGTTTGTTTTTGAAGTGTTTTTTATAATTCAAAAAGTTATCCATAATGCAGTGTTAGTTTATAGTTGTAATGTCTTGTGCTTGTGTTATGTTTTTAAAAAGATATTTGAAAATATAACTGTTTAGCCATATGTAATTGAATTGAATTTGAGAAACAAAAAGATGTATGGTTTGCTTGATCATTCATTCAGTGTTCAGTGATGACTACTATAAATAGGAAAAGAAGTCTAAATTGTTTTTCTATCAATCCCTTTTTCTTTGATTCTTTTACCAAATGCCAGCATCATCGGCAAATCTCCGTAGGGTGTATTAGTTTTTTTGGGTGGGGGATCTTGGTCAAAACCATTGATAAACAATTCAAGCCACCTGCTGTGTATAGATCTATGTGGTGGTAAATGAGCCAGTCTTCATACTTCTGAGACAGAAATTTGGCATCTGGGAATTCAGTACCAATTGTCTTCAGTAGATTAGAGAAAATTACTTACCAATTCTTTCACTCGGCCATAAATCACCGACTGCCTATGTATCAATATAAAGTTGGGGACATTATTTCTAATTAACATCTTCCATCAGATATGAAAATATAACTAAGTTTTTTTCCCTCCCTAACAATATGTCTGTTTCTATCTAGTTTTTATTAGATTATTCAAAACACCTGTCTTGACGTAACCAAACAGTTTACTACCAATTCATTTTCTTTCAGTATCTATGATTTACCATGATTTTTATGGGAAAGATAATGGAGTAGTTTCACATTGAGTTCCCCATGGTTTTGACTTTAGAGTAATTTTCAAGCCTAGGAGAGCCCTTTTTTTTTTTTTTTTTAACCATTTCACCTGATGTAAGAAAGTGCTTACGGCCTATCATGTTGAATACACTAGTTCTCACTCGATCACTGAAGTTAAGCAACGTTGAGCCTGGCCAGTACTTAAATGGGTGACCACTTGGGAATACCAGGTGTGGTAAGTGTTTAGTGATGGATGTGCGTTGTGGTGCAGTGGATATCGGCTTGGAAAGAGAAGTCGGTGAGCCGAGTTCAAATTCCAGTTGAATACCCTGCATTTACTTAAGCACTGGTACCCTTGGGAAAGGTATTAATCTGTCCCTTCCCTCCAGTTATGGGTTAAATAACAAGAGTAGGACTTGGGGACCCTGCCCTTAAAAACAAATTCCAATGAATCTTGATACTCAAAAAGGAAAAACTTATCTAAAAACAACTGTTGAAAGAAAAAGGTATTACCAGCAATAAATAAAATTTAGTTGGCAATAAATGACCCACCAAGATTGATATGCCATACAACCAACCAACAACAACATGATGTAAGATGATAAAGCCACAAAAATGTAAGGGAAGAGGTTACTAAATGTGAACGACAACAAAATGAAAGGTGGTGAGAAAATATTACCGAGGAGAAAGAACAATAAAACAAACAAGATTCAGAAGATAGATGATGATTGACATTGGATTTAAGTTTTTGTAGACTGTAATTGGCAGAAAAATAAGATGTTAGAAAAGTTCCATAAGTAAAAAGAGCAAGAGAAGAAACTTTACAAGAGAACTTACATTTAAAAATTTCAGCAGTAAAATTATGAGACCTAACTACAAACCAGAACTATTAAATTAGTGAATATAAAGTACCAAAGAGGAAAGCTCATCGGAACAATTACCAATAAAATATTTATTGAAAAGGCACAAAGAACTTATGGTGGTGAAAAGTAAATGAAGTTGATAAGCCAAGTCAGAACTGATAATACTGCATATTCTTTGGATTTTGTCCCAAATCTCAAGATACATAGAAGCACCACAACGCAAATGATAGGCTTAACCTGCAGAACCTATTGATTTCCAGGTAACTATTGAGTTAAGTCCCACCTTTTTCATTTCCCAAATTCTTTGGGAAAGGGAAATTTGGTATTTAAGATTGGCATTGGAAAAGAAGTGTTTATAGGCATAGTAGTATTGTTCAAATTCTTCCAAAATTTGAATGTAAACTTAAATTTTTTTTTTTTTTTGGCAGGGGGGAAATGTTGGTTTGCTAGATCATTTGAATAGAATTATATTTATCTTCCACAGGACAAATGTTGATGGACCTGTAATCGCAAATTATTATACCAGTTTTAATATTGCCTCTATCTAAATTTAAAATTTGTCTATTGTGGGAAGTAATGATATTATCTATATTATGTGTGCATTAATAACTTTAATAGTATTTCTATTAAAAGATTCTGCATAGGGGTTATTAGTGCAAAAATGTTTACTTCCAATTTCAGAAAATATTTATCAATGTTAATGTTAGAATAGTGTTAAACTATTTAAACTTTATCTGGCTATACCAACATGGTAGCTCTGATTATAATGGAAGCCTCTTTGTGATTGCTAATGATAACTGCAGTCTCCCCTCAGTATTTGTCTGTTTCTGAGACGAGAGAGTATTTACACTACATTATTCAGACTATTGTCCTCATTTTGGTTGCCATTTGTACAACGTTTTCGGCTGTTGTACACTCTGGCCTTCTTCAGGTGCTAAGAAATTCAAACCCAACCTTTTTTTTTTTTTTTTTTTTTTTAAGAATCACTGGGGTATATCATTCTCATTCCTTGAGAAGTCTCTTTTGGTAGTCATGAGTTATCTCCCTCTTCTTGAAATTCCTAGCACCTGAAGAAGGCTGAAGCATACAACAGCTGAAACATTGTACAAATGAGAACCAATTTTTGTTATAGCATAATTCGAACACAAAACACACAAAAAAATCCTATCAGATAAAATGTTCAATTTTTTCACACCGTACAAATATTAGTATTTCCAAGATCAGAGTTCCCAAGCCAAGTTCCACTTGGGTTCATTTTAGTCACTAACATGAAAATATCTTTAGGAAAGGCATGAATGCAGCAATAATATACATAGGACTTTTATATAGAAAAATCATTGTTATTCTATAAAGAAAAATTGTTAACGCAATATTTATAGACAAAATATTCATTTATCAATCCAAAATATGTTTTGGCTTTTAATAACCCACAATGGATTGATAATCAGTAACTCTACTCCCCACCAAAAACCAACTCAGTATTAGTATACTTTAATTTCCACCACCCCACATCTTTCTTTTTGCAAAGTGAAAACAAATACTAAAAACGAAATTCACTATACCAATATTACCAAAGAGCATAGTTTGTATTTTTATAAAAATATATTAAAAAATCTAAATTAAATTATTTTGTTTAGCCTCTGAAATAAAGTATGCTTATTAAAAAGATTAGCTAGCAAATCTAATTAGCTGATGGTCAGGAGTTCAATTCTTCAGTTGGTTAGTACAAGGGTCCTACTCTGGTTCACTGTAAATGTTCACAAGCAATATCATGTAGATGAATTAAAAAAATTAACTGATACAAGATATCTTCAAGTATAGACAGTAGAATGAGAACAATATTCACTGTGGCATCAATATTCTTAGAAGCTTACCAAATTAATCCATGTAGCCTAACAATTCCTAATCTCAAATATTCAGTCAAAAATGATCTTATCAATAAACTAGAAAATAAATTTGCTTTAGTTTCCTACACAAACAGAATTCTTAATTAGGATTGCATTCTTAACTTTATGATGTATATGTGTTGCAAAAATTGAACACTGTTAAGGAAAACGTTAAAGTGGACAAAATTTTACAAATTTGTTTATCAGGCATTAATTCACGTTTATTTTATTTTTAATTTTTGGATCATTTTCCTCCGAGCAAGGTGAGATCACCAGTATGCAATGGGGTGGGATACAGCGAGAAAATAAATGAGGATTCAAGAAGGTGGCATTGATGTTGCATTTGAATTTTTGGTTTTTATATATATATATATATATATGTGTGTGTGTGTGTGTGTGTGTGTGCTAGATTTTAATGATGCTTAGTGCCACAAATTGCTATTTTTTCAGTTGTTTACTGGTAGAATGACCTTTTAGGCAAGCAGGGTTTTGTCAGAGTGCTCAATATCAAGATAGGGATAAAGCATTATTAGAATTACTGTGAAGTTTGTCACTTAGCTGAGCAATGTTATTTCAGTCATTGCCAATTTGAAGTCATCTGGTTTCTTCAGGATTTATTTTTTCTGCCTGAAGAGTGAAGACATCACAATAATGCCTTCAGGAAACTTTGAAGTTGGTACGACTGAAATAACTTCTCAGTTAAGTGACAAACATCTACAATTATATATGTGATAAAACTAATTTTATGGTATTGTATATTTATGGATAAAAGTGGTCAATATCAGAGAGAGTGTATGTACATATAAAAGTATGCAACACTATTTTGTAGTACACAGACAAAGAATTAATGGATATAACAATAGCCATACTGAGAGAAAAAAATGAGGATTTCTTAATAAATATAATGATGGGCATACTGAGAGAAAAAGTGAGAATTTATCTTGTCAAAACAACCAAAAACAAAGAAATTTGCCATGGATAAGTGAAATCTAAGAGAAGGCATGTGCCTTTGGGCTGACAGCTGATTTATGAGTGGACAAAATGAAAAAAACTTTTCATTATGTTCACTTTCGTTTTGGATACTATTCTGCACACACACACACACACGAGAGATATTATAAATTCCTTAGCTGTTTTAATTTTTATATTTAAGCTTTACATTATATTAAACACTTTTACAGCATATCTTATACTATTATTAATCACGTATAAGAGTGTTTTATATATATATATATATATATATATATATATATATACTTAAATGTTTAAGAAAGCATTTATAGATGTAGATAGTGTGGATAAAGGAATCAACACTGCATGTTAACTGTCAGTTTCCCAGTTCTATGTAATTATTAGATTTGGTCTGAAGATTGTATTGAAGCATGAAACTGAAAATCACTATGAAGTGTTGATTCTTATGTCCACTCATACATAATATAAAGTGTATTTGGGCAATAATTTTTCAATCCTATTTTGGTTAAAGACAAATAAAACCTTTGTTGATTATATTTTTATGCTTTCTTCAATTCTGAAAGTTCAGAACTGAGACTGAAGAACATGAATTGTCCAATCCCTTTATTAGTTCTAGGTTTTGTAAGATATTAATCAAAATTTTCTGTCTTAATAGTGTAAAAAGAATATATTTAATGGTTTATATTTTTAGTTTATATGTTATATTATTAGAACCTTGAATAAGTTCTGTTTTCCAATAGATGACATTTCCAGAACTGTGTTTGTAGTTTAAGATGGTAATGTATTTATAAGGAAGTACTGTAAGTGAGCTTGAAATACAGTGTGTCATTTCCCTGAAGTGTAAACAACAGACATTGGGTGCCGTATGAGTTGAAGCCAAGAAACTTCGAACTGCTTTTTGTCACATAAAAGGAAGGGGTTTTTTTGCATTGTATTGTGACCAGTGATGAAAAGTGGATACACTACAATAACCATAAAAGATTGTGGGGTGAGCCTGGTTTGTATCAACATTGGCAGCAAAGTCAAATATCCATGGTTTGAAGTTTCTGCTCTGCATTTGGTGTGATCAGCTGGGTTTAGTTTATTATAAGCTGCTCAAACTAACCAAAGCCATCACGGGAGATCACTATCAGCTACAATTGAAGTGTTTGAACTGAGTATTGAAGAAAAAAATGGAGGCATACAAGCAGAGACAACAGTGATTTTGCAACATGACAACGCTAGATCACATGTTGCACAATGTGAGAAAACCTATTTGGACATTGTTTACACCAGACATTGCTCTGTCCAATTATCACTTGTTCCAATTGATGACACATGGCCTGGCTGAGAAGCACTTTCATTCTTATGGAGATGCCAAAAATATGGGTTGACTTGTAGTTAGCCTCAAAAGACATTTTTCCAATGTGGAACTCAAATGCTGCCAGAAAGATGTGAAAAAGTAATGGCTAGCAATGGACAATACTTTCAGGTATTCATGTTTCTCACTAATGTTTTTTAAATAAAACATTACTTTTCATGAAATATCAGCAATATGAAAAGTATAACATATTTCTAATTGGAGAAAAAAGTTAAAATATGTATATTAAAAAAAAAATGTAGAATTTATCAAATTCTAGCTTTATAATATTTCCCAAAATAATTTGAATACTTGAAAAGTGTCATCTTCATAGACCCACTGCTTCTCTTGATTATAATATTTCTTTAAAATATTGTCAGCAATTATTAACCATAATTCTCATTTTCTATATTTACTATAAATATAAACTATAACAAGAGTGAAAGTTTCACTGTATTATTTTTAAGAAATGTGTAAGTTTTTATTTGAAATCAATAAAATATAAACTTTAATCAAAATGATCACAAACAGGATAAAAAAGATGTCAGTTTAAACTGACACCAGGGAGATATGATTTTAAGTAGATATATTTTGGGATATCTACTTGTTTGCAATTTGAATATTTTTCTCTTACACTAAATTACTTAGACTGATAAAATTTACAGCTTCCATATAGAACATGATACTATGAAATGCACAAACTAATTAAACAATATCTGATGTTTTTCATAAAATATTTTTCATCTATTAAAAAATATCTAATTTAGTATAATTTTTAACTTCAAATTCTTTATAAAATACTTTCAATACTAAAATAAAAGTAATTATTTTTGTAGTATTTGGAATGAAAATACTGTGGGTCACAGAAACATAAGTTGTGTAACTATTTGAGATCATTACTATCTTTCTAGTCATGAAATATTCAAGATTTTGCTTGAAAAGTAAACAATGAGTAAATTTATTGATGTATAATTCTCATTTACAATACTGAAGTGATTTTTAGTTTCACTTAAAAGAACAAAAAAAATTACAGAAATCCTTTTAAATTAAATGTTATGAGAGAAAGAAACAATGACACCAGATACATCCATTAACAAAGATTTTAAGTTTAAACTCAATAATGGATATAAAAACTGAAAAATTACACTAAATAATTGATAAGTAGTAATAGATACTTGCATTCCACCCCTCTTTAAAACTTCAACTATTTTCAAATGGTTGAATAAAAAACCATAAACTTCATAATTTTTATTTATCAAATGAAAAATTTTCCAAAAGACTTTACAGATCTAGAAGCAAGTTTTTCAGCAGATAAACTCTATAAATCTGGAAGTTGCTTTATATGTACTGAGAGGCAAGAATAGTCCCATAGTAATGAGAAAATATTGTGGACGGTTCACATACAAATTCATCAACACAAAATTGAACTTCAACCTATATTCAACAGTCCCAGAGTAAACAAAAATAAAGAAAGGTTGACATACCGACTTACCTATGAAACAAAATTCACTTGGAAATTTACCTAACCAAGACTTCTTAGGATGAAGATTTAACTGTGGCAGACATTCTATAGTTATCGAAGAATAGACTTCAGATGTCATTAAGTTTTCCTTCTTCACAAATTTTACAATTAATGAAAAGATAATGAGACAGGATAAAGAAAAAACTTAGCAGAAACAAGGACAGTGAAATTTAGATTATCACGTTGAAGTGTAGTTTGACGCAACAAGCTAAATCTAGTTAAGAGAATTTCGTTCAAGTGGTTTATTTAGAGAGACAGATAAGACTAATCAGCCTCAACCATTAAAATGATATGAACAAAATAAATGATTTTTTAAAGAGAATTTTCAGAATTTGCTTGAATTATCCTAAACACCAAAATTATCAGTTTCACAATGATTCATAAATATTTTTTTTTTATTCCAATAAAAGTGATGAGTGGGAACACCAATAACACGTCAGTGAGAGGATCAGGCCTATCTTTACTAGAGTTAAAGTTCTGGTTTCAAAGACCATTGACAGAACATCAAGAGAAAGGCAGTTATGACCCAGTGAAAAAGCCTGAAATCATTACACAAGAGAGTTCCCAAAATAAACTTTACAATATGCTTAAAGTTTGCCAGTTTTGACAAGAGAATATCAAAGGGCACTGTCAAGTAGCCATAAAAACAAGACATCTTGTTTCTAACTTATTTATAAAAGGAGCTTGTTTCTGAACATGGGTATATCTTACTCCAGATAACTGTACTTACCTATCACACAAACAACTCCAAACTTTTAATGTCTTCTATCATTGCATGCACACTAGTGTATTTTCTCTCCTTTGTTACTGATCTATCTATCTATATATATATATATATATATATATAGTCAGTCAAGTGCCATACGTGATACACGCTTGAGCGATCATGTCTCGAAACAGACATGACTGACTAGGCAGAAGATTATCCCGCAGTAGGTTGCCATTGCTTTCTGTGGTAGACTGGTTGCCGACCAAAGCTATAGAAACCAATCTGTCCTGTTATTTAACCCATAACTGGAAGGAATAGACGGATTAATACCTTTCCCAAGGATATTTGCGCATAAGTAAATGCAAGCAATTCAACTGGAATTCAAACTCTGCTCTCCGATTTCTCGTTCCGAGCTGATATCCACTGCACCACAATGCACATATATATACATATATATATATATATATATATATATAAAAAACTAAAATCTAGCATGAATGAATGTCTTATGTCCATTGTACCAAAAATCCACATATACAGTACGTGTGTGTATGTGTGTGTGTATATATATATATATATATATATATATATATATATACACAAAGTTTCTGATTTAGTAGGTATTTACATCTTAGATACCCTAAATAGAATTGTAGACCCCAAACAAATTGGCTTACACTTTGATGATAGTCTGATGATCATCCCTAATAGCAATGGGTCCTTGACAACTATGATCCATAAGAAAATTATTCGAGCCATTAAATTATTAAGTTGTTACAAAAATAATGGTCGATTTCAAAGACTTATGTGGAAAGCCATGATCGCCTACGTCCTGAAGGGATGGGGGCACATAGAAGAATTTTATTCTTGAAAAATTAACTGTAAAAATGTTGAAGTTAGCCAAAATAGGAGCCTTGAGCATCTATGTACCTATGCCATCAATCAACAAGATTATTTATTCCTCATTGATTAAAAAGTTATTGGCTGTGATGCAATGAAATCTTTGAAAGCTGATTCCACCTATGGTTTGGATCCAAAAGGTTTATCATTTAAAAATGTGTTTAAGTCTTTTCCAATCTTCTCACTTTTTTTTTTTCCAATTTGAGTAGATAGATCTATCTCGCCCGGTTCACACTCCACCCACATCTATTGAACAGGTTAAGAGGCTCATCCCTTGTTTAGGATGTGGTTTCCAGCTTTCTCTTTTCCAATCTTTTCACTATTACATAGCCCCCTGCACATCAGTGGCATTACCGCCTTGCTC
Source organism: Ascarosepion bandense (assembly GCA_037127315.1). Classification (NCBI taxonomy): domain Eukaryota; kingdom Metazoa; phylum Mollusca; class Cephalopoda; order Sepiida; family Sepiidae; genus Ascarosepion; species Ascarosepion bandense. Next base: position 361,427 of record JBBBDQ010001978.1, read on the forward strand.
GGGGTGATACGATTAAAAAAAAAGTGCTTAAAAAAATGATAATCAATGATGTGAAAGATCAGAAGAATATGGAGGATGTGGTAAATTCTTGTATCTCAAGTTTTCTTAATACCATTTCTTTAATACGTGGCAGCCCATTATCATGAAGAAGAATTCAACCATGTTGATTCACCAATTCAGATCTCGTTTTTTGCAAGCATTTCAGCTTGTTGATTGCAGTAAAGCTCTGCATTAATGCTCTGATTGGCTTCCAGAAATCTGTAGTGGATAGCACCAATTGCAAATCACCAGACTGTCACCATAATCTTTTGCTGATGCAACTTTGGCTTTGGGAAATCATGATCAAGCCATTGACTGATCATTTATGATTATCATAAAAGTTTCAGTTTTCATCCCAAGTGAATATTTGGTCAAGAAAAGGATCATTGGTGTTATGCAGAAAGAGCATCAAACACCTACTTTTGATTTTCATTGAGATCATGAGGAACACATTTATCAAATTTTTTACCTTGCCAATACTCTGCAAATTGTATAAGATTGTTCCAGTGCTGACACCAAGCATCTCAGACACTTCTTTGAGATGGATTTTGCTCAACAACTGCATGACTATCCTCTACCTTCTTCATCTTCAAGGATCTCTTCACCAGTATGGAATTTCTGGAATCACTATCATACTGTCTGATCACTTTTGGACCTATCTACCCATGCTCTGTTGATATTGGCAGAGGTTTGGAAGCCACTGTGCCCAAGTTTGAACTCATGCAAGAAAAGTAAAAGAAGATCATGTTTCGTCATGTTTATAATTAAGGGCTTCTATACTTCAAGAATTACCGTGAATACTATGTTAAAATGGCTTTTCAAAATACAACACTTCAAGTGAGTATTATTTTTGTAACAAACTAATACTAGGATTTATAATTGAAGTTTCCTCTGACCTAAAAAATGACAATTTCTACAATCCTTACCTGAAGCTATATTAACATTAATTCAAGTGACTGTCTTCTAACCTTAAGTTCTTCAAGGAAAATAAAAGGCTATACAATAAAACCCTTCAGAATAGCAATTTCAAGTTGCTATATGTAAAAACCATTTTTAAATCTGAGTCTAAGACAAGGAGTAGATATAGAAAAAGGAAAGTTATATGGTTTAACACCATTCTAACATTAACATTGATAAATATTTTCTGAAATTGGAAGTAAACATTTTTGCACTAATAACCCCTATGCAGAATCTTTAATAGAAATGCTATTAAAGCTATTAATGCACACATAATATAGATAATATCATTACTTCCCACAATAGACAAATTTTAAATTTAGATAGAGGCAATATTAAAACTGGTATAATAGTTTGCGATTACAGGTCCAACATTTGTTCTCCCCCCACCCACCAAAAAAAAAAAAAAAAAAAAAAAAAAAATTAAGTTTACATCGGAATTTTGGAAGAATTTGAACAATGCTACTATGCCCACTTCTTTTCCAACGCCAATCTTAAATTCCAAATTTCTCTTTCCCAAATAATTTCAGAAATGAAAAAGGTGGGACTTGACCTAATAGTTACCTGGAAATTAATAGGTTCTGCTTGCACCCCAAATAACCTTTACCATAGACACAATATGTTTAGTTGAAAAAATTAAAATATAAGAATATATATATATATATATATATATATATATATAGATAGATGAGTTGAATATATGCATCAAAATCCAACAAGATGAATAGAATAAGTAAAGAACAGATGGAAGAAACGTGTTTTAAACATGTTTCACTTTAACAAGCTTCCTCAGAGAATTTTTAAAGATGAATGATTTAAAAAAACTTTAAAAATTTTTAAAATCCACAAAGACAGTATGTTGATTGAGGTTTGATTTCATTGGTCAGATACATGTCACAAGCAATAAAGCAATAGATGAATATTTTAAATGAAAATTTATGTATGCAAAAATAATGCAGGTGTCAAGCATATTTAAACTATAGATGAATTAAGTGTGTTTATAGGTTGGTAACAGTGTGTGTGAATAAAAAAAAAAACTCCCTCTACCTATCAACAAAATCCTAAAAGTAAGTACATTAATCATTAAACATTGTTATTTTTCTTTTAAGAACTTTTTTTTTTAAACAAAAAATTTGGCTTGTCTCCTATCAGTGGTGTTCTCACTTGCCTATTTCTAGAGTTTTTACAATCCAGTTCTTTCAAATATATTATACCCAAGAATTCTACTTAAAATATACAGAAAATGTCCTATTATTTTAGTCCCATTACACTAACCTATTAAGCTTAGTAACTAAACTCAATAAGGTAGAACCTATGATAGAATTCACATATAAACTTGAAACTAACAATTCTTTACCTTTCCTTGACATCTTAATATGTTGTTGTGCATAAGCAAAAGGTTTAAGAAATAACAAAACATGTTATAGAAATATGGTATATTTAACAGTAAATACAGTAAAAGAGTATTACATGGCTAGTACTTGTGTTGGTTGTCCAGAGTTCAATCAATTCAACTGTTCCCCCCAAGAACTCCACTTCTGTTATAGTAGGCAGAAGAGTCCAAACTCTTTAGAGGGAGAACACCACAACACCCCCACTTTTCAGTCTGACTCCATATGGAGTCTTGTTTTTTTATAATTACTACACAACACTTTATTCAATGTAAAAAAAAAAAAAAGAAAAAAAAAGAGAGACAAGTAACCACTTTGAAAAAGCTATATACAGGAATTACATTCACTATTTTTTCTTTAGTTTTACAACAAACATTTAACGTGCTAGCAGTCCTTTTTATTAAGGTCTATTCATTATTCCAAAATAATGAAAAATTGGATAAGTTTAATGATAAATGTTAATAATTCCCAATAATCCAATGCATATTGTGCTTTTCTGGTAATTCAAAGTTTGTAAGTGAGGAGACTCATTCTTTTCCTTTTTCTGTAGACCTGGTATGAAATGAAAGATGTTCAATATCTTTTTCTTTTCGAATTAATTTCTAAAGGTTCCATAAATTTACTTTTTCTTCTGGGCCTCCTGAGCACTGGTACTGATTGCAGTATTGGAACTTCAAACATGTCAATCTTCTATGAGATCCCTATTGACTACACTTTCATACCATTTTCTCATTTGGTTTACATGATGCTTGTGTATAAAAATTGGTCACTGAACAATGTAAATCATGTTACCAATTTGTCTATTGTTCATATCTCCCAGTGAGCTTTATTATTCCAAAATATATACACAAAACTTTTCCCCGACCTCAAATTGCTTTTTAAGCACTTTATTCCTATTTCCTGCTTTCATTTCACTCAGAAGGAATTTATCAAATGCTGATTTTATTTTCCTGGCAAACATGACATCCACTGGCATCTGGAGCACTGCCATTAGAAGTTACACGATAGACCTGCAAAAACTTATATAATGTTGTATCAGGAGTGCCTCTTGCCTTCCTCAGTGCTCTCTTGAAAGTGTCCACAAAATGCTCTGCCTGTCCATTACTTCTTGGGTGATGTGACACCATGGTAATATGTTCAATCATGAATGACTGACAAAATCCTTAAATTCACAGGATGTTAACTGTGTGGCCAATTTGAAGTCATTGCAGTGTTTATTGACTACACTCACGAGAGTAGTATAATCTTCATCTTCTTTGTAGGTGAGATTCATGCATTTCCGATGCTTGTGGAACAGTGATATTTTTGGACTAAAGAGTTCTGTTAATGATTGAACCACTTCTTTAAATTTCAAGTCACTGGTTTTCTTAGGCAAAATATAGTTAAACTAGTATATTCTGCTGTGCCTAATTTTCTGAGGAGTAGGTGAACCTTTTATAGTTAGCACAACTTGTCTAATCCATATTTTACAAGTCCTCATAACATTTAAAGTATGAAGCAAATGTAATTTCTTCAGGTGCAAACGAAGTTTTCAATAGCACTACATATAACATTTTGAGAGAACGTGTTTTTGCTGTCCTCATTTTGGCTTTTGATGGATATATTATACAAGTGCCTTTGCTCATTCTGTGTTTGAAGGAGCATTTCTTCAAGTTTCTGTTGTCTGACCTGAATTTCAAGGTGCAATTCCTCAAATTTTTTCTGGTATTCTGCTTGTTCTTGTTGGAATTTCTCATCTTTCCAAATATTTCTGTTCCAATAGTAATTGTTCCTGTTAGTGTTTCATTAACTCCGGCATCGCACTTTTAAATTCGCCCATTTTACTGCAGGGGTAAGTAAAATAAGAAATATGAGAGGAAATTTTTTCTCCTTACTCTCTTGTTTGACTTGTACAATTTTTTTACTGAAAAAGTTGAATGGGGATAAATTTTTACTTTACCCTATCAGCCAAAACAATAAGTCTGACTTGTACAGTTCTTTTAGTGACTTGTTAGAGTGGAGAGAGAAAAAAAAAAAAAAAAAAAAAAAAAAAAAAAAAAAACAAAGTTCACCAACCTTCTTCCTAACCACTGAATTGAACTTTTAGAAATCCTATTGTTTCGAAAAGTTTTTTTCACTGTCAGTGTTGTAATTACCCTGTTGTCATAGAGTCTGATTAGAATTCTGTTTTTCACCATTGTTGTAGACACTGGCCGAAAGATTGTTTTTGTGACTTCACATGAAGTTTATTTCTTCGAATCCTTCGTTGCCAAAATGTTATGACCAAGTGAAAGGTTTAAGAAATAAAATGTATTATAGAAATATTGTATATTTAACAGTAAATACAACAGAAGAGTATTACATGACAATTGTGTCAGTTGTCCAGTGTTCAGTAAATTCAACTGTTGGCATTCACTTTTGCACCCACCATGTAACAAATGTAACACAAAGTTTTTAGATGGGCTTATCAGCAGCACAGTAGAAAAATACTCAAAACCACCTCAGCACTTCCCCTTTTGGGGACACCTCAGGTGCCAGGCAATAAACTCAGCCCCCTCCTGAAAAAGAGGTAAAGCCTGAGGGGGATAGCCCCCTGGGGTTTGGCACTCTTAAGTCCAATTTCCTTCAGCTGCATGTCCATCCTTGGTCAGACATACAACCAAGTTGCACTCTGCAGATAGAGACACAACTGAAGTCAATTTGACTGTTCCCCCCAAAGCCTCCTTTCCTACTAAGTAGGCAGAAGAATCCAACAGACTCTTTAGAGGAAAGACACCACAACATATGTAATAATGATAAATTAGAATTTAAGATTTACCGTAAACCTACCAACAAAAACGGCCTTTTTAATTTCTATTCCCACCACAACCAAGGAATTAAATCTGGTTTCATTATAGGTTTCTGCCTTAGAGCCCTCAGAATATGCAGCCTAATTATTTATCTGAAGAAGAGAAATATATTGAACAATTATTTAAACTTCTTCACTACCCACACCATTTCATCCTCAACACCAAAACATGCTTATAAAATAAACAACCCCCACACAAAAAAAAAAAAATGAATACCCTCTAAAATTACAAATTTCATAAAACTACCTTCCAACACTTTCATGTGAACTCACAAATATATTAGCTATCTCAAATGTTAGAATTGTAACCACCACTTACAAAACTAATGGTGATGATATCAGATTAACAAAAGACAAACATCAATTTAAATACCAGAATTCACAAAATACAGTGTCAACAATGCAGTAAAGCAACCATCACGAAATCTAAAAGCATGAATCTATGAACACAAAAGAGAATTGTATTTGGATATATGTTCTAACTTTTGTATTACATTAAAACAATGTAGGACACAATTTTAATTTCTCAAATGCTAGTTTAATTTAAAAAAAAAAAAACAGACCTTTAAGGAGGAAGTACTTTGAAAATATTAATAACATTACTAGCAACTATAAACACACAGTTCAAACATTACACTACTTCTGCATCTTTCTACAAATCTATAATCCACAAATCCAAAATATGTCTACCAATAGATATAATTAATTTGAAAGAAACTTCCACATATTCATAACATTGTAATTTTCTTATTTATATTTTTCTTTCTATTATATTGTATTTTTATAATAATTATCATACATTAATAATATTAATATATTTTTATTATTATTATATATAATTTCTATTTTATAATATTTTCCTCTCATATTATTGCATGTTATTGCTTAATTATAATATTGTAATGATATAGTACTATAGTTAGTATATAGTACTATTACAATTATATATGTACATTTTAATATTTCTTTATATTACTGAATTATGATATTGTTATAATTTTAATACATAGACATTTTGTATTTTAATATATATCATTTCATTAAAAAGATTTTAACTGTTAACTTATTTTCAAAAGTTTAATACTTGTATACATTATTTTGCTAGAATGTTAAATGAAAATGTATTTCATTTTATTCATACACTAATGTTTCTAACAAATAAACACTTAATTCATGTATAGTTTAAATACACTTGACACATGCATTATTTTCACATACATACACTTTCATTTAAAATATTCAACCATTGCTTTTTGTTACACATGACACATTAACTAATGAAATCAAACCTCAACAGTCTGGATGTAAAAGAAATTTTTAAATCATTCATTTAAAAAATCTGAGGAAGCTTGTTAATGTGAAACATGTTAGATGACAGTCTTTTTTTCTACCTGTTCTTATATATATATTTTCAAACTGTATATTTCTCTATATAAGTTACAGCAAAAGTAACTTTTTTCCTCTGATGTGGATAGGGTATGATGGAGTAATTGAGAAAACTTCATCAGCAGATCTAATATAACCTTTTTTAGTATTTGTCTTTATTTCTGAGATGACATATTTAAATTATTTGGACTATTGTCCTCATCTTTGTTGCCATTTGTACAATGTTTTGGCTGTTGTACACTCTGGCCCTCCTCAGGTCCTAGAAATTTCCAACCTAACCTCTTATCACAATCACTGGGGTATATCATCCTCATTCTTTGCACAAAGCCTTGATTGAAAGTCATAAGTTATCTCCCTCTAACCATGCAAGTTACTTGTTCATCACTGCTGTAGCCTGGCATTGAATCCACAACTCCAAGATTCAAGTCAGGAACTAACCAACATCTTTATCCACTGGGTCATGTGTCTAAGGTCAGTGGATAAAGATATACAAATGGAACAGTGGATCAAGTCATACAAATGGAAACATTGTACAAATGGTAACAAAGATGAGAATAGTCCAAATAATTTTGTAACCTTTTTTGTATAGTATACTGAAATATCTGATTTTGTAGTGAGCCCAAATGTTAAAATAATAAAAGCTTCCCTTTCAACTAATGAGAAATCAACCTTCAAATATGAGTAAGAATAAGAATGAATATCTGCTGTGAAACTTAACTTTGTTGGTCTAGTGTATTTTTTGCATGTAAAAATCAGAGAGAGAAAGAGACAGACAGACAGACTCCATGCATAACTTTTGCTATAGATAAAGAAAAAGGAAAATAATTTTTGCCCAATCAATAGAAAATCAAAACAAACTTTTAATGTTAACCAAAACTAAACTTCCTATGAAATATTACGGAGCTTTTTAGTCTATATAAGAGAACTGATAGATCACAGCAGAGAGGCGTCAGCCAGAGAAACCAGCCAACTGCATTGCATGAAGAAATTAAACGGTCATCTACCTTAGTCATTTTTATGCTTTTCATAAGGGCCAAGAAAATAAATACATTCCCATAAAATCAAATTATCAACTACCCAGCCTAACAAACATTCACCAACCAGAATTAGAAAAGAATTCACTCCAATATCTGTCAAATAAATGAACATATTTTATATATATCATTTCAAGCAAGGTAGTACTGCCACTGGTGTGCAGGGGATTACATAAGAGGTGAGTGATGAGAAAGAGGAACAAGTTATAGGGAGTGTCAGAGAATGGGTAAGAGAAGGATGGGAATGCTGGTGTGAAGAGAGCTGATGAGAGTAGACAGGGAAAAAATATGAGAGAAAGGATGCAAGTCAAAAAGATAGATGACAATTGACCTTACATTTAAATTCTTAAGAGATTTTCGCTGTCAGGGAAGCAAGTATATGGCAAGAAATTCCACAGGTGAAAAGTGCAAGAAAAGAAGCTGCTTGAGTACAAGATGTGGTTACATTTTATTGGTTTCACTGTAAAAGGGTTGAACCATGTTCCTAGTCCAGCAGCTCAAGGCAGAGGGACAACAGGGAGCCAAGCTTGTCCGAGCAGAAGCCATAAAAGTATTTGTAGAAGAGACAGAGGGAAGCCACATTACACCAGTGAGAAAATGACTGCAGCTGAGCTACTAAGTCAAGATTGATCACATTGCAGATTCTGTTGGATTTTGTCAAAAATCCTGAGGTGAATAGCAAAGGCATCCAACCAGATGTGACAGCAGTATTCAATACACGGGCAGATCTTAGAGTTATGTATGTGCAAGATGGATTCAGACAGGAAAAACTTTCTGGCCCTACACAGTGAACCAACCTTCCTAGCAGCAGCATTCAATGTAGTCATTCCACTTGGTCAGTTTTGCTTTCAAGGAGACTAGCCTGATCCATGCTGTGGGGTGGAAGTGATTGTCTACAGTAATTAACAGATAGCAGCTTTGTTTTGGAGTTAAAATTTACTAACCATTTCCTACCTCCGTCAATCACAGATTGGGAGGTCCTTTTAAAGTGCAGCATCCAGATTTACTTTGTTAGCCTTGGCAAATTTCATATTGAAACAGGCGGATTAGTGGTGTCATCTGCATAAATGCCTAGTTGGGAACTGATTACATCAGGAAGATCATTGAAGATCAGGAAAAACATAGGACCTAGAATAGAACCTTGAAGAACACCTGCATTTATATGAAAGAATCTGGAAGCTTGCCCATTCAAAATAATCTTCATTTCACAATTTGACAGATCAGATTAAATCAAACAAACCAGAAATGCCGTAGTCCTGTAAATGCACAGAAGGCTAGCATACTAAACCCTATCAAATACTTTCAAGATCTTTAACAACAGCTAGGGCTTTGCTGTCCTTATCAAGAACCGTGTGTGTGCATGTGTGTATGTTTTTTTGTATGAGAATTTACAAACAAAGCATTCAACCGTGTTTGCTGTGGATGTAAGAACCTTAGATTGATTGAATAGAAAAGGAGTGAGTTGCTGTCTTTGGAACCAAACTTGTTTGTTGATAGAAAGAATCAGCATATAGCACCTCACAACAGTTTAGCATCATTTAGGACACACTTGCATTCATTATGAGCAGAGACAAAAAGCTGTCTATTATAATCAGACATTGTTCAGGTAAAACTGGAAAATGTGCTTCCTGTGAGCAATGGTGGTTGAGCAAGTAGAAGAGAACCAAGGAGATGAACAAGGTTGAAGTCAAAATTTTCTGGCTGGGATGAAAGCATTAATGCTGGCATTTACCCAGGAGGAGACGTCAGAGGTACAGTCTTCAACAGGGAGACTGAAAATTTTATTCCAAAGGAAATCAGGAAATGAGTACCAGTTCTATCTTTGATAGCAGTAAAATATTCTACTGGTAGAAGATTCCTGGACAGAGGTGGAGTAGAAATAGATAATAAATAGCACAGCATGATCAGAGTTTCCAAGAGGGTAGTGTTGCACAGCATGGCAAGGGCCAGGGATAGAAATAAAGAAGAGGTCTAGAAGGGAAGCATATCCTTCAGGGGTACTAAGGAAATGAATGTGGAAATCAACCATTTGCATGAGAGACTGAGAAGTTCAAGGGCTGGACACCAGCAAGATTAGTGACAGTGTTTTTCAGCCACTGAACACAAATATATTAGTGAACCAGTGAAAGGAAATAGTATTTCATATAATATCGACAAGACTATCTAGCATTAAACAGTCAGGAGAGGGAGGAGAGTGGTAAAAAAAAAAAAAAAAATAGCTAAGTTTAGTAAAGAGAGAGGGAGACACATAAGAGTGGACTAGAGATTCAAGAGAAACCTAAACTCCCAGACCATGCAATGGACATTGAAGTCCTTCCTAAATAGAAGAAAGTAACCAGGAATCAAGAAATCAGGAGAGGATTATAGGGTTAAGGATGGTTTCACAGAGAGCCAAGATGTCTGGAGATCTTTTGTAGAGGAACAATTTCACACTGCAAATGTTGGTATGTATACAATGGATGTGAAAGAAATGTTGAGAGGTTTAGGTGTTTTTTGTTTGGCTGATTTAGCTTTATTTGTTTTATTGTTTGAGGTCATTAAGTTCATTTTGATAAGGAGAGAAAGTAGTGGTAGCTCTCAGTCATCTGATGCAACATGTGTAGGAATAAAACTGGCCCTAACTACAGTAAATTGTCGCCTCAGGGTTGCTCGCCAGAATTGCAGAGACATCCATCTATGCACAACATGGCACTGCAAGAACCCTGATGTTATACAACTGTTGATCAGAGCAGCCTCTCTAGATGCCACACAAGAATACCAGTTGAAAGCAGCAACCAGAAAACTGCCAATCTGGTACCCTCAGTATGAAGAGACTTTGACACTATTCCCAAACACTGAAAAATTCTAACAACTCAAGAAAAGAAAAAAAAAAAAGAAAAAGTATTTGTATAGCCAATAGCCAGTCTCAGGGGGGGAAAAAAAAATTTAAAATGCTAGAGAAAAATAAAAATATAAATATTAACTTTTTTTTTTTTTTGTAAAGGAAAAAATACATTCACCCATTTATCAGCAGCATGTTTCTATTTCTCAAGTTTGGTCAAAACTCAGAAAATCAAGCCCATATAAACGTTGTAGAGGGAGAATTAAAACAAGTAAACTTACAAGTTCCATTATGCCAGTCAAGAACAATTTATAACTTCTTCAAGGTGGAAGGAAGATACAATCCTAAACTGTCACCTGGACAAGTGTTAAGGTATAAAAGAACTAATTTGAACATGTATAGAAAAATTGTAATGATTCCATAAAAAAATAAAGATTTTTTTTCCTTAAGATATACAGATGACACAGTATGGTAGCAGACACAGAAAGGAAACTACAAAACCCCTACAGAAGTCAGTGAAGAAAAGCAAGAAGAAAAGACTAAACATCAATTGCAAGAAAACAATGTACAGTTGTCAGCAATATGCAAATTACAAATTGGAGATATCAAAATGAAACTAGTACAATTTAAATATTTGTTTAAACAGGAGATGGAAAGTGTGACACTGAAATCCAAAAGGCAGATCGACTTTTCAAAAGGTAAGAAAAGTATCAATAAGAAAATTTCATTAGAAACAAAGAAAAGAGTACTAAATTCTTATGTTATTTCAGTTCTCTGTGGCAGTGAATGCTGGACAATCTCCTCAAAGATGAAGAAATTTGAAGCAACAGAAATGTGATGCTACAAAAGGATGCATGGTATACCATGGATTGAACATGTGAGTAATGACAAAGTTTTAGAGAAAATGAAAACAAAAAAAATTAAACTTATACTTAACATCAGGATGAGATAGTTGAAATTTGTAGGGCAGATGAGGAAAGAGGGTATGGAAAATTTGATACTCACAGGGCAGTTTGAAGGTGAGAGGGACAGAGAAAAACGATGTATAACATACCTAGCAAGAATGAGCAGAGTCAGGTTTGACAGAGATAGGAAAAAACAGAACTTATTAAGAGCTACAAACTACAGGAAATTGTGAAGAGTCATGATTGCCAATATCCTGAGGGAACATGGCACATAGAATACATGTATTCCACTGCCCAGGCCTAAAACTCACCACTTCACCTGGCAAAACATTTATCCCTCTATTCTTATGGGGAACCTATAGGCAATTCTTCAAAATCTTATGCAATAAAAATAGATAACCTGTTTTTCATTTAGTATATTTTGTTTTGTTTTTTCTTAAGGCAGTATAGGTGAGGTTTGGTAATTTTTTTTTTTTTCTATAACTTCCTTTTTATTATTTAGAAAATTATTAAAAGTAATAAAGTATTGGAGAAAAACATTTTAAAAGGATAAATGTTAATTCAAACTTCTCTATCAAAAACCCTATAATTTTGCTAAAAGTAAAAAAAAAAAAATTCTTTAACATTTTAGTTAAGGTTTAATTCAAACTTTTGACATATCACAGAATCTATTAAATTTATTTTCAAACTTTTTATGCAAAGTATTTTCTGAATTTCAGAAGGAATGTCTCTTCATAGCTTCTATTTCTTTAATATCTCTGAATTGCCAGGATTCTTTGGGAAAGCTAGTTGAGTTGTTTTCCATTGATTTCTCCAGTTTTCAATTCAATTTTGTCCTTAAACTGAATGCCAAACAAAGCTTAAAAATTCAGTCAACTTTGATTTTTAATCTATAGCTGAATAATTTTGAAGTTACTATTTTCTAAAAGGAAACTTTCACTTACAAAACACCAAGTTTAAAGTGCTGTTATTAATTAGAATAATTATTTTGGGAGTTTTTTTCTATATGCCCAAAGTAATTTTAAAAAATAATCTAAGTAAAACCAATATTTGAAAATAAATTTATTCAAACTTATTTGAAAATTTTCAGAATATAATGTATGTGAAAACTTGCAGGTAATTTCACTTATGAAAACTGATAGCAAGGCAAATTGGTACACAAGTCATATATAATGACAAAACACTTGAGATAACTTAACACTTGATCAAAAATTTGATTTCACTGAAAGAGCAGTTATAGCGAGAGAATACACAAAACACAGATAAGAAACCATTTTTACCAAAGTCTATCATCAGATATAAAGAGATAAACATTTTGGTCTTGTTCAGACAAATCTATCTCAAATAACTTAAGCTATTAATTATTAAATGATAAAGACAACAAATAGAAAAAAAACATAGCTTAAAGTTATTATACTTTTAGTTTTAATCAAGTCCATGATGAACTAATAAAGACTTTTAGTTACGGTTAGGTTCCTATATATTTAGAATTTGAAACATTTAGTGGATACATATGTTTGAGTAGACATCTTTGTTTTATTTTAAAACAGTGTGAAGCTTTTACCAGCATGTGCATTTGATATGCTTTCTGAAAATATTTGACCCTGCCTCTTCCTTTGTTTAGAATATAAATAACTGCAATAGTCTTGTTGGGACTGACCAATTTGATCAAATCAGCCAGCTCATTTGTACTTTTCTTGTAGACCATCTTTAAACCTACAGGTTTAAAAATAAACTGTTTACCTGTACATTGCAGGTATTTGTACTTTAAGCTATAATACAAATGAGTTCAAAATAAAACTTCAAGTCTTCTCGTCTTTCATATTTTTGATGAAGACTTAATGTAATTTTACTTTTTCAAGCTATTGTTCATACCTTGATTATTACAGATGTTACTATAGATAACATTTCAACTAAGTACACTCTGGACCTCTTCAGATGTCTGCTGGTTTGGCTGGACAGGTGAGATCTCGTGTTATTCTTTACCCTGTGATGCCAGTTCTTGTTTGTTCTTGCTGAACCAGTATATATTGTATAACTATATGAGCAAGGCATTGAACTCACAAGTACAAGATGATAGCAACATATTTATGGTATAGATGAGGTCAAGAGAATAAATGAGTAAAGGCCAGGTTTTGTTAACTTGCCATCAATTTATTTTGTTGATTTTATAAGGTTTTTGGTACATGTGAATAATTATTTTGTCCTTTTTGTATTTTCTGTCTTTGATGTTTTTTTTTTGCATCCGTCATTGTGAAATTCATGTGAATGTTATATATGTATTGCTGTATTCAGGTTATAAAGAGTTTTTTTTTCATGTATATGTATATTCATGTAAATATAGTATATTTGTTCCCACTTGTGTCAGGTGGAATGTAGCTCCAGGCTGCTATTAGTGCTATGCTATATTATGGTATTTGAGTATGTAGATTTTACTCTTGAATTCATTCCTTGGTTTTTTGTATATTCTTTTTGTGAGTATCATTTAGAGCACATCTCTGGTTTGCTGGTTGGAGTGTTAATTGAATAAAACTTCACATGCATGGTGCATGTGAAAGCTGACCAACTAAAGAGGCTATGCATGTGTTCACTATTCTTTTTATATTTTCTTAATGCCTACACATTCCTGATTTGATTTTGGTGAGAGCATTAAACATGGGTTGATTTTTGCATGACATCAGTTGACCACATAAGTTATATCCGAGTTATAATCTAAGTTACCAGAAAAATGGAAGAATTGAAATAGAGAAGAGATGTATGTGTTGAGACAGATTTTCTCTATTAGTAAAGAAAAAAAGGGTATATTTCAATACGCTTTAATGACTAATCTACTCACCACATCTAACACATTGAGTTAAAAACATCAGTTATGAAATCTGACTTCAAAAACCAACTTCGTAATAGCCAACAGAACAATAAAAAATTTTATGAATTAATTTATAGCTTCAAAAGTTTACCATTTTCAGATTAAAAAGTATCACTGTGAATAAACTGGCTGACAGTTTTTATTATGATGCCAACTACAAGTTATCCTATGGTTGATAGTCAATGTGTTAATCAACTTCTACAGTTACTACCCTGAAGTTGTGTATCTTTGGAGCCTTTATTTTCACTGTCAGATTCTGACAAGTTCATACTGTTAATGACTTAATTACCTTTCCTTTGATTCTAATACCTATATAACGGTCTAAAGTAGAGGCTAGCTTTACTTGTTTTCTTTATTCTAGAAATCATAGAGGACAAAAGAGACAAGAAACTAAAGTGAGGATTAACACTAGTAGCAGAGCATATACCAATTTGCATGGAAATTCAACTGTTTGCTTTCTATTTTTTACCTTTTGGTTGCTTTACATATATCAATATCACATACTGGGTTTTTTATGCATAGGAATAAGTCATTTTGTCCTGAGGTGAAAGTTTCAACATATGCTTGTTTTATTAAAATAAAAATTTCCATACTCTAATACATCAGTATTTCTTAAGCACCAAATTCATTAAAAAGTCAAGATTCCTGGCAATACTCATGGTGAGCCTGATGAAGACATAAAAGAAAATTTAAGTAACTGTAAATTGGAGAGTGAAGATGATACTGGACAGTCAAATGACAACAGAACAATAGATGATTTATGTCACCTATTTGAGAACAGTTTTCATGATGGTTCAGTCAGCACTTATCACTCTTCAATCAGAAAAGGTTATTGGAGATTGATAAACTACCAAGACCAAAGTCTCATGTACAGCTAAAAGTGAATGATGACAATGTATACAAAGCATTAAAAATGCTAAAGAAAAATGGAAATTGGTTAAAGGTACATATTCAAGGAAATGCTGAATTCAGCAGTGTTCACTAGAATGAAATGTGGTATCATGGAATGAAATGTGGTATTGTGGTGATACCAACCAAGCAAAAGCGAGGGACCCGATGTTTGCAATCTCATGACCAAAAAGCAAATGACCAAAACTCATCGGTGCGCATCCGGCTTCATGCAGATGCTCCAGTTGAAAACTAAAAATTAATCAAATATTAAATTTCCAGTTCGCGAGCCTACGCGAGTTATTTATCGGCCAATGGGAAGCCCAGAATCAAATACAAGTGTGAATCCCCAAATGATCTGCTGCGATCCAAAAGGTCGAAATAAAAAGCTGATACAGAAAGCATTGACAGACAGACTCTAGAGACGAGTGTAATTAGTATCTCCCTTGATCGACGTCAAGCAACTTACTATGCTCGCCTCCCTTACCTCCCTTTTTCTTCTTCACTGTCTCAAAACTACTTACTGACCTAAGGAGCAGATACATCAAAGACATTCCTTACTTACAACGCTCCCACATTCCTAAGCATTAATTCTCTTTTCGGCATTTATTGCATGAACATTTTAACCATATTGGACCCATATTTAAAGGATTACTTAAATTGTAAAAACCTTAATTGATGTATTTTTTTAATCATATCACCCTAAGCAAGGTGGTTGTGCATGAGGCTACTTAAGAGTAAAATGATTGGAAAAGAGAAAGCCGGAAACCACATCCTAAACAGGGAACAAAAACGCTATTTCTCAACTCAATTTGCTTTTCTTGATTTATAATCATTTTATGATTTATAGTGGGCTATCTACAGTCAGTTAAGTGCCATATGTGATACATGCTTGTGCAATCATGTCTCGAAAGAGACAAGACTGACTGGGCAGAAGATTATCCCGCAGTAGGTTGCCATGGCTTTCTGCGGTAGACTGGTTGCCGACCAAGGCTATAGAACCCAATTTGTCCTGCTATTTAACCCATAACTGGAAGGAAGAGATGGATTAATACCTTTCCCAGGGGTATTTGCGCATAAGTGAATACAATGGATTCAACTGGAATTCGAACTCGGCTCCCCGGTTTCTCGTTCCAAGCCGATATCCACTGTACCACAACACACATCCAATCTGAGGCCAAATTCCGTTGATCTGCAACAATATACAACTACCCTTCAAAAGAACGCCTACCCACTATAGTATCATGGAATGAAATGTGGTATCATGGAATGACCATGAAGAAAGTGTTGGGTTTTCTTCCATTGATGAAATAAGCCAAAAGGTGTTGGATGTAAAAAAAATTTTTATTTTTAACATGTTTACAGAAGGACACAAATATTGAGGACTTAATTACCTCCCCTTTGACTAATACCTATATAAGGGTGTAAAGTGGAGGCTAGCTTTACTTGTTTTTTTATTCTAGAAATCAGTGGACAAAACATAATAGAAGAAACTAAAGTGAGGATTAACATATACTATTTTAATAAATTTTGCACTTCATTTTTGAGATGAAGAATTGTCAATATTTATTTATCTGATCTATTGTTTTTATCTTGATAATTATAAATGTTATAAACAATGTCTTGGTCAAATGATCTCTAGACAAAACTGCTTTATCTATATAATGATATGAAGATCAAACTTATTACTGATGGCTTTCAAACTCACTTGGTTTGGTTAGTGATCTGCATAACTTTTTATTAACATTGTTGCATTTTCAATAAAATAAGTGGTTTTATTTTTTTTCAAATTCAAAAATATTCAAATATTTTGTTCCCTCATACTTGTAAAACCTGAAGTACTTTTTAATAGTATTGGGTAAAGTAAAAATTTTATGTATACTAAAGCTTCAGTTATAAATTTAAAAAACAAAAAATGGGACATTAACTTAAAGTTGGTGAAGATAAAAAATTAGCTTGGAATATAATTAAATTACACACACAAAATAATAATCAATGAATTCTAATTTAGTTCTGAATTTATAAGCCAAAATTTCAAGATTTTTCTTTTTTTTGTTATGGCTATAAATAAACCTGGAAATAATTTGTGGAATTGCCTTCTTTTATATTCTTTTAAATTAGCTTTTCCTGTGAACACATGTAAAAAGCAAAAAAGTGCCAGGATTGTTATTTTTGGAAGGAGAAGACACAGCAAATATTCGCATAATGCTAATAAATGTCTATGAAAATGCTGTAATGTAAGTACAGTCATGAGGTGGGTCAATAGAATTCATAGTAATCCTAGAGAGAAAAGAGAAACTGAAATTAGCAACTACTGTGAATTGAAGTAAAAGCAAACAGGTTGATGTATTCATTATAGCAGACAGAAGAATCATTATTGGAAAATTTGAAGCCATAGAGGCACCTTCAGTTTAGTGCAGTTTCTTGCCTACTCAAATATATGTGAAAAGTAGTTTTCCAGAATGCTGCCAGACTCCTAGAAAGATCAGAGGGGGGTTGCTTCTAAAATTGTAAAACAGTATCTTTCTAGCCACAAGAGATGAGACCTAACCATTATGAACTAGGGTAAAAAAAAAAAAATGTCAATGGGAGACAAATTTAAAACCAACATAATCCAAAGAAAAAGTGATGGTTACAATTTTAACTCCTGCTAACCAAAGATCATAGCAAGTTTTTTTTAATCTAGGCTACATATGAAGGTGAATGATATGCTTTTGCAATGTGGAAAATGGAAGGCCTTACAGTAGCTTAAATACAAGACAAGCATTACTTTGCCTCATCCATCCTGAAGTCCTGATCTGGTACCCTTAAACTTATCTGCTTGGGCACAAAGTAAAGAGTGATGAGGAGGTGAAAAAGTAAATTTGGATACTTTGTATCATGCGGCAGGTTGTGTTTGGTTACATGGTATCAGTAACAAGAAAGTATCTCTGACCTGGCTTCAGACTAAATACTAAAGATAGCATAATACCTGTGCATGAGCTATTTTCCAATGATGATCTAACAGTAACTTTTTCTTCATCTGTTTGAAAGCTATCCAGCATTCCCGACTATCAGTGCTATATTTACATATGGGTTGCAGCCAAGGAGCTCTTTGGTCTTGGAAC
Organism: Ascarosepion bandense; assembly: GCA_037127315.1. Lineage (NCBI taxonomy): Eukaryota > Metazoa > Mollusca > Cephalopoda > Sepiida > Sepiidae > Ascarosepion > Ascarosepion bandense. The sequence goes on from JBBBDQ010001978.1 coordinate 379,648, forward strand.
CCTAATAAAAAATTAAAAAAAAACACAGATTTGTTTATTTTCAGATTTAATCTAGCTGGAGTAGGTCTTTATTAATTTAGTTTTTTTTTTTTTTTTTTTTTTTAATAGACAAGATGGGTGAGCATATTTAATAAAGGGGGTCTTGAAATTCTATTAGCCCAGTGGCCTCGTGGGGATCATGAAGAAAATAACTTCACTATTTTTGAATTTGTAAGCCAATGTGAAATCTATATTTTGACCAATAAAAAAAGGATTGGCTCTGTGCTAAAAGAAAAAAAAAGACCAAGGCAAATCTTGCAAGCCTGTGTGAAATGATATCTTAAATGAAAGGAGAGCAATTTACAAATTTAGGA